>OY856188.1:148069838-148134685 GCA_963693315.1 Diogma glabrata | reverse complement strand
ACAGAACTATTTGCCAATAATCCAGCTGATGAAGCGCACCCAGACGCACCACCCACCACCTCAATCGAGGCACAAAGCCCACACAGAATTATGTGTTAGTCTGATTCCTCGGAAGAGCTAACGAGTGGTACCACTACGGAACGCGGCCTAGCTAAGACTGGGAGTTCTACCATTGACTAATTAAAGTTCGTCCGCCAGCGCCCTAAGATATCATCTTGGCTAATGATATTTTCAATTCAATTTCAATTTATTTTATTCAATCAGACTTAATTTACAAATTTTCAATGCGTCTGCTATACATACAAAGAAATTTAGGACTAATTTAAATTTATGTATAATTAATACTTAAAAGGAAATAATAATTTCATAGTCTATATCACATGTATATAAATATAGTTTGTTGTTATAATTAAAAATTAATAAAGCTAAAATCACAGATTATGACAGAAATTATTTTTAATATAAATAAAAGCTTCAGTTTTAAATTTAGATAGTGTACGAGATTGACGAATATTAAGGGGTAACTTATTCCAAACATTAGAAATTCCATAGACAAATACAGAGCCACTAAACTGCCTCCAGTTGTTATGTGGAACTATGAGGTGCTGAGTGCGGTCAGAATGAGAAAATCTTATTTTACTAAATAAATTATTCGGTGTTTTAAACCTAAGTAAGTTGAAAATAAAAACAGCGATCCGAAAACAGAAATATTGTTTTAACGTACAGCCAAGTATTGATGTTTGGTATTCAGAGACATGATCATATCTTCTTAAGGAATATATGTACCTCAAACATGAGTTGAAGGCCACTTGAAGTCTATGGCTAGAATCGGTATCTAAATTAAAGATTATCACATCGCAATAATTAAAATACGGAACTATCAGGCTACGAATCAGTGTCATACGATGGTGTTGCGGGTTATGTCACGTAATAAATTCAGGCGGTAGAGAACGAAATTAATCTTTCGACAGATCTCCTGTACGTGATCTGAGCAAGAGAGTGTAGAATTCATTATCAGGCCGAGGTTTTTGACTGATTTTGTTATTACCAGCTGCGTATTACCAAGCAAAAGTGGAGGAAGTTCAATATCAATTCCAGTTTTCGTAATAAAAAGTACCTGAGTCTTCATGGGGTTGAGAAGGAGACCATTCTGAGTTGACCAGTTGTAAATTAGAGACAAGTCACAGTTAATTTTACGGAATATTTCACATATATCAATTAGTTTCCCAGAGATATACATTTGACAGTCATCAGCGTAGAGCAAGTACATCATATATATGATTACTAACGGTAAGTCATTAATAAATAATGAGAAAAGTAGTGGTCCCAGGATCGATCCCTGGGGAACACCCAAATCAATTTTTAGCACTCTAGAACTCCTATTATTAACAGTGACAAATTGTGAACGGTTACAGAGGTATGAAAAAAATCATATTAATAGCAGAACTACTAAAGCCATAATATAGATAAAGTTTTTGAATTAATAGGGTAGGGTTAATCAAACCGAAAGCATTTCGAAAATCCAGAAGAATTAGAACAGTGAAAGAGTTAGGTTCATCCATTCCTCTCCCTATATCATCGGTTAGTTTTAGCAATAATGTCGCAGTACAATTTTTTACTCTAAATCCAGATTGGAGGGGATCGAGTAGGTTATTATTTTCAAGATGTGTCGTTAATTGCGAATTTATTAGTTTTTCAAATGCTTTGGATAAAACAGGTAATATGCTTATCGGTCGAAGATCTTTAAGGACAGTGGGTGAGTTAGTTTTGGGAATAGGAACGACTGTGGCGATTCTCCAGTTATCAGGATAGCAAGGAAGTTACAATTAAATTATTAAAGAAAATGGTAATGTAAGGGAGAAATAATGGCAGAATTATTTTCAAAAATTTAATGTGGATTCCATCGACACCAACTGCATTGGATGTGATTGAGCATATCGCCAGCAATACTTCATCCTGTGTGACACAGGAGAAACTGAATGAATTATTACGTTCAAGTGAGGTAGACAGGGTTGAATTTGGTAGCGGAATTGTTATCGGAACGGTAGGACTCTCAGAAAAGTGTTTATTCATCTCGTCCACCGCAAATTGATCCAAGAAACTCGTGTCATTATTTCCGGCGAGCAAGCCGAGATCGCGAAATTTCTTCCATTTCTTATTGGGAGACGAATCGACATTACCAAAATAGTAGTTTCGCTTAGCGGAACATACAAGCGAATTCACTGAATTACGCAACCTACGGTATGCAGCGGTATTTATCGAATTTCTATTACAACGCATTTTGCGATACGCAGCGTCTCTCAATCTCATCTGTTTGATTATATGATAGTTAATCCAGGGCGCGTATGAATTTCTTTTAAGAATTCGCTTTATGGGGACACAGTCTCTATAGAGATCATAAATATTACACTCCAACTTCGATAAAACTATGTTTTGATCTAAATCAGTTCCAAGAAAACTCCAATTGAGGTTGACAGCGGTTTCAAGAAGACTGTTAATATTTATATTATTTAAATCCTTAATATCAATGAACTCAAGAGGTGGTTTAGGAATTCGATGATTATAAGTAATATAAACTAAATCATGATCTGATATCCATGGTATTTGTGTTTGCCCTGATTTAATGACTCGATTTCTTTCAGAGGAGAACGTAACAAATAAGTCAAAAAGGCGAGGTCCTCTAGTTGCATTAAAAGGAACCGACCAAAGGCCAATAGTATCAAAAAGTAGAGAAAGTGGATTGGGGCAGGTGAGCATGTCAATATTAAAATCACCTGAGACAATAACATGTTTGTACTCAGTTGTTAGAGGTGTGAGTAGCATATCAATATCCTGTATATCAGACAAGATGAAAGGAGGGGGTTTGTATAGCGCAACAACACAGATTTTACCAGACGATAGCTGTATTTCAACTGACAGAAACTCTAGTTTTTTATGTGGGGCTGATTGAGAAATTATTTTAGTTTTAAGATGTGAACGAACATAGATACCAACACCTCCACCAAGCTTACCAACTCTATCATGTCTGATGAACCTATATCCTGGCAAACTGATCATTTTAGTAGGTATACTTCTTTTTAAAAATGTCTCTGACACACAGAAGATATCAAAATTAAAGTGGTTAATCCGTAACAAGATTTCATCAAAATGACCGAATAGGCTTCGTACATTCATGTGTCCACAAAATAGGTTAAATCTAGAAGTCATGCGATTGGCTATTGATGCTCTATTGTTAGAACTGGATATCTGTGAGGAATATAATAGATTATGGTTATTATTAAAATTATAGTTAAACGACGACACAATTTTCAGCTATGATGTCATTTCGGACTCTTCCTGGTTGAGACGAGATGTTGATGGCTGAGATAGTATTTGATGATTCAAACTCTGCTCCTGATTTGGAATGGTATTATTATTACCAACAGTTTGGTTTTGACTCAGGTTGTTGTTCCCCACTGTTGTATTCCGAGACCTTCGCAAACGTAGAAGAAATGGCTTAATAAGAACACCAACAGGCCAGAATGCAGGTGAAAGCACAGATGAAAGATGTTTTTCTTCAATACCAACTTTAAATGAGAGAAATGATAACGTTGACAATTCCCTACCACGTGATACAAGTGCATTCGCAGTAACAGCAGCCTTATCAATTTGTAGGTTATTGGCTACATACGATGCAATATCATCAGTTGTTATAAAAGTTTGAAGACGTGCAACATGGATGTAACTTTTTAGTGTAACAGCTTTGATGGCGTTATCAGGCGCTTTAGTTCCTACAAGAGGAGTATTCAGGCTAGTTCCACGATTTGATCCTCGATTGGGATGTGGTTCAGATATTGATTGTCCATTCGAAGAGTTTACCCCGCCACTTGAGATTGAGAATTCTGTACGACCACGATTTTCTACGTTATTGTTTTTAACACTTACAAGCTCTGATTTCAGCGAACCAATTTCAGTTTGGAGGTACGTTATTTTATCCTCGAGAAGCTTTTTATTCTCAAGAACAAGAATATATTTCTGATCTTGTTCGTATATTATTTTTTTCAACAGACGAATTTCATCGACTGGATTCATAGATGTAGTATCCGATTTATTTGAGTTAGCCGTTATTTGTTCCCGATGTTCCCTACTAGTACTATTGCCAGCAAATGTTGCAGGTGTTGTGTTTTTTACAGCGTTCATAGTGGTAGTATTTGGCGTCACATTAGATCGAGAATTGCCAGTAGTAGAATTCGAAACACGACTTGATGGTTCACAAATAACTTTAGCACGATTCGGTTCACAGGTAGCACAAAGCCATCTTTTTCCGTCTCCTTTTTTATTTTCTTTAATGAAAAAGTTTATTTGATCAACCGAAAGTTCAGCACAATTCTTATGAAACCAAAATGTACAGGTGTTGCATTGTATGGCATAAGCATTAGATTTATTTACTGACGAGCACTTTGGACATATATCATTAGCAGACATTATCTTGTAAAGCTAGTAAAATTATGTCACACTGAACAATTTATTATCGAAAGTTTGAGGTTAAATTTTCGATATTCGAATAAATTTCTTTGATCAAAAAAGATGTAGTGATAGATAGATTCAACTATACTATTAAAAATGAATTAACTATATAACAATCGTTGAAATCTTTAAAAATTTTAATAAATTAAATTAAAATTATAATAAAATTGTTTCTAATTGTTTCTAACTATCTCATGCCATTGCCAGTGGTATGTGATATCTCACGCTGACTCATATGTCAATGGCAGGGACTGGAGTAAGCAGGGTAATCAGACCCGTAGATCAACATTGATCATAATCGATCAACATCGACCCCTCCTGCGCGTAGACCGCGCGATCCCTCCTTGTTGAAATACTACAGCTTTCTCAAGAGCTGTGGTGAAGTTAGCATCACTGTCGAAATATTTTTAATTGTTTTTTTTATTTATATCTATTTTTAGTGGCAAAAGTGTTCTTAATCAGAAGTCTGAACTTCAAAGAGTATTGCAAAAACAGAGAGAACGTCAAACAATTGCCGAAAAAAGTTGTATTCAACAATCAAATCCACCAACAATAAACGATGAACTAGAACGTGTAGTAAAGCAAAGAGCTCAACAATTACAAGAGAATCAGAAGGCAAATGAAGAAGTTGATATTAATTTCATTAATCCCGAATATCTAAACGCAAGAGCCAAATTAAAACACATTATTGATATGAAATAATTTTAGTTGGTAAAGAAAACAAATTATAGGATAAATTCAAATTTAGTATCAAATGGGATATAATTAATATTAAAATTGGTAATAAGCGTTTATTAAATGTAAGATCTGAGTTTTATTTTAATAGTAAGTTTTAAATATTCAAATGCTCATTTTATTATTGTAAGAACTCTTATTAATAATATGTTAATTAATACGATAAAGAAAATTTCAAATATTTTTAAAAATGTTAGAATATAATATTTACAAGAACTTGTTTTTGTTTTATGTAGTAAATTGAAATTATTGATTGATTCTTTCCCACCTCAGTCCCACATTTAATTCGAATTGATCTTGGTTTAAATGTGTGTTTTAGCCATGGCATTTTTAATGACGAAAACACATTTAAACCAAGCTAACGACCAAGGCTAAAAACACATTCAAATATATAATGAGAAATTTGAATATGTTTAAACTTTAAAACGTAGGAATACTCTTCACTATTGCGGTCATCAGAACGGTGGAGAATTTGAAGTTGCCTTTCTCATACATCGTCACGTGAATCAACATGTCATCGAATTATGCCCATTCAACATGCGGATACACACTAAGAAGAAATCACCTAAAAAATTTGATGAACCTGTTGTCAATGTTCATGCAGCAACAATTATTCATCAACTACGAAAATTTGAAATTTGTGACAATTTCACGAACGTAAAACGTTTTCATCTAGCTTAGGAAAAGCAATTTTTTCTACGATACTAAATATATAAATGATATTTATTATAAAGTATTACTTCGCTTAACGAACAAAACAAATTGTAAACAAATGGCTCACTTAACGAACAACTTTTCGCACAACGAGGGGAAAAGTCCGGGATTTAAAAAAAAATTAACGTAAACATAAAAATATGTGAATATGGGAAACGATGTTCGCTTAAGTAATGGTTTCCTAGGATAGCGGTGCCGCTATATAGTGGGCGTAATCTAGCGGTGGATGACGCCATAAAAACGTTGTATATACAAATTAAATGATGGTGGTTTTCTTGAGCGACTTGAACGTACAAAAGCGATGCCGTTATATAGATGACGTCCGTCATTACGTTGACAAATAGTTGTTGAACGTTTTTTCTGAAAATAGCGTTGAACTTTTGAAATATTGTAACGTCCGCTATATTCACCTAAACAATAATAAAATCAATTCATATTCTTTTTCTAATTCAATAAAAATTTATTTCAATAATTTCAGTTCATTTTTACATAAATAATAATTTTAAAATTTTCAACGGCCAGTTCAATTTCAAATATACTGGAAAAAATAAACGAACGTACCAATTTTATTTTCATTTCTAACGAACAGATGTCGTTACTCAATTTTTGCTGAATCTTCGTGTTGCACAATTTTTGATTAGAAGATGTCAAAAGAAAAACACATTTTTTCTGACATTCATTCCATATTTGTTTTTAAAAACAAATGTTTCGAGTTTTAATTTTAAAAAAACATAAGATTCCATTCCATGTTTGATTTTGTTTAAAACAATAAGCTAAAAATTTTGTAATTAAAAAAACCTTTTTCTATAGATATTGGTAAATATATATAATGGAATGCTTGAATCATTCCTCAATCAATTTATTTGTTTGCAATTCAATATTTTCATTTAATTTATTTTAAAATCTTAACCAAAATTTTTTTATGAGTGATAATTGAGGAAAACGCACTGCTTTGAAGTGTTTGAAAAGTGTCTTCTTTTGAGTGTCCAAGCATTTGTCATGATTAAATGGATAACAAAACCAATATATGATACGGAAATGCAGTATTCAAAATAAATAAAGATTGCTAAAAGCAAATAAATCAGTATTTACGTCAACGATTTAGATGTTAATGTATAAAATATAAAGGATTTGGAAGGAATTACAATTTAGAGAAATAACAATTTAACAAGAAATAACAATTTAAAACATCAAATTAACCAGTTGCCGATTGAAAAGAATGGATATGGGGTTATGCGCACAGATGTACATGGAATGAAGGAGCAGCTAAAGGACGTTTATAAACAACCAATCCAAGTAACAATTTTTGTATTTTTGTTCTTACTATTAATAATGTTTTTGATAGGTTTATGTTTATGTTTATGATAGGTTAAGTAGTTCCCTGTTAAGAGATTCCCAAATTTAGGATTCGTGTGGGGACAAACCGCATCCCGTGTATATTTTTCTCTAATATATATATTTTGTTAGCAAAAGTCCAAGCCATTATACAGTGGCAGAACAAAAATTGGCAGCCGAAACAAAGACCTGGGGCTTTGTAGGTTCTTTTTTATTACATATAGTTGATGAGTCATATATGTGAATATTTGTATTTGGGCGTTGGCAAACCTGTTTCTACTTAAACATATTCTTAGGAATATTTTTGAAAACCAGTTGGTTTCGGTGATATGATATAAATTTTTTTTGATTAACCGGTGTAGGTTTTTTTTGTTAATTTTTGATTAACCAGTTATTGGTTTTTTTTAAATATTTTTTGGAAAATATTTTAGGAACATATTTTTGGTAAACCAGTTTTGGTTTGTGTGATTATTTTTTTTAGTAAACCAGGCTTGGTTTTATTGGTGATCTTGCAATTTTGCAAGATATTATTAATTTTCTGAAAACCAGTTTTGGTTTGTGTTGCCAGTTAATTAAATTTAATTATTTTTAGTTTGAAAAAAACCGTTTTGGGGGTAGTGGTTTTTTTAGGGATTGGGTTTTCCACTACCATGTTCATATCTTTTGTAAATATTTTTTGTACATATTGTAAATATTTTTGGTATGCGTTTGTACATATTTTTCTTGTACATATTGTACATATTTTTTAGTGTAAATGATTTATTTTGGTATATAGTTTTTGTACATAGTGTATTAGGTTGTAAATAATATTCTTTCTTAGCGGTAGGCCTAACAAGCCATCCATAGAGCTTCACTCTTTAACGATAATTATGTTCTTAGGTCGCCTATGGCCATCGGGGTTATGCGATCGAAGATCATTGGTTTCTTCTCTTCATTCAGCGAGGGAATTCTCAGGGACGAGGAGTGGTGTTGCTGTGTTTGTACTTAGGTGCAAACCAGTAGTACCATTCTTTGCTCAGAGGCTTCTTCGGTGTAATGAAGAGAAGAACCAATTATATTTTTTTTTCAGGATCAGAGGCTTAACCTCAAACAAATTCAAAAACTTACCATTTTTCCATTTAGCTTTTCAATAGAACAATTTTTCATAGAGTTTAGGATTTGAAGTCTGGTGCTCGGGAGCGTTCTTCAACTTTCGCATTAGGATTAGTTGTAATTTATTTTTAGGTTAAACAAGCACAACTGGGTCAGCAGAAATGGACCTGAGGTCTAATCGTGACAGTTGTGATTGTTTTATTAGGTTGGGGAGAAACTGTTCTGTAGAATCTGGTCGTTAGGGGCTTTTCTAGTCAGTTCTCACATGCATTGTTGGAGTGGGCTCGCGAACGCGGGAATTCAGATTTAAACGATATGGATATTGTAACCATACTTACTTTTTAAATTGTCTCCAGACAAATCTTGACTTTGGGAATCTCTTATCTAATTATTAAATAAAAAAATAAAATAAATAAAACAAATTTTTTGGAAATTAAATAAATAGAAATTTTTATTAAATAAAATAAATTTTCTTAAATTAAATAATTTTAGGTAATTAAATAAAATAATTTTTTTTATTAAATAAACAATTACATCAAGATATAAATAAATATTCTTTATTTTTTTTAAAAAGATAAATAATTGTTTGAGCTAAGACGGTGCATCTGATAAATAAGCGTTTTTCTAAATATTTTTTATTTTTCAATTTTTTAAAAAATAAATAAATATATTTTAGGGGTGCTATCGTCAATAACTAATTTTAGGTATATAATTAATTCAGGAATTTCAGCATATCTGAAATTAAATAAATAAATTCTATTTTATGTATATAATATTTTAGGAATTTTTGTGAAAGGTGAAGCAAAATTGGGTACAACAGTAATCTTTTTGTTCTTTTACGAAGTTTGTTTTTACAAAAATTTTTGTGTTTTCGAATTGGGCGTTCGTTGTTTTTTTCGTTTTTGCGTTTTTCAATTTTTTTACATTTCCATCGTACTAACTACATTTTTTTTTTGGAATTGGTTTTAATATTGTTGTTGATTGTGAGTTCATAATTTTACGGGTTTTACCATTGAAATGTCAAACCAGATAGACGTTGACCATCCGTTCTATGGTTTGGAACCCAGCGAACTACAAGTCGAATGTCTGGTTCGGGGTGTGAACTTCGGGGGGGCCAATTGGGCAGAGGAGCTGCGAAACCACGCAGATCATGGGGCAGTTCCAATAACATTATCTCATGCGAGAGATTTGATAGAGGAATCTCAAATGGTGGTGCAGGCAGCACAACTTATTTTAGATCAGGTACGACGACTTCAGCCACCGATTAATCAGACCTTCTTAGATGGTTTGGCGAATCGAGTGTTGCATTACACGGGTAGGATGAATAGGTTGGGTCCTCGCAATGACTTGCAAGAAGCCCGCACCTACGCTATCTCACAATTGTCACGCGCTTGGAATATAATAGGATCGTTGTCAACACGTCCAATTATGCAGAATAAACCAGGAGTATCATCTGCTTCACCTGCTTTTCAACCAGACGAGAGATCCACCCCGATCCCAGTACAGCCAATAACTGAGACAATACATAGCCTGAATCGACCAAACCATCAACAACAGAGACGGTCAGATCAATTACCACCGGCTTATTTCCAGCAATCGGGCTTGAGAGCTGAGGACTTTGTAATACCACAATTGGGTCCATCACTCCAAGCTGAACACATACACAACAATCCAGCATTGGTACAACAACAATCATTAAATTATCCATCAGTACCACAGGTACAACCACCACCATACAACCAACCTCCTCAGGTATGGCGTGACGCTGCTCCAGCGTTAGCACCAGTGGAGTACCGAGGGGTTCGTGGGAACAATTTGAGTCGTTATGACTCAAATTGGGTTCCAACCTTCACAGGAGATGGTCACTCTCCTGATGTTCATGAGTTTGTTCACCGAGTTGAGGCGGCTGCCAGGAGGGACCGTGTGAATTGGGACGACCTTAGGTCTATCGTTCCACGGTATCTCAAGGGGGCTGCCGACAGATACTATTTGAACTTAACTCATGAATATGAGGTGGTGACTTACCCAGTGTTAAGGGAGGGACTCCTACAAACCTTCGGTACACTCACTGATGATAAGGCGATCTTGCGAGTTCTTCTGAACCGCAAACTAAAGTCAAAGGAGAGCGTGTACGAGTATCTAGTGGAGATTGGTTCGTTAAACCGTCGCTTAGCACGTCCATTTGCTGACCGTGAAATGCTAGAAATTGCTCGGGAGGGACTGAGTGTGGAGCTCAAAAATGCTACACTAGCAGCAACAATACATTCAATAGATGAACTTCGGACTTTATGTCAGAAGTTTGAACGTTTGTGGTCCACACCAGTTCCGACCAGAACATCAAATTTGAGAATTAGTGAGCTACAGCGGATGGATGATTATGAGGTGGATGTTAAACTAGATCGAGATGGATATATTGAAACGATGGATTCAACACAGTCCGAACAACAGCACGAAGAAAGCGACGAGAGATGTAGGAACGCAGGACGATCTGCCACCACTCAGGAAAACCAAATAAAATCATCTAGCACATTTAATTTCCCATCGTTACATCGAACATATTTCAGACGTCTTGAACGCAACATTAGATATTGGAGGATAAGGAAATTTTTTCGTAAAGCTTGTATTTCATCTATCCTTTCAGAAACAAAGGATCCTCGGCCGCGATTAACAATTAAAATTTTGGACAAAAATATCTCCGGATTATTGGATAGTGGAGCGTCAATCACAATACTTGGAAGAAAATCCTTGGAATTATTGGAATCATCAGGTACAACCTACCGTAAATACACTTCGTGTATTCGTACGGCGGATGGTACTGCAAATAAAATTTTGGGTTACATAGAAGTTCCAATAACTGTGAATGGCTCCACTAAACCAATGCGGTTTCATATTGTCCCTGGATTACGAGAAGAGCTCTACCTGGGCATAGATTTCTGGGAGAAAGTTGGTATTGTTCCTTCATTTGTTAGTGAACTGACTCGCACAGAGCTACAAAATTTTAATACACATAACCTCACCACTGATCAGCAACAAGAATTGGATATGATTAAGGATTCTTTCCCGTCATTTGAAGTGTCTGGACTCGGAAAGACTTCTTTGGTTGAACATGTCATCGATGTTGGTGATAGTGCACCTGTTAAACAGAGGTATTATCCCACATCGCCGGCTGTTCAACTAAAGGTTTATGCCGAACTCGACCGAATGCTTCAAATGGGCGTGATCGAAGAGTCAAACAGTTCATGGTGCTCGCCAGTGGTCTTGGTACAAAAGGAATCTGGTAAAAACAGATTATGTATTGATAGCCGTCGTGTCAATTCACTCACAAAAAAGGACGCTCACCCACTTCCCTTGATTGATGGCTTACTAGGTCGTCTAAATAGCACAAAGTACATTTCAAGTATTGATCTCAAAGATGCTTTCTGGTAGATTCCTCTGGCAGAAGCATCTAGAGACAAGACAGCCTTCACAGTGCCTGGTCGTCCATTGTATCGATTCCGGGTTATGCCCTTTGGATTGTGCAATGCTCCCCAGACAATGTGTCGGCTAATGCACAAAGTGATACCACATCAATATCACGAAAATGTCTTTGTTTATTTAGATGATCTATTGGTAGTCTCTTCCACGTTCCAGGAACATATGGAATTGCTGTCCAAAGTCTCTTCATTGTTAAGAGCGGCTGGGTTAACAATAAACCTCAAGAAAAGTAAATTTGTTTTGAGAGAGGTGAAATACTTGGGATTTTTGGTTGGTGAAGATGGTCTTCGAACAGACCCTGACAAGGTAAGAGCTGTAGCAGAGTATCCAGCTCCATCTACAGTAAAACAAATACGTAGACTATTGGGAATGGCTGGTTGGTACCAACGTTTCATACCAAATTATGCAAGCGTGGTATCACCGATTACGGATTTATTAAAGAAAAGTTCTGGGAAATTGAAATGGACATTGGAAGCGCAAGCTGCTTTCGAAAATTTAAAACGATTGCTGACTACAGCACCAGTATTAATTAACCCTGACTATAATAAAGAGTTCTTTATTAGATTGTGGCGGTTAGATAATTCAATTCCATTTCAACTAGTAAAAATTGTAAAATTTTATTAATTCTTAATTCTATTTCATCCATATCATTTATTTCATGTAAAATAATCCAGCGAAATTATGATCCACGATGTAAAGTTAATCAAGGCATAATAATAATAATAATAATAAAATAAAGCAACAATACTTATTCGATTACATATGTGTGTGCTGGTTGAGGATGAACAAATTAATTTACCTTTACTAGTTGTAAATATTATTTTGTATTATATAATTTATTACATACAAAAAATTAACAGTATTTGAATTATATAAAAATTTAGTTGATAAAATTTGTAAGAGGATATTTAAAAAATCAGTCGAGTCTATATGTCCAAGAGACAGTATCGTTTGAAGATAAAATCAATAAAATTATTAATTAACAAATATTTGTTTAAAAAGTTGTTTAAGGAAAAATATAAAAGTTTCCAAAATAAATGGTGATCCATAAAAATTGTTGAAGTTATATTATTTGTGGAACAACTCATTTCGAACACAATATATGGTGACCGAAAACGTAAAAGTAGCACGCTGAAGCAGTTCGCAGCTGAATTATTTTGTTTTTTTAAAACAAAATCAAATTAAAACAAACAACGTGGAGTATATGAAAAATAAGAGAATTTTTTACAACACTATCTGGGACGCGAGTCTCAGAAGACGGTAATTTTATTTTTTTAATATTCTTACATTATCACATTGTAAAAAAAGATAATTAATGCTTGATTATTATTTTTTTCTGCATTGGGTTCAAAATCAAGTATATATATAAAGTAAAATATTGAATTTTTACTACGTGGAGCACATGGAAAATATAGGCACATTTTGGGAACGCTACATATAGTCTAATAAGACGATAAAACTTTCAATATTGAAATAACGTGGAATATAGCAAAAATTAAAGCACTTTAAAACACTATTTGGGACGCTACATAGCCGCACAAAAACAACGGAATATAATAATCAACTTCACAAGAACAGTGGAATACGGCAACGAAAACCGCAACAGAGACGGAGAATCAAATCATCATCACAAAATTTGAATTAGCAAATTGCAAGGACGAACAACGTCAACAAACGGATTTAATAATACGGGGTGAGTTAATTTATTGATTTTCAATAACCACACACACACTATTAAATAAAAATAAACATTTTACATTATAATTTATGGTTTTGTTTGCTTTCGCGAATATTGTGGCGAGTTTTGCTGGATTTATTTATTTATTTATTTATATATATATATATAAAATTTTTTTGGTTATTTCCGCGAGAACTTAATCGTTTTTTTTTAAGTTTTATTTTTCGTAAGAAAAATTTTTTTTTACCATCTATAATTTTGTGGTTGGGTGGCACTCTCCAATATATATGGTAGATGGATGACAGTGATTCGGATCTTGATATCACTGATACCAAAATTGGACCGAATGCTACAAGATGTGTTGGAACTTGTTACTACAGATCTTTTAGCCCGAGTAAGAACACACCAAATTCGGGAAACTAAGCACTTCCAACGTGAATTCGGCTAACGTTGGGACACAGATTACAAGCCGTCTGTTCGTCCGGTGTAGAAACACCAAACTTGAATTCCTTATCGACACAGGTGCTGACGTATCAGTAATCCCATGTCGAGCTTATTCTGATTTAGTTCAGGACGAACACAATGTCCTTACAGCAGCAAATGGATCTACAATCCACACTTTTGGTACAAAACTCCTCAACTTGGATTTGGGTTTCCGTCGAGAACTACCTCATACATTTGTGGTAGCGTCAGTTAGTAAACCTATTATAGGTGCTGACTTTCTGACTAAGTTTAATTTGATAGTCGATCTAAAGCGCAAGCGCTTACTAGACACGAGTACACAACTTTCTGTGAATACAATCTCGTGTTCAGATAACACACCTTCACTTCGTTTGTACACTATTCAAGGAATTTATGGAAACATTCTTCATGAATTCCCATGCCTTACTCAGGAACCCAAATACGATTCTCCAGTCAAACACAACGTGGTTCATCGCATCGTCACAGAAGGACAATTACCATTCTCTCGACCACGCAGATTGGAAGCGAACAAGTTGAACATAGCTAAAAATGAGTTTTCGCATATGGCCCAGTTAGGATTGATTCGACCTTCCTCATCGAGTGTTTCCTCTGCCCTGCATTTAGTCCCGAAAAAGGATCAGGGTGACTGGCGGCCTTGCGGGGATTATCGACGTTTGAATGATGTTACTATTCCAGATCGGTACCCCATTCCACACATTCAAGATTTTTCAATGCATCTTCATGGCTGCATTATTTTTTCTAAAATAGATCTGATCCGCGCTTACCACCAAATACCAGTCTCTGCGGAAGATATACACAAAACTGCTATAGCGGTCCCTTTTGGTCTCTACGAATTCCTGAGAATGCCTTATGGTTTGAGAAACGCAGCTCAGACTTTCCAGCGTTTCATGGACGAGGTGGTAAAAGGACTAAATTTTGTATTTGTGTATATTGATGACATATTGGTGGCAAGCAAGTCTCCGCAGGAACACCAAAAACATCTACGCATTCTCTTCAATAGGCTAACAGATTTTGATATTAAAATCAAACTTTCAAAATGCGTATTTGGAGTTCCTTCTCTCGATTTTCTCAGTCATGAAATCACAAAGGATGGTATTAAACCATCCCAAGATCGAATCATGGCCATCAAAAATTTTCCACAGCCAACTTCTGTTCGACAAGTTCAGCGATTTGTGGGTATGGTAAACTACTACCATAGATTCATACCACATCTGGCCGAAATAATCTCTCCACTTCATGGTTATCTCGCTGAACTAGCCAAGATAAAGAAAAAATCAGACTTCATTTGGACTGTACAATGCAGCACAGCCGTTGATAAAATAAAACTGGCGCTTGTAAATTGCACACTCTTGGCTCATCCGTCGCAAAAAGCAAGCTTTTGTATCAAAACGGATGCTTCAGGTGCTGCACTAGGTGCAGTACTGGAACAATTTAACAAAGGTTTTTGGCAGCCCTTAGGTTTTTTTTCTAATAAGCTCTCACCTTGTAATGAAGCGTTTTCTCCGTGGCGAACCAATGAGAAGGACATAGCAGGAAGCGTACCTAGCGAGATTGATTTTCAAGCCCCAAACTAGCTTCAGCCCATGGGAACGATAAAGTAACCCTGCTACTTCAGCACAAATACAGAAATGTACGCTATTTACGAAAATTTGCAGAAATGGAAAAAAAAGATACAAGTGTGAAAAAAGGAGACTCTGGCGACCCCATTCGCGAAAGACCCACGATCAACACGTCCAACCCCCACGTTCACTCACATACGCCCACACACACACACACATTCACACCCCTTTATCATTATGACCTAAGTAATAAAAATAAATTTACTCACCCCATGATTAAACCCCGTCCTCCTATTCTGCTTCCATCAGCCCTCCATCCGCACGTGGATCACGTTAGGAATCTCTCGACAATATTTGGTATGATAACAATGTTGAATGAAATTGCACGTACAAACGTGGTACGAAATGTTAAGTAGAAACGTTATGTATATTCGTAAAATTTTGTTGGATCAAAAATGAAGTAATTGATGTAAAATATTGTTGAATCAAAAACTGAGGTAATTGATGTAAAATATTGTTGAATCAAAAATGATGTGTAGAAACGTTATATAAATTTTGTAAAATGTTGTTGAATCAAAAGAGAAATGTTGTAATTGAAAATGATCAAAAGAGAAACGTTGAATCAAAAATGATGTAATTGATGTAAAATATTGTTGAATCAAAATTGGTAAGTAGAAACGTTATATAACTTTGTAAAACTTTGTTGGATCAAAAATGAAGTAATCGATGTAAAATATTGTTGAATCAAAATTGGTAAGTATAAACGTTATATAAATTTGTAAAATTTTGTTGGATCAAAAATGTTGCGATTGATGCAAAATGTTGTTGAATCAAAAATGTTGTAATTGATGCAAAATATCGTTGAATCAAAAATGATGTAATTGATGTAAAATATTGTTGAATCAAAATTGGTAAGTATAAACGTTATATGAATTTGTAAAATTTTGCTGGATCAAAAATGTTGCGATTGATGCAAAATGTTGTTGAATCAAAAATGTTGTAATTGATGCAAAATATCGTTGAATCAAAATTGATAGGTAGAAACGTTATATAAATTTTGTAAAATTTAGTTGGATCAAAAATGTTGCGACTGAGGCAAAATGTTGTTGAATCAAAAATGCTAAGCAGAGACGCCACATAAATTTGTATAATTTTGTTGAATCAAAAATGATAAGCAGAAACGGTATACAAACTTGTATAATTTCGGTTGAATAAGTAGAAACGTGATATAAACTTGGTAATCAGCAACGTAGATTAATTCGTAATTGTTAAATAGAAACGTAGTCAAACTGGCAATCAGCAGTGTTGTAAAATAAAATTGATAAGCAGAAACGTTAATCAATCTAGTAATCAGCAATGTTGAATAATTTATCAAGGTTAAATACAATGTTAAGTAGAAACGTTGTATCTGGTTGTAAACATAAACGCCGAACCAATTGATAAGCACAGGTGAATATGGTAACAATTATAGCAATTACCGCCGAATACGTTGAAATGTAATTGTTGGAGGATGCGTTGAAATCAAAAAAAAATGTAATAAATTGTACCAACACTAGTTAAACTATTTGTTGAAATAGAACGGTAATGATTTGTATCAACGATTGTGAGGCAATACGGTAAAAAGTAATTGTTGACGTATGCGTTGAAATCCAAAAAAAAAATGTAATAAGTTGTACCAGCATTAGTTCAACGTATGCGTTGAAATCCAAAAAAAATGTAATAAATTGTACCAATATTAGTTAAATTATTTGTTGAAATAGAACGGTAATAATTTTGTATCAAGGCTGGTGAAGCAATACGGCAAAAAGTAATTGTTGACGTATGCGTTGAAATCCAAAAATGTAATGAATTGTACCAATATTAGTTAAATTACTTGTTGAAATAGAACGGCAATAATTTTGTATCAAGGATGGTGAAGCAATACGGTAAAAAGTAATTGTTGACGTATGCGTTGAAATCCAAAAATGTAATGAATTGTACCAATATTAGTTAAATTACTTGTTGAAATAGAACGGCAATGATTTTGTATCAAGGATGGTGAAGCAATACGGTAAAAAGTAATTGTTGACGTATGCGTTGAAATCCAAAAAAAAACGTAATAAATTGTACCAACACTAGTTATTGTTATTTTAGTTAACAATTTGTTGCCGTATTTGATAAACAAAATTCCCCCCAATTCAACAACAAAAACACACTTATTTTGCGCGCTTTTTACTTTAATGATAATAGCAATATAAATTATTTTATGTATTTTATATAACATGCAAATATAAAGTTAATGTACATAATACAAGAATTTCCTTTCTGGTTTTGTATTATGATTCATTAGTGATAAATAATTTCGAGGTCATTGAAAAAAAAACCAAACAACAACTCGAATGACACTACGATTACCTCAGTTTTTCCGGTATGACCGATCCCGTTCATCATGGATCTTTTCATTAACATTAAAGTTGTTTATCACTTTTAATCTAAACTATTCTGAGACTTATGATTTAATTTAGCTTATGACACAACTAATAAAAAAACATAGCAAGCATAAGAAGACTTAACACATCACAGAAATTAATTAATTTTACACTAGGGTTATCACAATTTAATATTGAATTATTTAAATTAATTAAATTATTTGGACTATCACGCACAAACATATAATAATTTTTTTTCTTTTGCTTTGGAACTATTAATATTATCACCGAAAGATTAATTTTTCCTACTTAAGTTTAAACAAGGAGGTATCTTTTTTTGTATTTTGATATTTCAGCATTTAAATAAATGGCTGATAACCTCACACTCACAAAGACGTCAAAAAAACATCGACCAAAATAAGAATCCAATAGCAAAAATCAATATCAGACTGAGCGAGAGAACAATTTACAGTGGCTTATTATATAGCCAAATTTTGTCTCGAAATAACTCGAATATCGTATTTAGATGGGAGATAATTAATTTACATCAGATTTTCAAATTATTGGGAACTTATTATAGTTCACAAAACCGTTTGCTATTTTGATAATATTGTACGAAAATAAGGTTGGGACCCTGAATATTTCCGACACATCCATAATATTTATAATTGAATTCAAAATGAATCAAATGCAGATGCGATCAACGTTATGATGTTTGGACATTTATTAAACTACACCCTACTATATCAGCACAGTGAAGTTCAGTTCAATAACGGAAGGATGGTTCAAAGCAAAATACTCAAACAAAGACAAATCAAATGTTTAACAAAGCAAAAATAGTAATTCGTTGTATGTTGACGATTGGAAACAAAATCCACGTAGCTGTTATGAGGTTTTGAGCATTTCGTTGTGTCATTACGGTTTGTGTTTTAGAAAAAAATTCAAACTCAAGTAGTATGGCGAGAACAATCGAGTGGAAGTATAGTGCGCGTCAATTTTAGTGTGTGGTAAGATTAAATTCTGATTAAATTTTAGTGGTTATACGGATGATGGTTAAAGAAAATTATTAATTAATTCAAATTAACCAATATTATGTTATATTAATGAATAAATAAATCAGGGTAATTAGTGCCATTTTCTTTCTCCTATACGTTTGTCCGGCTATTGCAGATTTAGTTGGAATTTAAGAAATATAAGGACGCTATGGGTTAAGGAAACTACACGAAACATGAATATTGATGATGAAGGGATGAGAAACCATTACAAGCGGTACGGATCAATATAAGGAACAACAACTAAGGAAGCTGCGACTATAATATACTATATTAGTCCAGACTATCCATTACAACCTGCAGAGCAAAAGTATTCTGCTTTTGATCGTGAATTATTAGCTATTTATAAAGCTATAAAACACTTTCGTTATTTTGTAGAAGGTCGCAAGTTCACGGTGTTCACGGACCACAAACCTCTAACTACTGCAATCTCATCTAAGACGGAGAGAAGTCCTCGACAGGCTCGTCATCTCGATTTCGTTTCCCAGTTCACTACTGATATTCAACACATCTCTGGTACGGACAATGTCGTGGCAGATACGTTATCACGCGCTGAGGAAATGGCAATTAATTTTACAGGATTAGATGTTGAGAAACTCATTAAACTTCAAGAGTCTGATCCAGAACTCTTACATCTAAAATCTACACCAAATGTCGTAGGCTCTAAATGGAAATTAGAACCCATCTCTACTAGACAACATAGCAAACCAATTTGGTGTGAGACTTCGACCAACACAATTCGTCCATATTTACCTGAGTCATTGAGAAGATCCACTTTCGATTCTCTACATAGTTTAGCCCACCCCGGTGTAAGAGCATCCCCGAAGTTGCTCTCTAAACGTTATTTCTGGCCTTCAATGAGTATTGATGTTGGATTTTGGTCTAAGACATGCTTATCATGTCAAAGATGTAAGGTTCAACGACACACTCACTCAGAACTCGGTCAGGTACCTGTACCGTCGGCCAGATTTGAGCATATCCACATTGATCTGGTAGGTCCACTACCTCCATCTTATGGATACCGGTACATAATGACTTCAATCGATCGTGTTACTAGGTGGCTGGAAGCAGTACCCCTGGTGGATGGAACAGCTGAGACAGTTGCTAGGGCTTTCTTGACTAACCATATTTCAAGATTCGGTGTGCCAGTAAATATAACTTCTGATCGCGGAGCGAATTTTGAATCAAAGTTATTTCAAGAACTTATGAACATCATGGGTTCTAATAAAATCAGGACAACGGCTTACAACCCTAAGGCCAATGGAATGGTGGAAAGATTCCATAGACAGCTCAAATCTTCGTTGGAAGCTCATGGTAATACTACCAATTGGAGTGATACACTCCCAATCGTTATGTTAGGCATTCGGTCTTCGATCAAATCTGATCTTGGATGTACTCCTGCTGATCTTGTCTACGGACAAAGCCTAAAAGTCCCAGGAGAACTATTCATACATCCAAAGGATGCGCATCCAGTAGAACCAGCAGATCTTGTGGAACATCTCAAACAGTGGATGCGATCCTTAATCCCGAAAGATACCCGGAAAGATCCTCAGTCAAATATTTACATTCCAAAAGATCTTTTGGAATGCGACTACGTTTTTGTCAGGGTGGATAAAGTAAAACCTAGCTTATCACCACCTTATGAGGGTCCATTTAAAGTTGTTAGGCGTTTCCGGAAGAGTTACATCGTTGAAATAAAAGGTAAGAACCAGAATATTTCAATTGACCGACTTAAACCTGCATACATGACCGACTTATTGGACAAGAAACCAAGTTCCCGCCAAGTAAGATTTAAACTACCTCCGCGTCATACTAGAGGCTAAGATGAAACAAGGAGATATGTCCACACATCTCTCCTTGTTTTTCTTAAGAGGGGAAGTCCTGTGGCGGTTAGATAATTCAATTCCATTTCAACTAGTAAAAATTGTAAAATTTTATTAATTCTTAATTCTATTTCATCCATATCATTTATTTCATGTAAAATAATCCAGCGAAATTATGATCCACGATGTAAAGTTAATCAAGGCATAATAATAATAATAATAAAATAAAGCAACAATACTTATTCGATTACATATGTGTGTGCTGGTTGAGGATGAACAAATTAATTTACCTTTACTAGTTGTAAATATTATTTTTTCTATTTTGCGTCTAAAATAAAGTCATTTCGATACCCAAATGCGTATCGAAATGGCCTTCATTACGATACGCAAAGTTTTGTTTTTCAAGGTTGGTCACATTGGTCATACAAACGTCAGTGAAAGTTAAAACGAATAATTATATAAATAAAATTAATCTTATTAATTAATCTTATTCTTAAAAAATAATCTAAATTAGTGTTAAATATTTTAATTAATTAAAATAATTAGTAATAATAACAAAATATCAAATTGACTATATTTTAATAAAATACACATTTTATGAAAGCTAGTTTTGCAACAAAAAAATATATAGAAATATGATGAAACGCAGAGCTTACTATTTTGAATTGAAATTTTTAGAAATTTTTTTTAAAACATTAAAACATAAAAACTATTTTTTAAAATTTCAAGACAAAAAATGCAAAATAGAAAAAATAGTATAAAAAACGCGTTTCATAAGACGTTTTATCGCACTTATCCTTTAGAAAACTCCCCGCTGCGCGGGTCGTTTTCTAAACAGATTGCGTGCGATAAAATCGTCGATTATGAAACTAGTTTCTTAATATACTATTGTATTATATAATTTATTACATACAAAAAATTAACAGTATTTGAATTATATAAAAATTTAGTTGATAAAATTTGTAAGAGGATATTTAAAAAATCAGTCGAGTCTATATGTCCAAGAGACAGTATCGTTTGAAGATAAAATCAATAAAATTATTAATTAACAAATATTTGTTTAAAAAGTTGTTTAAGGAAAAATATAAAAGTTTCCAAAATAAATGGTGATCCATAAAAATTGTTGAAGTTATATTATTTGTGGAACAACTCATTTCGAACACAATAAGATGCGATGCAAGTCTGACAGGGGTAGGTAGTGTGTTGTATCAGGTTGATACTGACGGACAAGAGTGTCCGGTAGCCTTCATGTCGAAGAAATTAAATAGAGCTCAAAGGAATTATTCAGTTTCTGAGCTTGAATGTCTTGCGGCAACACTTAGTGTGAAGAAATTCAGGGGCTATGTTGAAGGTCACCGATTTACGATTGTGACTGATCACTCAAGTCTGAAGTGGCTTATGTCACAGAAAGACTTGAGTGGTCGTCTGGCTAGGTGGAGCCTAAAACTCCAACATATGGATTTTACCATTGTCCACCAAAAAGGTACCCAAAATATAGTCCCTGATGCTCTATCTCGTCTATATGACGATACACACGAGGAATTGACGGAAGCATTAACACATCACATTAACGACAATAAACTCGACAATGAAGGTTATCGGCACAACGAATATACGGATATGATAGCTAAAGTTCAATCATCTCCCAAGGACTTTCCTTCAGTTAAAGTCGTGGATGATAAGCTATACATACGTATTGAGCCAAGACCTGATGCAATACCTAACGATGTTCCTGTGTGGAAACTCTGGATACCAAAACCGATGACTTCAAACATGATTCAGAAACATCATGATGATAGTACTGCTGCTCATGGAGGTGTTAAAAAGACTTTAGAATTACTTCGACGTCTTTATTACTGGCCGGGCATGGCGTCACAGGTACATAACTATGTTGTGTCCTGCGACACATGTAAACAAACAAAAGCCACGAATCAGATATTGCGTCCTCCGATGCAATATCAATTCGAAACAGCACGTCCATGGCAGAGAGTCTATATAGATTTTTTGGGACCGTACCCTGGTTCTACACTTGGGAATACGGTGTTATTGATAGTTCTGGATCATGCTACGAAGTTTGTACTACTGAAACCACTTAGAAACGCAACTTCACCGAAGGTGAATGCTTTTCTGAGGAACGAAGTGTTTCTTACATATGGGGTACCAGAGTTTCTACACAGTGACAATGGCAAACAGTTCACTAGTAGGAACTTTCAAAATCTTTTGTCAGATTTCGGCATTAAACACATTAGGACCGGTGTCTATAGTCCTCAAAGCAACGCGTCAGAGCGGGTCAATAGGTCAGTTCTAGCAGCAATTCGAGCGTTCATAAAAGGTCAACATACCAAGTGGGATTCACAAATTGGTGAAATCGCATATGCACTGCGGGCTGCAGTACATTCAGCTACCAAGTACTCACCGTACTATCTATTATTTGGTCAACATCCAATATCGGATGGAAATACTTACCAATTGTTGAGATCACTACACCAGCTTGGTGAAGATGCTGGTGAGGAAATAGAACGCTCTGATCATTTGACTCTGCTCGGGAACCGGGTTCAGGAAAATTTAAAAGCAGCTTTCAAGAAATCGCAACATCAGTATAACCTACGATCTAAACTACGGACTTTTCAACCACAACAACGTGTGTTTGTACGGCAACATCATTTGAGTGACGCTACAAAAAAATTCTCGGCAAAATTGGCTCCAAAGTTCTTACCTGCGATGATTAAGACTAAGATTGGAAATGTACTCTACGAGTGCATAGATATGAGCGGTAAGAGTCTTGGAGTCCATCACGCGAAAGACATCAGGGAATAATGTCTTACGTTCGGTAGGGTTGTTCCTCTGGCTGATTGTCGTCTCCGGGGTTCACATCTTCAGTGTTATATTTTACTGGTTGTATCGACGGTTCAATGGTGCTGACGTTAGATGGATGGATGATCGATTTCGGTACTCACTGATAGTTCCTAGGAACTTCAGGAGTATTGAACTTGATCATCGACCCTGGCGTTGGTCACCATTGATAACTCGATCCCAGATACAGATTAGTTGTGGGAAGTAGTTCGGTGGTTTCTGACGTAGAGGGGGTGACGACGTTTTTGTGATTTCAAGGGTAAAAATCTTGGTTTTTACCTTGAATTCATGGTGTAACGTCCGCTATATTCACCTAAACAATAATAAAATCAATTCATATTCTTTTTCTAATTCAATAAAAATTTATTTCAATAATTTCAGTTCATTTTTACATTAATAATAATTTTAAAATTTTCAACGGCCAGTTCAATTTCAAATATACTGGAAAAAATAAACGAACGTACCAATTTTATTTTCATTTCTAACGAACAGATGTCGTTACTCAATTTTTGCTGAATCTTCGTGTTGCAAAAACACATTTTTTCTGACATTCATTCCATATTTGTTTTTAAGAACAAATGTTTCGAGTTTTAATTTTAAAAAAACATAAGATTCCATTCCATGTTTGATTTTGTTTAAAACAATAAGCTAAAAATTTTGTAATTAAAAAAACCTTTTTCTATAGATATTGGTAAATATATATAATGGAATGCTTGAATCATTCCTCAATCAATTTATTTGTTTGCAATTCAATATTTTCATTTAATTTATTTTAAAATCAACCAAAATTTTTTTATGAGTTATAATTGAGGAAAACGCACTGCTTTGAAGTGTTTGAAAAGTGTCTTCTTTTGAGTGTCCAAGCATTTGTCATGATTAAATGGATAACAAAACCAATATATGATACGGAAATGAAGTATTCAAAATAAATAAAGATTGCTAAAAGCAAATAAATCAGTATTTACGTCAACGATTTAGATGTTAATGTATAAAATATAAAAGATTTGGAAGGAATTGGAAAAAGAAATAACAATTTAAAACATCAAATTAACCAGTTGCCGATTGAAAAGAATGGATATGGGGTTATGCGCACAGATGTACATGGAATGAAGGAGCAGCTAAAGGACGTTTATAAACAACCAATCCAAGTAACAATTTTTGTATTTTTGTTCTTACTATTAATAATGTTTTTGATAGGTTTATGTTTATGTTTATGATAGGTTAAGTAGTTCCCTGTTAAGAGATTCCCAAATTTAGGATTCGTGTGGGGACAAACCGCATCCCGTGTATATTTTTCTCTAATATATATATTTTGTTAGCAAAAGTCCAAGCCATTATACAGTGGCAGAACAATATTACTTCAGTCTGAAAGACCTAAGTATTACATTCATGAGCTAAAAGTGAAATTCTTACCCCCAGTTTTTTTGGCATTTCTCGACGTTTTAGGACCTACTGATTCTAAAAAAGCAAAAAAATATATATGTCTGTCCGGCCGTCCGTCACAACCTTCGAAATCTAGAAAACCGCTGGATTTCAGAAATTTTTTTTTTTAAAATAGGTTTACTCAATGGTAAGAGCCGAAAGGACGATGTGTTCGATAACTGTACCGGAAGTGTGTCAAAAAAATCGTCAAGTGTGTCAAACAAGGAAACTTGCATATATTTTGTTTATAAAACTTTCATTTTAAGTGATTACGAGAAGGAACATTGAATTTGGAGAAATCTTGATGGTCGGGTTTGGCATGTGAGACCAACATCTAGATTTTTGCATTATAAGTTTGTCAAAAAAATGTTGTCAAGTGTTTCAAAAGAAAGACTTTATTTTTTTACCCAATTTTTTAGAAAAAAATAAAATTAATTATTTGTTTGACAGGAAATTTTATTATTATTATTGAGAATTATGGCATTATAAGTTTGTCAAAAAAATATTGTCAAGTGTGTCAAAAAAATTATTTCATTTATTTTTTAGATAATTTTTGGAAAAAAAATTTAGCTGTTTGTTTACGTAAATATAATTGAACATGGAAATTTTTGAATTTGTTATAGTTTTTGAAATATTGTAATATTGGAATATTTGAAAGTTTGAATTTTTAAGAATTTTTGGAATATTTTTACAATTTAGAAAAAGATTAAATATTTGATTTTATTCTAATTTTTGGAATATTTTTAGAATTTTGAAAAAAAAATAGAAATTTTGAATTTTATATATATATATTTTTAGAATTTTGAATGAAGTTTCAATTTTTGATTTTGTAAGGATTTTTGGAATATTTTTAGAATTTTGAAAAATTTTTAACTTTTGATTTTATTTTAATTTTTATAATTTTGGAAAAAGTTTCAATTTTTGATATTGTTATAATTTTTGCAATATTTTTAAAATTTTGGAAAAAGTTTGAATTTTTAAGAATTTTTGGAATATTATTAGAATTTAGAAAAAGTTTAAATATTTGATTTTATTCTAATTTTTGGAATATTTTTAGAATTTTGAAAAAAAAGAAATAGAATTTTTGAATTTTATATATAGGTATTTTTAGAATTTTGAAAATAATTTTCAATTTTTGATTTTTTTTTTGTACATGACGGCAAGGCGAGGCCGAGACCCAATGTATTGCCCAAAGAGAAAAACAAATTGACGGCAGGAGTCATAATGAAAAAAAAAAATTATACTTAAACTATACATACATGACTATAAACTATATATACATACAGCCATACTGAAAAAAATACTTAACTATACAACATGACTATCAACTATATATGCGTGTATATAATACATAACTACAGACTAGAATTATAATATGTATCAAGTAATATCAGAATAATAAAAAATATAATATAAGCCAAAGAAAAGAGAAAAAAAAATTATTTAAGAATACATATCAACGACAGCATCAAACCAGAGCCAGGTTGAGCCGCCATACTCCCTCTACATAATTCATAACCACAAATGTACACGACAAATATAAGGGGGAGAGATGGATGCTAACTATAGGCTTATTGGTTTAATAGTTGTCAAAAAAGAATACCATAACATAAGGAAGGAGGGAAACGGAAGTTAAGGGTAGGAAGGAAAGGAGGAAGGAAGTGGGAAAAAGGAGCGTCGACGCAGATATTACTAAACCATCGTCAGAAAAAAGAAAAACATGCAGGCAAGCAAATTGGAGAGGGTAGCAATAGCGACAAATACAGGTTTAAAGACTAGGCAGTGCCAGAGCAGTTCTAGGATCTAAAACTAGAGACAGGCATATTGAACCGCTTTAGCTCCTGCGTAAGGTCGTTAAACACCTTAGACGTTCTAAACGAGTACGACAGAGCACTGGTGTTACAGCATATGGACGGAATGGTAATTAAATACAACCGAGTTGACAAATGTAAACCATTTCATCAAATAGGGTTGACACCCATATTTGAAGAGTTTAAAGAAGAGAAGAAGGAGTCGCATCCTAATATGATCATTCAATGATGTGTCGATAAACTTTATAACAAAGCCAGAGGCGTGTTGCCTAATTTGAGACCATAAACGAAGCGAACCACCCAGTTAAAGAACTTCTTAATTAATCCGATATTCTCCAGGGTACAGCCAGAATAGACCTAAATACCATAATCAAACAGTGGCATGACAAGTGCATGAGCAAGTCGTTTTTTAATATGCAGAGGCAGGATATGATTCAGGCTACTAAGCCTTCTTAAGGTAAAAACTACTCTACCAATGACATAATTAATATGAGGTCTCCAAGAAAGATCGCTATCAAAAATTACGCCAAGATTCTTCACCTGTGTAGCAAAAGGGATCACAGTATCACCGGTCTTGATAGTCAGCCATGATTATAGAGCGATGAAGGGCAATTAAACAGCATGGCCTGCGACTTAAGCGGGTTAAGAACCAACCCAGCCCAGTCCGATATTAGTTTGAGATCAGCATTAGCTTCAAGAAAACCGATGGATGTCAAATCGTGGACAAGCATGGAGCAACTGAACGTCATCGGCAAAGAGGTGAAGCATCGAATGACAGGGAAGGGACGTAATATCATTGATAAATAACGAAAAAAGAGGAGGACCCAAAATGGAACCCTGAGGAACACCTTTGAGAATAGGAGAAGAACTAGATGCAGACATGCCCGAAGTAACAGTTGGAACCTATCGCACAAGTAAGAACAAACAAGGTTACAGGCACTGGATGAAAAAAAGAACGTGGATTTAAGTTTGGAGACCAGCAATGCATGATCGATGGAGTCCTTACTAAAGTCCAGAAAGAGAAGAAGACTAATCTGTTGTATTTGGGGGCTTAACGTTTTATATGTTTTAAATTTTATTAATACAAAAAAATTGGTTTGTAATTTTTCACATACTAAAATTTAATTATTATTATTTTTTATAAAATACATTTATAAAATTATACACTGGTTTCTTTTGGTTAATGGTTGGTTACTATGTTACTTGGTTACTTTGCTCGACTTGTTATATTTATGAAAAAGAACTAACTGATTGTATGAAAATAACTAACTGATTGTATGAAAAGAACTAACTGATTGAAATAACTAACGTAAAGCTTAAAACCAACTGATATCGTTAAAACTTAAAATTAACAACTTATTTTAAGTTTTATGTTTTTTGCCTTAATTTGCATATTTTTGTAAAATGATTTATTTGATTAATTTGATGATTAGTTATTGTTTTAAAGAAATTTACTTATTTTGAAATAATTAATATTACTTTAAATTTGAAATATGAATTTAATGAGTTTACAAAAAATGAATTAAATGTTACTTTTGAAATAGGAATTTATTGAGTTGACAAAAAATAAATTAAATGTTTCTTTAAGACTTTGTAACTTTTTGTTTTGTTTTTCTTATGTGGGACACTACAAATCAGCTTACCATCCTTATTGCAGCGTAAACGGTCAGAGATATCAACCAACGTGTGAGTAGTACTATAATGCTTCCTAAATCCAGATTGATGGTCAGACAACAACTTGTTAGAAGTAACATGTTCGAGTATTTGATCATTGATGAGCCTCTCAAGAACCTTAGACAATGTAGGAAGGACACTAGTTGGTCGAAACTCATTCGTAGCTCCTTTTGGGGAGTGGCGTAATATTAGAGAATTTCCAACCACAAGGGAAGGATGATAGCATAAGAATGAAGTTTAGAAGATGACAAACATGTGGCAGAATGAGAGGAAAAATAAGCTTTAAAAACTTCAAAGGAATACCATCCGACCCCGAAGCACTCGATGAAATAGCGTAAAACGCCATCTCAACCTCAGAATTTGTGACCAAGCGGAAGGAAAATGCATTGGGACTTTCCGGAAGGAGCATATCGAAGCGTGGAATGGGAGGATATGAATTTATTGATAAAAAGGTCTGGTTTAACCGATTCAGGTCCTGCACACTCATGAGAGAACGGTCAGGTTCGGAATTAAGCGAACCAATGTGCTTAAGCTTGGACCACATATCCCTGGCAAAAGAAACAAGAAACATTAGAGAAAATACGAGAGCCAAGCTCCATCTTAGCCTTTCTGACCATAGACCTAAACCTGTTTCTATAGGTACGAAAAATCTTCCAGCCAGTCTCAGAAGGGTCTCTCTGCTACGCCTTATATGAAAAGTCACGCAGATAACGAACGTGAGCCAAATCAGGGGAAATAGTGATAGACAGAGGCGCACTACTCGTATAGGAACGAACAGGCACGTATTTCTCAAAGACATTACGCAGATAGGTATTAAGAATGGAAAGCATTGTATCAGAGTCCGTACAGCTGTAGAAAGAGGACAGATCGACAAGCGAGAGCTCGTTGTAGAGAAGCTCAGAATTGATATTATTGTAGTGAAGAAAAAATTTCTTGCTTGGCACGAGGACCTTAGGCAGATTAAGAGACAGGAATATGAAGGAGTGAGCCGAGATACCAGGCACTTGGAACTGGCTGCTCATGTTAAGTAAAGATATATCGCTTATCAAGCAAAAATCTATACAAGACCCAACTGGCGAGTTATAAGCATAATGTGTAGGCTCGTTGTTATGGATGCAATGCTCAATCCTAGACGAGAGCAGGTCTCGAGAGCGTCCATGATATTTGCTTGTATTAAAATGTTTGTGTTAAAATCTCCTATGACAACAATAGAAGAAAACTGAGATACGTATGGAGACAAAAAATCCTCAAGGAGTGAAAAATTGCCATTACAAAGATATGCCACAACAACCAACACATTCCTGCCACCCACCAGGACCTGAACCAAGACAGCCTCAGCATCCAAATCATCATATGTGCCAATCTAAGTAAAACCGAGAGCTCCTGTTTCCACTTAAACAACAAACTGGCAAAACACGAACTATCAGTGTTATTTAACGGCACTGTCATTAAATACAATCAACAGCCAAAGTACCTGGGCATTACTCTCGATAGAACTCTTTCTTTTAAACTCCACCTAGAAAATACGTCACAAAAACTTAAAACGAGAAACAATATATTGCACAAACTGGCTACATGAGGTGCTACTCCAGCTACCCTCCGAACAACTGCTCTAAGTCTGGTTTACTCAGTGGCTGAGTATGGCGCACCAGTCTGGTTGAATAGCACACATAATCAAAAAGTTGACTGCCAGCTGCATGCTACGATGCGTACTATAAGTGGTACTATCAGATCCACCCCTTTACCTTGGCTCCCTGTGTTAAGCAATATCGCTCCACCTGCACTCAGACGCTCGCATGCTCTCATGCGTGAAAATAAAAAGGTAACCAACAACACCACGTTACCCTTGCACGAATATTACGGTGACCACACTCGTTGTCGATTGAAGTCAAGAAAGCCTCCACATAAAACTGCCAGTAACCTGCTGGCAACTGATTTTAATATCTTGGATGCCTGGGGCACCTCCTGGCAACATTACAACACAACTGGCCTTTCTATTACTAACCCGACTTCTACCCAACCTGGTTTCGATTTGCCACGTCATACCTGGACTACATTAAACCGAATAAGAACGAATCATGGACGTTGTGCTGATTCTTTCTACAAATGGAGCATTTCAGAGTCCCCTGAGTGTGACTGCGGCGCTCCACAACAAACTATAAAACACATTGCAACTGTGTGTCCAATTCGACGTTACAATGGCAACATCGCAGACATCCATTTGGCAACTCCCGATGTAGTAGCATGGATAGACTCGCTCGATGTAAACATCTAATGTTCAAATGTACTGCCCAATGTTCAAATATTTTACTTTTTAATTTACTTAAAAGACACGCAATCAAATCGATTGTAAGTTCATTTAATGTGTATCCATGTTTTGTTTTAGGTAGATTTCATAGAAGAGTCTACCTATTTTTAAGTTTAATTTTTTAATGTGTCACAAAAAAAACCATACGCTAAATAAATAAAATTTGGATTTGAGCTTCTCATTAACAAACAGAGCAACACCACCCCCACGTCTACGCGGACGGTCATGACGATATACACGATACCCAACAACTCTAACAGCCAAATTTGAAACGTAAGACTTAAGCCAGGTTTCTGAAACGCTCACCAGGCCAAGGAAGTTACCCGACAGCATAGACCTTACCTCCTCCAGTTTGGTGGAATTCGGACTACGTTTAAGACTCTGAGCGTTGAAATGACCAACATTGAGGGACTTACGATACACACTAAGAGCTCTTGATAAAATAGAGTTGTCGCTAGGAACCAACGAATGTGTATTACTAGCCATGGTGGACAGTGACAGTGATGCTAACGAAGGACGCATATCTGAGTCGTGTCAAAGGAAAGGGAACAAGGAAAGTGGAAGGAAGGGACAGGAGAGGAAAAGGATTGAAGGTAGAGGACTGATGAAAACATAAAACATTAACAAAGACTGCATTAATAACCGAAAAATAACAGACATACACAAATTACGCAAAAAGAATTTGCCGCAAAGAAAGAAAATCAAATATGAAAATGCAAGGGTGCAATATTAAGCTTATATGACGATACCACTGCTGATCACTCAACAGATCAAGAATCAGAACACATGATCAAAATATGATGGTATTAAAAAATATTAAAAAAACAGATCATATGACAAAAGGCTGAAACATCAAATTGGCAACTCTTTAGATTAATAAAGAACAGCAATTAAGTGAGTGAAAAATCAGCTACGTCGGAAATTTAATCAGGAATGAATTCAAGCTGCACGTTTTAAAGATAGATCCATCCAGCAGATTAATTGTGATAGACGCATAACCAACCTTGTAACTAAGAATAAGTTTGTCCCTTTTCGATACGCGAGAGCGCTTAGCAAGATCAGCCAATAGAGGTAATAAATTATTGTTAAAATGAACAGTGCCCTTTAGATTAATTTCAGGGAAGATATCATGAAGTTCAACTTTTTTTATCGAATGATATGACTTCATGACGCAATCCATGGTCTGAATACTAGAGAAAGAAATTAGCATCGAGGATTTTTGTCTATTTAGCCAGCGATATGATGATAACATTGACATTTCAAAACTATGGTAAACATTTTTAGAAGTACGCAAGACCGCATTAGAGAGATCAGTATAAGAACTAGGAATACCAGAGACAACAATATCGCTTCGCCTTTGAGCTCTGAGAAGCTTAAGACTCTCAAGCTGGACTTTGGAAAGATCTAACTGGAAATTGTCACTAGCATGCTGGAGGGAGGCAAGTGAACTCTGGGACGGTGCCATTTGCGCATCGACATGCGTAGTCATTGCGTCAGCGTGATTAGATTTAAAAGACTCGAACTCACCTGAAAGAGCTAGATGCTCCTGCTGTAAGGAAGATAAGTTGGTCTTTACAGAACCTAGATCACTACGATATGCTTGTATATCTGATTTCATATCAGCGGACAATAATTCAAGTGAAGATAGTTTACTTGCATTTACTTTTATATCTGACTTCATATCAGCAGACAATAACTCAAGAGAAGATAGTTTACTAAGAATAAGTCCAATTTTTGAACCCAGAGAACCAAACTTGATAGCACTCTGGGGGCAGAGCCAGGGGCTAGATTTATCACTACTAGCCTTTGAAAAATCGTGTTTAGAGAGACCAGTGCACGCCTGGTGGAACCAGCACACACACGCATCGCACAAAATAGAATTAGAACTATTGGACAAGGACTTGGAACTAGAAGGACACTTGTTAGTGTTTGGCATGGTTATGGTAACAACAAAAGAATGAAACCAGCAAGCCCACAGTACACAAAAAAAAAGAAAGAAAAAGCACGAGTGGCAATACCGTCACTATGCAAGAAGGTAATCTACTAGGCTAAGCGGCCGTATGGCGACTCAATTCATAAACTTACGTGGTGAATGTGATGGTGCTCAACTTGGATAGTTGATGTATGGTTGATGTCCCTCTACTAGTTTTTAAAGATGGCGATTAACTGTGTAGTTGAAGACTTGTACTAGTTATTGATAAATAGAGGATCTCAATTCCTCAGCAGGAAGTTGATTGCTGCGTGACTCAGTGTACTGAATTGATTAATCCACCAAAATAATACGACCTGTATAATACGCCGAACTGATGACTCCTAATTATTGTAACCGGAAACGCCAAGTACGCCGAACTGATGACACGTAGAAGATTAATCAGCAGGAAGTAGATTAATGCATGACACAGGATACTGCTGTTATATAATACACCAAATATAATACGCCTGATACAATACAACGAACTGATGACTCGTAAGTGATGGAAGCAGGATACAATTAAGCCGAGTTAATGGCACGTAGAAAACTGCAATGACAACGATGATATGTACATTGATCCAAAAGTATACTGTATTATGTATCCAAAAGTATAATATGGTTTACGGCAGCTCAAGCACATGAACAAATTATGCACAGCATTTCAAAAAATAATCTGATGTATCCACAAAGAGAATGCAGGAACTGGATGATATAACAGCTGATAATATTTAATTGGCAAGCTGTTAAGTTGAAGCAGCGATAGTAGATGATAAGCAATGATGATTAGTGTTGAAGCAATGTTACGTTGCTTGGCGGCTAACGAAACTAGTGTTATTCCATCACATAACCAAACAAAATGGTGCAACCTAAATATAACCAGTACTGGTACAGTGGTCTATTGCACAGAATATGAGTCAGTATCGCAGTGCGTTGATATTAAACCGATGAGTAGAAATCAATCACCTCTGTAATGATGAAGAATTGTGTCTGGTACCTGAAGCACACGTACAGCTAATACACATGCATAAAAATATAGGTTTGATGAACCAAAAAACACTGGAACAAAGTGAATATGAGCAGCTGATATAGTTGATTTTGTTGGCTGGTACACCGAAAGAAAAAATCTTGGTTGATTCAAACATGTTGCATTGTTAATCGAGCATTATAAGTGAAAATTGGGGAATTAAATACGTTTGCGATAGAATCAACCAACGCTCCGGATTTAAGTTAACAATTTAACCGTTGTTGATATATTTTTTTATAAGTATCAAAAATGTTTGTAGTTGAGTCAACTATGATTTCATTTTCCAGCAACGATGCCGTGGTTGATTTAATATTCAATTGACTACAAACGTGGTAAATTAAAAATTAGACTAAAAATAGTAATATTGAATACGTTTGTGATAGAATCAAGCAATACTCCGTATTAAATCTATTGGTTTGGTACATCTTTGGTTTGTTTTTGCTGCTATCGATGTTTGTATGGGTTTGTTTTTTTCGTAAATATAATATTTGAAATTTTTTATATTAGAAATATGTATTTCGCATCAAACCCGACAAACATTATTATGCATAAAGATAGCGTTCTTTATGCGATATGCATAAAGATACCGTTAAATATTTACGTTCTAAATAGTTTCCTATTCTGAGTGTGATTTTGTTTGTAAAGGTTGCGTCCATTTGTTTGCCATATTTAAAAGACCAAAATTCAGAAATCAAAAAATTTAAATATTTGAATTATGTGTAAAAAATAATACTAATTTTCCATAATTTTCTCATTATTGCAGCAGGTATTACTAAAAATATTAAATATAAAATAAAATAGATATGTCATATTGAAATTTAGGTTTTTTTCTAATATTCTTGATAATATAAATTACAACAATGTGTAATAAAAAGCCATATTTACATGTTTTGCAAAGTCTTACAACGTATTACAAATTAAATTTCACGATGAATTCATGTCCAGTTAATTTAACAATTGGTACAACAATTGATGCATTTTTCAATAAATTTAGCAAATTTGTCATAAACCTCTAATTTCATATTTCAATTATGCTAATAATTGAAGTGACTTTGTAATACATTATGTAAATACTGCTTTTTATTACACAGTAAATTATATTATCAAGAAATGCAACTCTAAATTGCAATATGACATATTTATTTTATATTTCATCTTTTTATTAATACCTGCCACAGTAGCCAAAGAAATTTATTTTAACCGCGTGCAAAGATTACACGCACTCATTTTTCTATTTAAAAATACAAATTTAATCAACACAAATATTTTTTCCCGCCCGGGAAAGCCCGGGATGCAAACTCTAAACACCATGACCACCGTGACACCACCATGACCATCATAACCACCATGACCACCGTGACCACCATGACTACCATGACCACTTTGATCACCATGACCACCATGACCGCCATGACCAACATGAACATTGAACATCATGACCACCGTGAACACCATGACCATCATGACCACTGTGAACACCATGGCCACCATGACCACCGTGACCACCATGACCACCATAACCACCATAACCACTATGACCATCATGACCACCATGACCACCATGACCACCTTGACCACCATGACCACCATGACCGCCATGACCAACATAGCCATCATGACCACCGTGAACACCATGACCATCGTGACCACCATAACCACTATGACCACCATGACCACCATGATCACCATGACCACCATGGCTACCATGACCACCATGACCACAATGAACACCATGACCACTATGATCACCGTGACCACCGTGACCACCATGACCACCGTGAACACCGTGATCACCATTACCACTATGACCACCATAACCACTATTACAACCATGACTACCATGACGACCATGGCCACCATGACCACAATGACCACCATGACCACCATCTACAATCGACACATCCAACTCATAGAACATTTAGTACGAGACTGCATAAGTGAATAAAAAATATAATAACAAATGAACAAATGAATGACTTGACCATACAAACCAAAAAGATCCACCAAACATGCTTCCATTATTGTACCAGTTATTCGATTTTGCTCAAATTTCAAAACGGTGCTTTTTGTCATCTTATATTTCATTATATATGCCATTTACCAAGATTTGCGACAACTTATTTCTCTGCCTTTAAAAAAGCCAAATATGCTGCCATTTTTATTAATTTACGAGTCTAAGCATCCATTGTAAACAAAAATGGAGCAGACATATACTATTTTGAAAACTGATATTAAATTAACTGAAAATACTCCAAAAATTCGGATTGAAAATCATTAAATTTAATTCAAAATTATGTTTTTTTAATTGAATTTCTGTTAAATTTTTAAGCATCGAAAAATATGAACTATTTCTATATAATGCACCAAAAACCAGTGAATATTTAAAATATGTGTGTCATAATCGGATTGTATCGTATATTTGCCGAATATTATATTCGTTTTTTGTACTTCCGTTGCAAAATTCTCATAACGCGCCTAAAGAAGTTTTACTTCAAAATATTAAAAAAATATAAGAATTTTTTTAAATCACTAAAATTAATTATGGAAAGGGCCTATTAATTTAACAAGATTGTTGATATTATATTCACAAAAAAATTTCTTCCGCACATAATTTTATGTGTAGATAATATTAAAATTATTCAATTCAATTAAACGCATGTAAATTATTTCCTAAAATGTAAAATAAAACCAGCCATGTTAAAATATATAAAAAAACTTTTTATTTTTCTATTCTTTTGTTTATTATTATTATCATTGAACGAATTTTGTTTTTCTTCGTTTTTTATTTTAATAAACACAATAATTTTCAAACAAAAACATGAACAAACTACTTAATTCAACTATGATTTGTGAATGTTTGAACACGAAATTGATCACGCCGTTGTTGATTTAAATAATGAAAATTGTTACGTTTTTTAAAATAAATTGACAATGCTACATTGGTTAAAATAACCACGTTCATATTAGCCGCAAAATCAAACTAGCTTTGTAGTTGATCCTACCTAGTAGCATTAATTTTCCATCACATAACCAAACATCTCTCTCTCCCTCTCTGGCGTTTGCATCCCATGGAGGGATTTTGCCGTCTGTGCCACCAGCTTCCACTCATCTCGTTCCATGACCAGTTGACCCCAGTTTCGACATCCTATATAACGAAGGTCTTGGATGATGTCATCACGCCAGCGTTGTCTAGGTCTTCCTCTTCGACGAACACCAGCTGGTTGTTGTTGGGACGCTTTTTTTATCATTCTATCCAATGGAGCCCTTTCTACATGACCAAACCATCTAATCCGGTTGGATTTAATGAATCCGATTACATCGCAGCCTCCAAGAAGCTGTCTGATTTCATGATTCATTCGGATTCTATACTGATTTTCAGCAACTTTAAATGGACCATAAATTGTTCGTATGACCTTCCTCTCGAATGTTGATAAAATTCTACAATCGGAGGAAGTCAGTGTCCAGCTTTCACTTCCAAATGTAAGCACAGGTCGGATTAATGCTTTGTAAAGTGTGAGTTTACACGACCGCGAAAGATGTTTTGATCGCAGAAGTTTTGAGTATGCGTAGAAAACTCTGTATGCGGCAGAGACACGGGCTTTGATATCTGCCTGCATGTCATTTGACGATGTTATTACAGACCCGAGGTATTTGAAGTTTTCCACGCGTTCCACTTCATAGTCGCCAGTATCCAGATTTCCAGGAGATATGTTCTTAGATGTTGTTAACACTTTAGTTTTGCCGGTGTTGATGCATAATCCAAGCCGTTTAGCATTTCTTTCAAGCTGAGAGAGACTATCCTTAATATCGCTTGTTCTACGTCCGAGAAGCACAATATCATCTGCGTAGCCAAGAACTTGACTAGATTTGTTATATATGCAGTTTTGTGTCTCAATTCGGCTTTTTCTTATCGCGTACTCCAGCGCCAAATTAAATAGTACGGGCGCGAGTGCATCACCTTGTCGAACACCTGATGTTATATCAAAAGGATCAGAAACTGACCCTTCGATTACTATTCTACAATTTGATCCCGATGTTGTGAGTTTGCACAGAGAAACAAGTTTCTCTGGGATACCAAGGCATATGAGTGCGGACCAGAGGTTGTCGCGGATGATACTATCATGTGCTTGCCTGAAATCAACGTAGAGCTGGTGAATGCTGATGTTGTACTCCCAACATTTTTCCAGAATCATCCTTAATGTAAAACATTGATCTGTGATAACCAAACATCACGATGCTCAAAATTCCAACTAGAAGTCTATAGCACAATTTTTAAAGCACAGATTATAGTTCAATAGCACAGAGCACTAAAATTAACATCAATAATAACAAAAAATATTGCGACGCTGATGCATAGACTGACTTCACCACAGCTCTAGAAACATAGTGTTCTGGATATATAATGAGCTAATTCGATGGAATACTAATCTGATGGATAAATAATTTAATTAAAAGCTAACCAATTGTATAGACTTCGTATTTGTAATTATAAAAATATTAAAGAAAGCAGTAGTATCCGTTTGTTGGGATACACCGAAAAAAAACGTTGGTAGGATCAACTACAAAGCTTGTTTGATTTTGCGTCTAATATGAACGTGGTTATTTTAACCAATGTAGCATTGTCAATTTATTTTAAAAAACGTAACAATTTTCATTATTTAAATCAACAACGGCGTGATCAATTTCGTGTTTAAACATTCACCAATCATAGTTGAATTAAGTAGTTTGTTCATGTTTTTGTTTGAAAATTATTGTGTTTATTAAAATAAAAAACGAAGAAAAACAAAATTCGTTCAATGATAATAATAATAAACAAAAGAATAGAAAAATAAAAAGTTTTTTTATATATTTTAACATGGCTGGTTTTATTTTACATTTTAGGAAATAATTTACATGCGTTTAATTGAATTGAATAATTTTAATATTATCTGCACCTAAAATTATGTGCGGAAGAAATTTTTTTGTGAATATAATATCAACAATCTTGTTAAATTAATAGGCCCTTTCCATAATTAATTTTAGTGATTTAAAAAAATTCTTATATTTTTTTAATATTTTTTATTTGTCTTGTTTCATGTCGATTTATCGATATTTTAATTTAATTTTTCATAATAATGAGAACATTATGGAAAATTAGTATTATTTTCTACACATAATTCAAATATTTAAATTTTTTGATATCTGAATTTTGGCCTATTAAATTGTATCATTAAAAATATGGCGAAAAAATGATGCGTCCATTTTACAAACAAAATCACACTCATACATTTCCTATTTAGAACGTAAATATACGAACGCTATCTTTATGCATAAAAAAGTTTGTCGGGTTTGATGCGAAATACATATTTCTAATATAAAAAATTTCAAATATTATATTTACGAAAAAAACGAACCCATACAAACATCGATAGCAGCAAAAACAAAACAAAGATGTACCAAACCAATAGATTTAATACGGACTATTGCTTGATTCACTCACAAACGTATTCAATATTACTATTTTTAGTCTAATTTTTAATTTACCACGTTTGTAGTCAAGTTTTTTAATTTACCACGTTTGTAGTCACAAACGTATTCAATATTACTATTTTTAGTCTAATTTTTAATTTACCACGTTTGTAGTCTAGTTTTTCGCCGCAGGAGGGATCGATTTTGATCGATTATGATCAATGTTGATCTACGGGTCTGACTACCCTGCGTACTCCAGTCCCTGCCATTGACATATGAGTTAGCGTGAGATATCACATACCACTGGCAATGGCAGGAGATGTCATTAGCCAAGATGATATCTTAGGGTGCTGGCGGACGAACTTTAATTAGTCAACGGCAGCACTTTCAGTCTTAGCTGGGCAGCGTTCCGTAGCGGTACCGCTCATTAGCTCTTCCGAGGAATCGAACCAACACGTAGTTATGTGTGGGCTTTGTGCCTCGATTGAGGTGGTGGGCGGTGCGTCTGGGGTGCGCTGCATCAGCTGGATTATTGGCATTTAGTTTTGTTTTGTTTTCTGCAAATTTCTCACAATTTGTTTTTCACTTATTATTTTGTTATTATTTCTTCATCTTATCATGAAATATTGGCATATGTCATATTTTGTAGTATGATAGGATTTTTTACTTAGTTATGCATTTTAAAATAAAACACAAAAAAATAAAATAAACATTTTGATATATATATGGCAGTACAACCGAAAAAAAATAAGTCTGCAAGTGGTAAAGCAAATTTGCGCAATCCACCCGCCCATAAAGCGGCATGTCCACGGAATTTGCAGGGACAAAACATATATGAATCAATAAAAAATTTTAAAATACATGTTCAAAACATCTGCGGATTGAACGCTAACCATGACCACGTGCAACATCATCTTGAGCACGACAAACCGAACATTCTATTCCTTACAGAAACACAAGTTTCTGAAAATTTTCTCTTTATAGAATCGCTTAATTCCAAATATAGGCTCGAATCAGCTTTCAAACTCCATCAGGGCGTATGCGCATTCATTCATGAGAGTGTTGCGTACACGCGCTTTCCAAATTTTGAACTACACGGTGACGGCTTCAATACAATGGTTTTAAAGATTTGTCTTCCAGAAATGACTTTTTTTACAATAGCTTTATACCGGTCCCCCAACAAACGTAACCCAAACTTTTTTAATATACTGACAAAAATTATGGACGAGATTAGAGCAAAGTCCCCTAATTGTGAAGTTATCGTTACCGGTGACTTCAACGTCCACAACAAATCATGGTTGGAATTCTCCAAATCGACCGACGATGTTGACAATAGTGGAAAACTGGCAGAAATTTTTGCCGCGTCTCAGGGCCTATTCCAAATTGTAAAAAGCCCGACTTTCACTCCCCGTAATGGCGGTGATAATAGTTTTCTACTAGATCTCTATCTTACCACAATGCCAGATATTACGAGTGTTGATGTTGCGAAAGGTAGTATTGGAAATTCTGATCATTATTTAATCTCATCAGTTATCAAAACTGATTTACTTAAAACTACAGCTCCCAAACCCCGTAAAATATTTCACTACTCAAAAATGGATAAGAGTGGTCTTCAAAATTTTTTCCATGGTTTCCCTTTCGACCGTCATTGTTTTTACACTGACAATGTAAATGTTTCTGCTCAAAACTTTACAGAAACCATCCAATTTGCTATAAATAAATTTGTCCCTTTCTCCATAGTAAAACCCAAACAAAAATACTTGTATTCGAAAGCTGCCAAAACGGCACTTAGAAACAAACGTAGATCATTTAATATTTGGATTCATAACAAAACTCCCACTAATCGATCCCAATATCTAAAGGCCAACAAAATATCTAATCAGATTATCTCAAACGAAAAGTCCGAAATTGACAGAGCGAAAGCCTCAAAACTTACGTCTATGTCTGTTTCTGACAAGAGTTTCTACAGTGCCATTAATTCTTTAAATTCTGGTACAAAATTTTCTATTCCCCCTATTATTGATGGTGATTTAATCGTCAATGATCCCGCAAGAAAAGCTAACTTGTTCGCTGAACGCTTTGCTCTGAACTCCACTGTTTTGGAAACTCCTAAAGAAATACCCCAAATCCAGTCTTCAGGAGTTAATATGAATGAACTTCACTTCAAACCCAAAATAGTCGCTAAACTTTTAAAGGGGTTAAACATCAACAAAGCATCAGGAATGGACAATATTCCACCCATTATTTTAAAAACCTTTTCCAAAGAACTTGCACCAACTTTAACTAAAATATTCTACCAATCCTACAAATCTGGTATATTTCCCTCGTGCTGGAAGTTGGCAAATGTCCAGCCCGTCCCCAAAAAGGGACCAAAATCCGATATCTCAAATTATAGGCCAATAGCTTTACTATCGGTCCTATCCAAAGTCTATGAGCATTATATTAATACACATATTTCAAAATTTCTGGAAGAAAATCATTTAATATCCGACAGCCAATACGGTTTTCGAAACAAAAGATCAACTACCGATCTATTAAACTATGTAGCGCATTGTTGGAACAGCATACTTGATAAAGGTGGTGAAACATACGTTATCGCTTTAGACATCTCCAAGGCATTCGATCGAGTCTGGCATGCCAACTTAATCAACAAGCTCGTTGCGTACGGTTTTCATCCCAATGTTGTGAAGCTGATTCAAAATTTTCTATCCGACCGATACATTTCGGTAACCTTAGACGGATATTCTTCTGAGTCTAAACTAATTAACGCTGGTGTACCCCAAGGCTCAGTATTGTCCCCAACCCTATTTTTGATTTATATCAACGAATTGTTGAAAATCACCAGCAACCCAATAAATAGTTTTGCAGATGATAGTACTCTGCACAAGTCGTTCGAGCCCCTTCCTTCAAAAGGTAAAATGCACGAACGAATTAATCCTGCCCGGAGAGACGCTGCCATAAACGTGAACAAAGACCTGAATAAAGTCGCCGACTGGGGTGACCAAAACCTTGTCAATTTCAACTCCACCAAAACACAGCTGTTGATTGTTTCCAGATTAAAGACCGAGTTCCCCAAAGATATTTTATTTAGTATGTGTGATGAACCAATAGGTGAATGTAAAAACATTCGTTTATTGGGTGTCACAGTTTCAAATGACCTACTCTGGAACGATCATGTAATGGCGATGGCAAAAAGCGCGTCTAAAAAACTCGGCCTCCTAAATAGATGCAAAAAATTTTTCACTCCATACCAATTGCTCCATGTTTATAAGTCCTATATTCGTCCTTGTATGGAGTACTGCTGTCAAGTTTGGGGTGCTGCCTCTGTTTCCATCTTGGCCCTCTTGGACTCTGTTCAAAAGCGAGCTATACGAATTGTAGGTGATCGAACTTTGACATCACAACTTGATTCCCTACAACATCGTCGCACTGTTGCTGACCTCGTTGTTTTTTACAAATATCGTCATCAGCAGTGCTCAGATGAAATCAGCGGCATCATGCCTCAAACTTATTTTTACCCCCGTTCCACTCGGCAATCGGCTGCCGCAACCAGTGAAACGGTAAAGATCCCGCGCTGTCATACTGGCAGATCGCAGAGAGACTTCTTTGTCCGAACTGCGTACAAATGGAATAGTTTGCCGGAACACTTAGTCTCAGGTGGCTTCAACCCACAGATGTTTAAAAAAAGCGTTAATCTACACCTCAGAACGCCAGTTGTTGTGGGACCCAGGTCTAGACCTAGGTCTTAAAAGGTATTTATGTGTTGTTGTGACACATATTCTAAACCCTATTACACAACACATTTTATTAAAAAAAAAAAAAAAAAAAAAAAATGAAAATTAAATCAACCACGGCATCGTTGCTCGAAAATGAAATCATAGTTGACTCAACTACAAACATTTTTAAATCAAATATGTTTGTGATACTTATAAAAAAATATATCAACAACGGTTAAATTGTTAATTTAAATCCGGAGCGTTGGTTGATTCTATCGCAAACGTATTTAATTCCTCAATTTTCACTTAATGCTCGATTAACAATGCAACATGTTTGAATCAACCAAGATTTTTTCTTTCGGTGTAGTACTTCTTTCTTTAATATAATATTTAAGATAATTAGAACTACGAACTCTATAAAATTGGTTAGCTTTTAATTAAAGTATTTGATGGATATTAGCTCATTATATTCTGTTGTTCGTTATAATTCTGTTGTAGGAGAAAAAGTAAAAAAAAAGAAGGCAGTGTTAAGGATTGCCGACAGAAGTGAAAACTTAAATCTGTGAAATAGCTGTGTTTTTTGTCTGTCTTCCAATTATTGTAGCATTGCAAATTAAAATTTCAGAATGTTTAAATTAAAATCATTAAAATTATTCTGGGTTTCACATCTATCAGCATTCCAAGCAACTATTATATACATTTTTATATTTAGAATAATCAAAACATATCATAGAAAAATTTGCGTCTATCAACACCTTAGAAAGCATGAATTGTTGTGGCACCTTGTTCTTAAAAGTTTTTTATGTGTTGTTGTGACATACCTTGTAATTTCTACTACCAAACACATTTTATTTTAAAAAAAATAGCGTATCATCAAAGAATATTCCATAACTTAGAGTAAGGGATGGTATAGTTGATTGAAAATACTTCATCCGCCAGCACCCCTAAGATATCACTTTGGCTAATGAGATTGCACTGCTATTGCCAGTGGTGTACGATATCTCAAGATAACTCATATGCCAATAGCAGGGACTAAAGTACGCGTGGTTGTCACACCCATAGATCAACAATTTTAAATTTTACAAATCTTCCTGCGGAAAGCTAAGTAAATTCATTGGTATTAATGCGCATTGTTGCCGTTTGCAAATCACTATCGGCTAAGTGCCACCATTTTTAATTAGTTTATTTATCATGATTGCCATCCATGTTTAATCATACATAAGCTATGCTTCTTTATATAGAATTTATGCGATTTCCGTCTCGTAATTTTGAGCTTTAAGCCGATATAATCGATGTTATCAAGTATCAAGTTACAAGTATTAAGTCTTCACTTAATTTTAGAAACATGTATTACATACAATTTCAAACCAACAATTTTGATATACAAATGTAATTGTTTCAGATTATACTATCTTTCCTACGTTCAATATTTATTTAGCATGATGACTAGAATGCAAATTGCAAAAGACAGTAGCAATATAACTTTAAAAAACTGCATTATAGATCAATTTTTTAAAATCCGTAAAAAGAAATTTTTATATTTTTATGAATTCATGAATAAAAACTAATAATTTTAATGGTATTTAATAAAAATTAAAAAAAAAACAATAAAAAATATTGCGACGCTGATGCATAGGCTGACTTCACCACAGCTCTGGAAACATAGTGTTCTGGATATATAATGAGCTAATATCCATAAAATACTTTAATTAAAAGCTAACCAATATTATGGACTTCGTAGTTCTAATAATAAAAATATTAAAGCAGGCAGTAGTATCCCAACAAACATAAATTCTGTTGTACGAGAAAAAGTAAAAAAAATTTTATCGGAAGTGACAAAGCGGAAGTTAGGATGCAGAACTGATGTAAACCGTACTAAATGTGTATGTACTAAATGTTCACTATCGCTAAAAAAACTAATCAGTTCCTTGCCATACATATTTGCATCTTTTTGCAAAGTGTAATTGAATTGAAACCTTTCCATAAGTTTTATCATAATCACTTCATTATTGTAGGCTGTAGTGTGCATAAAGATACTGAAAAAACTGCCAGCAATTAAAAAAAACTTTTTTTTACCGGAAGTAAAAAACTGGAAGTTGGGATGCAGAATTTTTGCAAATCATACTAAATGCTTATGTACAAAGTTTCATCCAATTCGATTATCAGGTACAGATGTTATTGAGCTTTAAAAAAAACAGGTGTATGGGACACCCCCCACCACTTTGTTCACTATCGCTCAAAAACTAATCAGTTCTTTGCCATACATGTTTGCATCTTTTTCCAAAGTGTCATTAAAATTGGTTCACGAACGAATGCTGTGTGCTCCCAACAAACATTGAAAAAATGCTAACATAGTAAACAGGTGTTCGAGAGACCTCGTACCACTTATCCCAATATTGTCCAAAAACTAATCAGTTCCTTGTCATTTAAGTTTCCATCTTTTTCTAAAGTGTCATTAGAATTGATTAATGAATGAAGTCTGTATGCTCCCAACAAACTTTAAAAACAAAGTGTGAAAAGTCAGAATTTGTATGGTAGACCCCCGCCACTTTGATCAATGTGTCCCAAAAGATGATAACTATCTTCTTACACTAATTGGAACCCTATTCCATAAGTTTCATCATAACCACTTCATTATTGTAGGCTGCAGTGTGCATAAAGACATTGAAAAAACTTCAAAAAAGTACAAAAAAAAATTTTTTACTGGAAGTAAAAAACCGGAAGTTGGGATGCAGAACTATTTTAAACCGTACTACATACTCATGTACCAAGTTTCATCCAATTCGCTTATCAGGTACAGAAGTTATAGAGCTTTCAAAAAAACAGGTGCTCCAGGGACCCCTCACCACTTTGTTCACTACCGCTCAAAAACTAATCAGTTCTTTGCCATACATGTTTGTATCTTTTTCCAAAGTGTCATCAAAATTCGTTCACGAACGAATGCTGTGTGCTCCCAACAAACATTGAAAAAAGTGTGACACATTAAACAGGTGTTCGGGAGGACCCCACCACTTATTCCAATATTATCCAAAAACTAATCAGTTCTTTGTTATTTAAGTCTCCATCTTTTTCCAAAGTGTCATTAAAATAAATTAATGAACGAAGTCTGTATGCTCCCAACAAACTTAAAAAACAAAGTGTGAAAAGGCATTTGTATGGTAGACCCCCCACCACTTTGATCAATGTGTCCTAAAACATGATAATTATCTTTTCACACTAATTGGAACCCTATTCCATAAGTTTCATCATAATCACTTCATTATTGTAGGCTGTAGTGTGCATAAAGACACTGTCAAAACTTCAAAAAAGTACAAAAAAATTTTTTTTACCGGAAGTGGAAAACCGAAAGTTGGGATGCAGAACTATTGTAAACCGTACTACATACTCATGTACCAAGTTTCATCCAATTCGCTTATCAGGTACAGAAGTTATTGAGCTTTCAAAAAAACAGGTGCTCCAGGGACCCCCACCACTTTGTTCACTATCGCTCAAAAACTAATCAGTTCTTTGCCATACATGTTTGCATCTTTTTCCAAAGTGTCATCAAAATTGGTTCACGAACGGATGCTGTGTGCTCCCAACAAACATTGAAAAAATGCTAACAGAGTAAACAGGTGTTCGAGAGACCCCGTACCACTTATCCCAATATTGTCCAAAAACTAATCAGTTCCTTGTCATTTAAGTTTCCATCTTTTTCTAAAGTGTCATTAGAATTGATTAATGAATGAAGTCTGTATGCTCCCAACAAACTTTAAAAACAAAGTGTGAAAAGTCAGAATTTGTATGGTAGACCCCCGCCACTTTGATCAATGTGTCCCAAAAGATGATAACTATCTTCTTACACTAATTGGAACCCTATTCCATAAGTTTCATCATAACCACTTCATTATTGTAGGCTGCAGTGTGCATAAAGACATTGAAAAAACTTCAAAAAAGTACAAAAAAAAATTTTTTACTGGAAGTAAAAAACCGGAAGTTGGGATGCAGAACTATTTTAAACCGTACTACATACTCATGTACCAAGTTTCATCCAATTCGCTTATCAGGTACAGAAATTATAGAGCTTTCAAAAAAACAGGTGCTCCAGCGACCCCACACCACTTTGTTCACTATCGCTCAAAAACTAATCAGTTCTTTGTCATACATGTTTGCGTCTTTTTCCAAAGTGTCATCGAAATTCATTCACGAATGAATATTTTATGCTCCCAACAAACATAAAAACATTGTGGAAAAAACCACCTGTTGTATGGTGGACCTCCTAACCCTTTATCCAATGTGCTCCAAAAGCTGATAAAATCTTTCTCATGTTATTTAAAAGCTTTTCGCAACGTTTCATGAAAATCGATTGGTAATTGTAGGCTACAGTAGGGATAAACACCTGAAAAAAAACTTTTTTACCGGAAGTGACAAACCGGAAGTTGGTATGCAGAAATGTTGGAAACAGTACTAAAACCTTACATACTAAGTTTCAATAAGATCATAGCTCGGGATCAGAAGTTATTCAAGATTTAAACTTAGAGGTGTTCGGGAGACCCCCGCCATTTTGTCCAAATTTAAAATGAATCCAGATCTTCTATTTTCAAGTGAACCTGTATCATTTGCCAAAGTTTCATTAAGATCCTATGCAGAAAACTCAACGCAACTGTCAACGCTGTTGCATGTCTGACACAAATCATCATCTATTACTCTGATCAATTTAAAGAATTTTCTATCATAACAATGATTAGTTCTCAATCTGTTGATTCTTTTGATTATATTTGAATCTAAGTTTTTTTTTGCGGAACCAAGGCTTGGATTTGATGATAAAGTTAACATTAGAAGCGTGAATGAAACCCTTTGTATAAGTCATATCTATAAACTTGATCTGCCATTGTGTGTAGAGGAGAAGTTTATGAATGTTGACAGATTCATCTGGAGGAATTTTAATTTTTAAAACTATGTCAGAATGTGAACCCAATTTGGCAGCGACATCAGCCCTTACATTACCAGGAATGTCAGAGTGACTGGGAATCCATACCACTGTGATCTTTATATTATTATGCAGAAGTAAGTTAACAATTAATTTCTCATAATATTTTGATTTTGAATCTATTAAATTAGAGAGGGAAATGCAAGAGCATAATGAATCGGTAAATATTATCAGAGCATAATGAATCGGTAAATATTATTAGTTTGAAGTTATAAGATTTCCTAAGTAGGTATTTTTGAAAATGTGATTTATCATATATTTGAATGTGTACCCTTCTATTTTTAGATTAATAGGAAGATCTCCGGTTTCAGAAATTTTGAAGTGAGATTGATTAAAGGAGATGATTAAGCTATACTGAATTCTACTCATAATCAGACTTTTGTGCAAGTTAAGTAAGGAGGATGGATAAGCTCCAAATTTTTTCCCAGAAAATATTTTTATTACATTTAGTACAGAATTACATTTATCTTTTAAAATCCTATGATGACATAAAAAATTTAGTTTCCTTTAGAAATAGAATCCTAAGATTCTCATAGATCCAACCTGTTCGATAATTTCATTTTTGATTTTTAGGTTAGTGGAGGGAACGTTACGATTTCGATTATGCATATTATGTACTTTGTTTTATTTGTATTTATATGTAGATTAAGTTTTTCTAGTTGACCTACAAATTTGGATAAGAATAAGTTGGTTTTTATCTCGACTAAAGTGTGATTTAAATCCTATATGACAAAAAAGAAATCATCCGCGTACTGTAGGATGAATGTTATCATTTAAAAGAATATGAAGCTGAAAAGAATAAAGGTTGAATAATATTGGGCTCATTGGATCGCCTTGAGGCAATCCCAAACTTACAGTTTTGTTTATGTGGAATGAGTTATCACCGAATCTTACCGTCCTGTTGATAAGTCTATTGTGAATCCATGTGATATATGCTGGAGGAATACCTATTTCACTCATGATATTGGTCAAGGTATTGACGTGTACATTATCAAAGGCTACTTTAATATCCCTACTTATTAAAAAAAATACACAAATTGTTTTTGGAGAGTTCTGTGAGTTTATTTAGAAGACAAAAGGCTAGGTCCTTGGAAGATCTACCCTTTCGGAAACCGAATGAAAGATCTGGAAAGATTGAGTTTTCTGTGATATGTTTGTCAATTCTATTTATAATTAATTTTGCCATGATTTTATAATTTTAGTAATTTTCTCTAAATGAAATTCATCTTTACACAAGGTATATGTGTTGATAGACCGACTTCTGTGAATTTTTTGGTTTGTAAAGTATATATTCATAAATGATTCCACATTATCTCTAATTTCAAAAATGTTTGTGTTGGTATATTTATTAAAGAAGTTGTTAATTTTTTTCCAGACATTTTTCACGCTTGTATTTGGATTAATGCTGTTGGTGAGTTTTATCCAAGCTAGGCGTTTTTCTTTTTTAATTTCTTTCTTTTATTTACACGTGAATCTTTTTAACTCGATGTATGTAAATGGAGTATGGTGTTGATTGTAAAGTTTAAGTTTTTCTCTTTTTATATCCCATAAGTGTTTAATAGTCACATTCCACCATGGTTTAGGTCTATATTTATTGTTTTTAGGGATTGTAATTGTATTTTGTTTCATGATTTTGCTAATCTCCTGTTCAAGGTCATTTAGATCAAAAGTATGATCCGGTTCAAGTTCCGAAAGATCTTCAAATATCGATTTATAATTCAATTTTTTTTTCGGAGTGAGAGGAGAGTTGATCCAATATAATGGGGAGGTGGTCAGAGGTACCAATATTGGTTTGATCAATGTCCCAAGATATTTTATCTACTTGACTATGGGATGCTAGAGAGATATCTATGGCAGAAGAATAACCTATGCTGCCGAGCCTGGTATGTTGACCGTTGTTCAATATAATGAAACTAGAATTATTGATGATTTCAGCAACCCGAGCAGAAATTAGTTAGGGAAAACCTGAATACAGTTAGGGCGTGATCAGGGCCCGGTCAGTCCTACAAGGACAGTCCCTATTAGGGAAATCTGATGTGGGCCTGTTCCGGGCCTGATTTAGAATACCCTTTTAGGGTTGACCTTATTTGAATATGGCCCTGATCAGGTTTTTCGTATTTGACCCCTAGCTGAAATTTAAATGTGTTAAAATTCACTAGAGTATTATCCATTTTAGAAATATATAGCTAAAATCGTTTCATGTATATTTTAGTTGTAGCTTCTCAGCTGAACGACTATAATAATAGTCATTAAGGTGGTATGTATGTTTTAATTTTTTCCATCGTAATGTTTTTATTTTAATTTGATTAATTTATGTATATAATATATAAATATATATCAGGGTCTGGTCAGGATATCCCAATCTGGGCCTGATCCGGTAATCCCAATCAGGACCTGATAGGGCAAAAGCGTTACAATCATGATCAGGGCCCAATCAGGCAGCCGTACCAATGCCTGATCCGGGTTAGGGCAAACCTGATCAGGGCCTTGGTTGAGCCCTAACGAATTTCTGCTCGGGAATGTATGTACCTCTATGATCAATATTGCTATTATTTTCCCATATTGTGTGATGGGCATTTATGTCTCCTAAGAGTGTGGAATTGTAGCTATCCTTTAAATTATGCAATAATAAAGTAAAATTGTTCTTTAGTGATTGATTATTACCGTTGGGGGGGGGAGGGGGTTATAAAAAGTGGACAAAGAGAGTGTGATGCCATTTTGATCTGTTATGATTATATTCAAGACCTCCAAAGGATTATAGTCCCAATGATCATTAATTGTTTTAATTACTATGTTATTTCTTAAAATGAATCCCACACCTCCATAGTTGTCATGTCTGTGTTTCAGGATGGTTGTGTAACCCCTTATCTTATAAGTTACTTTAGGACTGGACCATGTTTCCGAAAGACAGGCTATATCCACGTTCTTTAAATATATATAGTTTTCTAGCTCGGATAAGTTTTTTTTCAAGCTTCTTCTCTGCATTATCTTGAGAGGCATGATAATATTTTAGAAGTGAAAGTTATGGGTTAAAAATGTAGAACGATATTGACTTCTGTAGGTTAACTATTTCAATATAATGGTTTAAGTGTGAGATGGACTCAGTTATTGAGAATTATTAATAGCAAGAAGTGGTATACATTAAAGATGAAAAACAAATGAGTAAAATTAAATAGCATGATGATATATACCTGGAGTTTATAAGCAATATGCGTTTAGATGAAAATTAAGATTAGAGGAGAGTGATTATTATTTATCGATGATGTGATTAATAGAATCTTTGGTGCAAATTGACAATAGTTGTTCCATTTTCTTTAAGTTTTCACACAAATTTATTATTTCGTTGTCCTTATTTATATCTTTCTCGCTCAACTTTGCGATGTTTTCCCCAATCTTTAATGTGTCTCTTACCAGCAGCAATATGTCTATTTGGTTATTTTTAATTTCCCTGATTTCAGTTTTTAGTAAGTCATTTTCTATTTTAGTTTCTGTTCTGAAGGTATTCAATTCTAATTGTATTCTTTGATAATCTTTATGAATGTTAGTTAAGGGGTCAATTTTATTTTTTATGATGTCGTTTACTTTATGGGAAGATGAAATTTGTATTTTCTGTCTTTTGGAGTGCAGTAAGTCGTCCTCAAAATATTCTAATTTTCGAGAGTTTGATTTGTGTGGAAGAATTGAGAAATTATGAAGATTTACATTATTATTTGAAGTGGAGATTAATAGTTTGGCTTCTTTTGGAGTAATTTTTTTTGTATGTACTAAGAATGTTATTCTTTTTTGTAAAATGTATTCATTGCAGTCTCGATGTTTAGTTGTGCATTCTTTTTTGCAATATAAACAATAAGGTTTGTTTGGACAGTTGTTAGATTGGTGATCTACTTCTGTATAATTGTAGCAGCGAAGTTGACCTCGACATTTGGATGATGTGTGTCCATATATGAGGAAATTATAACACAATATTGGGTTGGTTAGATATGGGGTAATATATCTTTTGACGTTGGAGATAAGAATATGGTCAGGTAAATTGGATTTTCGAAGAGTGACAACAACCGAAGATGTTGGCTCAGCCACTTGAGAATCACGATTCCATTTTGTCAATCTTTCAAATTCTATGTTGTTATCAAAAGTATTTGAATGTTTCTTCAAGTCAGCTATATGAATATCCAAAGAGATGGACATGATGATGCCCTTTACAAAAATAAAAAAATTAGGGATATAAGCTCTGTATTCGGTGTTTGACGCAAAGAAATCTATTATGGCATTTGCAGTAGACCAATTATAAGTTTTAATTCTAATTTTATTTTTATTTATTTGAAAACTCTCACTAACAGGACCCAGACCTATATTGTTCAAGTGAATTGACATGTATAGGTCATCAATATTTTTCCCCTCGATGATCAGTAACAAGGGACCAGAATCGTTTGAGCAGTATTTCAAATTTGAATATTTGGAGTTAGTAGTAGATGACTTGATTGTATCTTGATTGGGTAATTGCTTAATGTTGCTGTCTAGGGATTGTTCTTTATGATTGTCACAGTTGTCCTCCAATATGTCAATACCTGAAGACTCTTGTAAATCCATGGTATAGATATAAGAATTCTTACAGTAGAATATAGAGAGTACCCAGAAAAATGTATGTATGAGTTAAGGCTGTAATCTTTATTAATATCTTTAACTTGGTGATAATTCTTGGTACCAGTTAATAAAGTGGTAGAAGAAGACCAAGAGAGAAGCATTGAAGTGAACTCTTTATTCCTTAATAAAGGAAGAAGTGGATTAATTGACGCCAATTAAAATTTTTATTATGAGATAAAACCTTAACTTAATTTATCTACCATAGTCGTCTATACAAATTTTAACGCGAGCACCCCGTGAAAAATCAGAAATGGTAATAAAAGGAGTCAATATCATCCTTATATTTTTTTTAACTATAATACATTCAATGACAGATTATTTAAATGAGATATACGATTATGCTTAACATTGCATACGATTGAAATTGTAATATTAATAGATAATATAGGATTAATATTAATTAGAAACTAATTAGAAACAATTTCACCTGGAAGTCCATTGGATGGATATGTTTAAAATGTTGTTATTTGTGGATGATGATGTCAACATATGTTATTGATTGATGATGCCAACTGATTGTTTATAATTAATTGAGAGTTGATTTACTGATATGTTGAGTTTAAGTTTGTTTTATTTTGATAATATTACGTTGTATAATGTGTTGAAGTATTTAGCTTTGTTTTGGATCATCATATGTTTTGAATTGTAAGGCATGTTGTTGGAAAACCAATCTATTGAGAAATCCTTTGAATGTTTAATCGCTTATTGATTTTGGAGTGAAGTACCCTTGAATAGAAATTAAAGTAGTTGTTAATGTAATTATAAATATATGTTTGTTTTGAGGATTAGATGGTTGAATGTGTAAAATCAGTGCTTATTACAAAGAAAGTTGATTTCAAAAACATCCCAGTAATATTTTGAAATTATTTCACTATTATTTGTTATGTCGTTAAGAGTATTATTAGTTTTTGTTGTCTATATAATTAAACACTGAATTGTTGAATTATGTGAAAGTTTTCAAAAAAAAAAAAATTGAAATTTGAAGTAGCCAGTGGCGGATTACCATAGAGGCGGAAGAGGCGGCCGCCTCGGGCCCCACATGCACAGGGGCCCCCTCGCTACAAATAGTATTGATATTTTATAGGTATTCAAATATCAGATGACTGCGTTCATTCAACCAAAGTTTTTAAACCTAAAGATTTTTTTAATATTAATCCACATGTAAAAGTGTTAGGTTGTCAATTTGTATTACTTTTTTTCATGTATGTATTTATTTTAATAATTCTAATTTGATAGTTTTATAATTTTTTAATGTACAAATTCGTTTTCCAATTTGTATAGTAAAAAACATTTTGTTTTGAAAAGTTCCACTGGAACGAATGAATATTAATACTAAAACTTTATTTGCAAAGGGCTGTTATTATATCAATCGCAAAATTATTGATAAAAACAAAATCCAGATCAGTATTTTTTGGATATTTGAAGTCAATGAAGTCAATCAATGATTTTGGATTTCTTTTAAGACCTACAATTTATTGAAAGCATTAAACTGAAAACCTCAATCTTAAGCATATAATTGTACATATTTTAAATTAATTTCATATATAACTAAATAAATGAAAACTTTTTAACGTGTAGAATTGAAATCTTTTATTGTATGCTTAAAATTCATGTATTTTTTATACAATATATGCTAAATTCATCATTTGGATTAACGTTTGAAAAGGGTTTCCATATGATATGATTGATATAGTATAGGTGTTTTAGCTTTAGTTGTATATTTCGTTTTATCAACGTTGATTGGAAAAAAGACTGTCTAAAAAATTTGTTTGAGAAATTTGAAAAAAAGATCGTTTTTAACTGGACGTATTGATACTCAAATAGCTCGTGAAATTGAAGTACAACAAAAATGCTGGCGGGAAGTTTTAAAAAGAGTTGCAGCTACAGTAAAGCTATTAGCTACTTTGGGTTTAGCATTTCATGGTCATCGAGAAGATATTGATTCGAACAGAAAAGGAAATTTTATGACATGCATTGAGTACCTATCCCAATTTGATGATTTTCTTTAAAATCATTTGGAGAGGTACAGCCATCCAGGAAAAGGTAATGTAAGTTATTACATGCGATGAATTTATAAATTTAATGGCAACTGAAGTAAAAAACACCTAATTCAAGAAATTCAGGACTCTTTATATTATTCAATTATTGTTGATTCTACGCCAGACGTGAACCACACTGACCAACTAAGTTTTATATTAAGCTACATTGATAAAGTGGGCGATACGAGAGAACGATTTTTGGAGTTTTACAAATTAAAAATCACAATTCAGAATATCTAGCACAACTTATTTTGAAAACTTTAAACAATTTGTCTTTGGATATTAAAAATTGTCGCGGTCAAACATATATGGCCGGAAAATATAATGAATGGTTTACAAGCCAGAATTAAAACTCTAAGTGAGACCGCCATTTTTATTCCTTGTACAAGTCATACGCTTAATTTAATTGGAAATTGTGCTGCAGATGCCTATTCTACTGCGGTGTATTATTTTAACTTTATCCAAAATATATATGTATTCTTTTCTTCATCTACTCACAGATGGAAGTTGCTTATTGATAATTTTTCCGATCCTAATTCCAAACATATTAAAAAATTAAGTGACACAAGTGACAAAATGGTCTGCAAGAGCTGATACAGTATCCGCCGTGCGGTTTAATTACAAAAATATTAAAAGCGTTCTTATCCAAATTAGCGAAAATGAAGTCGAAAAACCGATTACTAAAGTTGAGGTTAAAAAATTAGCTAGCTCTTTCGATGAATATGAATTGCCTTACTAACCATTCTATGGGATATATTATTGCAAAGAATCAATAGTACTAGAAAATCATTTCAAAATATTCAAACGAACTTATTACAAGGAGTAAAACTGTTTAATTCTTTGTCACAATTTATAAGGGATGTTCGGAATGATTTTGAGAGCATAGAAAAGCAAGCAAACTTATTAACAGACAATATTAGCTACAAAGAAGGACGAAAAAGAAAACGCAAAATTATGTATGATGAATCATCTGCAAATGATACACAGTTAGTAGGACGAGAATTGTTTATTATATGATCTGTGTCTCATATCTCACAATATGATCTGTGATAGACTTGCCACTGAAATGTCTACCAGAACGTCCATATATGAAACTGTTTTAAATAATTTTAAATTATTTTTTGATCAAAATATATCCAGTGATGAAGTTGACAAGTGTATTTTAGAATTCTCAAATACATATGCGAGGGATATAGAAGCACAATATTTTAAAGACGAAGTACATCATTTTTTAAAATATATAAAAGAAGAGAACATCACTTGTCCATTTAAGATGTAATCTACTAATCATTGATGGCCTGCAATCTTCATTTCACAATGTGGAAACTATTTTAAAAATATTTCTTACATTGCCGATATGCGTGGGGAACGATCTTTCTCCGTTCTGAAGCGGATAAAAAATTATTTTAAAAAAAATAGTCTTAATCAAACTCATTTGCAAAATTTTTGGTAAATCTTAGGCCCCAAAATTTTGTTCCGCCTCAGGCCCCTTAAAGGCATAATCCGCCACTGGAAGTAGCGTCACAAAATTAATGTTTTATTAATGTTTATCACTATGGAGTTTACAGTTCATAGGCTGGGGCCGTTATGGATTTTTATAGCTGAAATAAAAAAAATTAGTAGCAGGTAGCGGCCAGCTGGAATATATAGTTGAGCTCATAAACAATGAAAAAAAAAACTTTCGAACTTGAGATGAAGGGAAGTAGTGAAATGGGGTGATGTGTAAGGGGAGAAAACAGTTTTTCGTTATTTGTAACGAAACGAGGCCTCCTAGAGAAAAGTGTTTCATACAAAAGTTGTAGATAATAAAAAAATCTAAAACTTTAATGAACACATTTTTCGACATAACCTCAAAGTTTGCGAGAAAATTATGAAAAACCGATTTTTCTGTTTTTTATTTTTTTTTCGCGTGAAAATTATTTAATTTTAATGAAACTTTGTGAAAGTACGTAATTATTTGCGCATAATAAGCATGAATTTTTTCAATTATGGAAAATAAATATTTTTCGAGATTTTACCATTTTTCCGAAAAAACACCCCTATCTCCGGCGAACAACTTTATTCATGTTTTTTTGGATTTTGATGTTGTACTAGTGCTTCTTTTTTTTGTCAAGATGCCTACTTTCAAATGGTATATCGATTTTAATGATTTATTGTTTATTTAGCAGCTTAAAATTGAGAAAAACCGAAAAAAAAAGTTTTCGAATCTCGAACTTGTCGATTTTTTTAATTTTTTTTCAACTTTTTAGCATATTTATGTTAATAGTTCATAATATTTTAAAGAAAAAACTTTCTTTGGTATAAAATAAATAAAGTTAAATGAATTTACTTATTGGAAACAACGCTAAAATTGAATAAAGTAAAAAATAAAAAAATGCTGTTACGTATTCAAACAGAAAAAAATTTACAAAGTTTAAAATTTAACAGCATACTATACGGTTGCCACGTGTCCTACATTCGGTAGGACAGTCCTACTTTGGAGCAAGAATGTCCTAAGTCCTCCTTTACTATAAAAATGTCCTACTTTAGGCAAACTGTAATACAATATCTTACACTGAAAAAAATAATTTTTTTTTCTTCCTATTTCTCTCAATAAACGCGCTAGCAAAATAAGTAATTGTTATTGCACCTTTACTTATATTAAAATTGTAACTGATTATTTAACTTTATGTCGAAAGGTTAGTAACAATAGCAAATAATTTACATTGCTGACATATGTGAATATCGATGCTTTATTGCACGATTTATTCAGGTTGTAAACCACCATTGTTTAAATTTTGAAATAAACCCACCGTTAAACCTCTGTTTTTTTTAAATAACTTTTGTTACAAAGTACCTGTTCTTAGAATTATTAATTATTATTAATTATTATTAAAATAAAATGACTGAACCGAATTTTGTTATAAAGTAAAACCTTTGGCTACAGAAAGCTAACAATTTTGAAGGAATATGTAAATACACAAAACTACTACTACTTATGAGTAACTTATACAGTTACTTAACTACTTATGAGTAACTGGCTTACAACATAAGTTTATTGATTTTTTTGAAAGTGCCAATGAATCAGCAGACGGCATGTTTGGCTGTATTTCTGAGTTCTTAAAACTTTAAGTTTAAGTTTTTCGAGTGTTACCGCATTGGAGGCTAATAATATCAATGCGAATTTGTATGCCATTATTCATTATAAATAAATAAATTAGCATTACAGAAATAACGCCCATACATTCATTCATACTTACACCAAACCGAAACCGAATTTTTTTTAAAAAAATTTATTTTTAACTGAAAATTGATGTGGCACAAATCCAACGAGTTTTTTAGTTTTGAGACATTAGGGGTAGTGTGTCCTAGTGTGTGTAGGAGTTTTGTGTATTTACATATTCCTTCAAAATCGTTAGCTTTCTGTAGCCAAAGGTTTTACTTTATAACAAAATTCGGTACAGTCATTTTATTTTAATAATAATTAATAATAATTAATAATTCTAAGAACAGGTACTTTGTAACAAAAGTTATTTAAAAAAACAGAGGTTTAACGGTGGGTTTATTTCAAAATTTAAACAATGGTGGTTTACAACCCGAATAAATCGTGCAATAAAGCATCGATATTCACATATGTCAGCAATGTAAATTATTTGCTATTGTTACTAACCTTTCGACATAAAGTTAAATAATCAGTTACAATTTTAATATAAGTAAAGGTGCAATAACAATTACTTATTTTGCTAGCGCGTTTATTGAGAGAAATAGGAAGAAAAAAAATCTATTTTTTTCAGTGTAAGATATTGTATTACAGTTGCCTAAAGTAGGACATTTTTATAGTAAAGGAGGACGTAGGACATTCTTGCTCCAAAGTAGGACTGTCCTACCGAATGTAGGACACGTGGCAACCGTATAGTATGCTGTTAAATTTTAAACTTTGTAAATTTTTTTCTGTTTGAATACGTAACAGCATGTTTTTATTTTTTACTTTATTCAATTTTAGCGTTGTTTCCAATAAGTAAATTCATTTAACTTTATTTATTTTATACCAAAGAAAGTTTTTTCTTTAAAATATTATGAACTATTAACATAAATATGCTAAAAAATTGAAAAAAAATTAAAAAAATCGACAAGTTCGAGATTCGAAAACTTTTTTTTTCGGTTTTTCTCAAGTTTAAGCTGCTAAATAACAATAAATCATTAAAATCGATATATTATTTGAGAGTAGGCATCTTGACAAAAAAATAAGCACTAGAACAACATCAAAACCCAAAAAAACATCAATAAAGTTGTTCGCCGGAGATAGGGGTGTTTTTTCGGAAAAATGGTAAAATCTCGAAAAATATTTATTTTCCATAATTGAAAAAATTCATGCTTATTATGCGCAAATAATTACGTACTTTCAAAAAAAAAATAAAAAACAGAAAAATCGGTTTTCCATAATTTTCTCGCAAACTTTGAGGTTATGTCGAAAAATGTGTTCATTAAAGTTTTAGATTTTTTTATTATCTACAACTTTTGTATGAAACACTTTTCTCTAGGAGGCCTCGTTTCGTTACAAATAACGAAAAACTGTTTTCTCCCCTTACACATCACCCCATTTCACAACTTCCCTTCATCTCAAGTTCGAAAGTTTTTTTTTTCATTGTTTATGAGCTCAACTATATATTCCAGCCGGCCGTTACCTGCTACTAATTTTTTCATCTCAAAAAGGTAACGGCCCCAGCCTATCAACAACATGAACAAAATTAATGTTATGATGACTGAATCGTTCGAACGTCGTGAAGTTTTCCACTAGATTTTACTATAGCGTATAGAATATTATTTGTATTTTAATTGCCTTCAATTTTGATCATCAAGTTGCTGAATTGTATGATGGATTTCAAAAAAATTGAAATTTGAGGTGGCGTCACAAAATGGCTTCCTCCATCATCAAATTTGAATTAGAAAATCTGAAATTATTTTAAGCATCCTTTGTATTTATGTTTGAGTATATAATCAATGGTTGACTATTAATAAATTCACTCTTTCGAACATGATTAATATTTATCACTATGGAATTTACAGCTTAGCCCCCTAGGCTGATTTAATGTTATAAAAATAAAACGTGGTATTTTAATTATTAACACTGAATAATACAGATGAATGTGGATAAACAAGATTTATTTATAATAACTTCACTTGCACTTTAGTTATGAACTATTCTATTCGATTTTATAATTTGCAAAATTTGATAATGTCGAGACTAAATTAATTTTTGATATGACGATTCCCTTCCCCAACAAATCAATGACATATGAATTTAAATTTTTACACTTTATATAATTTTCTTTTGATTTCCAGTTCCACCAATAAAATATAACTAATTTTTGTTTTATAAATTTTCTTCACAAATAAAGAATTAGGAACAATTTTATTTTATAATAATAATTTCTAATTTTTCAACAACAAAAATATAACTAATTTTTGTTTTATAAATTTTCTTCACAAATGGAAAATTATGAACACTTAATTTTATTCTATAAAATTAATTTTTTTTTCACTTTTGATCAATTATAAGCAACTAATTTTAAAATTTCACTTGATTTTTTTTCACTCGGTTTTGTTTCCCGTAAATCCTTGTCGAGGATTTACTCTTCTACTAAAATCGCGATCCGATTAACTGACTCTTTTGGATTTTCCATCTATTTATGCATAATCTTTGTTGCCAAACAACTAAACGTATAACAAAAGATTGCATTCATTGAGATAAAAAGTTATTTTTTATTATTTATTTATTTCCGTTGCATATTGGAAGTATATTTAATCATATGCATCATGCTATGATATTGCTTGGAAATTTTTTGTGTTTGCAAAATTATGAGAACGAATCTTTTTCTGTGGGAGAGTTATTATTAAAAGATTTGGTTGCATCCTAAAGTAATATGAATTAGCCCATTGTTATTACAATGTTGCTAATAATATTTTTCTGGATTTTATTGTTGATGAAAATTTTGTCTTATGCTTTTGCTTGAAGACAAAATTTTCAAAGATTAGTAATTGTTTTGAGAAGTGAAATTATTGAAGCTATTTTGTTTCAAATGGAATTATTTTTGAGAAGTGAAATTATTGAAACTGTTTTGTTTCAACTGGAATTTGTTTTGTCTAATGGAAAATATGAATATGTATTGCTTGAAATAATATTAAGGTTCTTTAATTGGGTTTTTGGTTGTAATGTATGAATGAGATTAAGGTTCTTTGAATGGAACTTTGGTTATAATGTATGAATGAGAAGGCTTGAGATATTGTAGTGAATCCTTTGGGAAAAAAAATCTGTGGTAAACTAAGATTTTTTTTAAAATACGTAAGAGGAAAGAAAAACGAGTGAGTTGAACGAGTGAATTAAATTTATAATTTTATACTTGATCATTCTTTTGTTGATCTAACTTAATTATTTTTTACTTATTTCCTAATTTTTTTTATAAGTTTTTATTTTATGAAAGAAAATGTATTTATATTTATTATGATTATAATGAACAGTTTTATGTGTTTTTCTTTTATTTAATTTATTTGCTTAACGTATTTATGAAGTTATAAAAACTATTACTTAATTTGAAAAAGTTATAGCCTTAAAATTAATATATTTCTTTTTATTACTTTTTTTTACCTTACTTAAATAATATATATAAAAAAAAATTGTTTGATAATATTCATAATATTAATATTTTAATAGTATTTTTGTTCTCTTTTATATTTTAACGTTTTTATGTTTCTCTCTTTTCTCTATATGATTCTCATATTCTTGTTTAACCAAAACAGTTAAAATTTATTTATTTTTCAAAAATTAAATTTTGTAACTTATTTATTTTCATTTATTTTTATTTTTACTTAATTTTTATTAAAAAAAAAATATACTTGCTTAAATCTTATATATTAATACGTTAAACGAAAAATTTTGAGGAGCCTAAGGCTTTTTATTCGCAGATGGATTTATTTCAAATTTTCACTGCTAACTGATATTAGTGTAACTTAGATTTTAAAGATTTTTCACACAAATCGGATCATAAATAAAAAAGTTATAGACGAATTAAATTTAGTTTTGAATTTAAGCGAACCCTTCTATACAATATGAAATGGACTTGCCCAAGCCATATATTTTTTTTTCACAAAAACGATACGATGTTATTTTGTTATTCTTTTATACATTGTATTTTATTTTAGTCTTCTTATGTACCTTGAAGTGGTACTGAAGTGGTGGTCTTCTTATGTACCTTCTTATAATCCTTGAAGTGAATGAATGTGAAAATTTTGTTCTGTTTTTTCTTCATAAATGAATGGTGTCATGAATGGTGTTAATGGTGAAATGAATGTTGTGAATGAAGAAATGAATTGCACGTGGTATTTATCATTTTAAAATTCATAATATTACAATTCATAATAATACAATTCCTTATGGTCGACCTCCAATGTATGCACAATTATATTTTTATGATGTTGATACTGCTGCTAATATGAGAATGAATAGAAATGCCAATGTATGCGAAGTTTTTCTTATGCGTGAGATAGGTTTTGATTTAGATCGTGTGAATCCTTTTGTTCGTTCTTTTAAATCAATAGACCAGAGAATGTTACTGCTGATGTGTTTGTTAAATTTGTCAGATGAAGATAGAATTGATGGAAATGAAATGATTTGTACTGAAGTCGCTGATCCCATTCTTTTTCCTAAATTACATGAATATGTGAAACGTCTTATGATGCATGGACCATGTGGTGCTCTAAATCCCAATTCTGTTTGTATGAGAGATGGTAAATGTAGTAAGAATTTTCCAAAACCTTTTTCTGAAAATACTAAAGAATCTGTGAATGGTTATCTTTTGTATCGTCGACATGATAATGGTATGAGTGTTGATGTACGTGGTGCATCTCTTGATAATAGATATGTTGTTTCATATAATCGTTATCTTCTTGCAAAATTCAATTGTCATATTAACGTGGAAATATGTACGACTGTTAAAAGTGTGAAATACGTTTACAAGTATGTATTTAAAGGGTATGATTCTGCCAATGTTGAATTGAGAGTGAATAGATGGAATGCAGTGAATAATGATGATGCGATTGTGGGAAATGAAATTCAAGATTTTTTGAATGGACGGTATGTTGGTTCGACTGAAGCTGCTTGGCGCATATTTGAATTTCCAATGCATTTTCAATCTCATACAATTATTCGACTTGATTGTCATTTGCCTAATAGACAAAATTTTTATATCAGGAATGGTAATATGGCTGGTGCAGTCGCAAATGTATCAAGAACAAAATTGTTAGCATTTTTTCATTTGAATTCCATTGATAATTTAGCTAATGAGTTTTTGTATACAGAATTACCATTACATTATGTTTGGCATGATCAAAGTAAATCGTGGAAAAGAAGACAACGTGGGGCTGATAAAGTTGTTACTCGATTATATATGGTTACTCCAAAAGATATAGAATTGTTTCATATGCGTTTACTTCTGTTGCATGTTCGTGGTTCAAAATCTTTTACTGATCTACGTATGTATGAAGGTGTTGAGTACCCCACTTTTGTTGCAGCATGTGAAACTCGAGGTATTGCAACAAATGATAATGAATGTCGTGAATGTTTACTTGAAGCTTCAGAAATTCAATCACCAAAACAGTTACGTCAATTATTTGCATTTATCTGTGGTTTGAATGTTCCTCCGAATGCTTTAGCTTTATGGATTGAATTTAGTAATAGTATGATTAAAGACTTTTTACGAAATTACGATGAAGATGTGTCAATTAATCGAGCCTTGATTGAAATTAATGAAATTCTTCTTACACATAATACTTCATGTGGTGATCTTGGTCTTCCGATTCCACAATATAACTTACAGATTAGCGATGTACGCCATTTTGATATTGAAGAAGAAGCTATAGTTTTCGATAGAATGTATGAAAATGCAAATAATGAGTAACGTAGTGTGATTGATATTGTTTTGCGTGAAGCTCAATTCCATGATACTGGAAGTAATGTTTTTTCTTACAGCTCATGCAGGTTGTGGCAAAACTTTTGTTCAAACGGCAATCATTCATAAATTTAACTCATTAAATCTTTCGTGTATTGTATATGCCTTCAGTGGTATTGCATCAACTCTTTTGATTGGGGAGGCGAACTTTGCATAATGTTTTCAAATTACCAATTCCGTTATTAGAGAATTCAATGCCAAATATAACTCCAAACAGTGTACATGGCACATATATATATATTAATAATGCATCAATCATTATTATAGATGAAATTTCAATGTGTTCTATTCATGCTTTAAAATTAACTAGGAGGGCCCGGCGTGCTTCGCTACGCTTATAAACAAAGTTTTTGCGTAGACATTTTGTTGACGTAGAGGCAATGATTTCAAAAAGTGGTAATGAGAAATGCTAGCATATAATTTTTAATTTTTCTTTTTAGGTAGATTTCATATAAAAATCTACCTATTGCAATGGGCTTCATCTCGGAATTTCGGAAAAATTTTGATGCCAAACGACTATATGTGATAAGCGGAGATGGAAAAACAAAAAAAAAAAAATTATATATATATATATATATATATATATATATATATATATATATATATATATATATATATATATATATATATATATATATATATATATATATATATATATATATATATATATATATATATATATATATATATATATATAACGATATGAGGTATAACGGAATTTAGCGGCACTCTCACGGTCGCATTTTTCGATCTACACCAAAATAATTTTCTGTGTATGTTTCGGCAAATAATGTCTTGGACAAGTTCGTGAACTGGCCATATCCGGGTACCGGTTAAGCGGCTAGAGCCTAAAAAGTCGAATAATCTAGGGCGCTATAACTTCCGTTTGAATAATAATATTTTAATAAAATTTAAAAATATTGAATATTTAAACCTTTTTTTATCATTTTTATCCAGATGACAACTTTGGCGTTTCAGGTTCCTCAAAAATCAGCTGTTTTAAAAATTTACTAAACTTTGCTGCCCTTGATCTAGCTGAAATGGCCAAGCTCATATTTGAAAACTTTTTTTCACGTACTTAAAATATAAATCTTTCCAAAATTTTCAAAAATAATAGTTTAAGTCTA
>OY856188.1:147760388-148069638 GCA_963693315.1 Diogma glabrata | reverse complement strand
AATTTACTAAACTTTGCTGCCCTTGATCTAGCTGAAATGGCCAAGCTCATATTTGAAAACTTTTTTTCACGTACTTAAAATATAAATCTTTCCAAAATTTTCAAAAATAATAGTTTAAGTCTAACGGTTGAGACCCTTGGACTGTTGAAATGAAAACAAACGCAAAAGGCAATGCTTTCATCATGTTTCAGTTTATGTTATTTAAGTTCATCTTAACTTTTAAACATACTTTTCAACTATAGCCTCAAAAAATTTCAGCTTTCTAACCCAAAAGGTTCCATTTTTATAAGCATTATAATGCAACCCTTACAAGAAAAATATCAACCCATTTAATACCATAGAAAAATTATCAAAATCTCTTTTGTTTTTAATTTTTTTTTACTAAGTAACCGTTTGAAAAAAGATTAATGTGGTTTTCTTTTGACTTTTCTAAATCAATTTATAAATTCGGGTCTGAAAAGAACAAAAAACAAAATTTGATGTGAAATATGTTTGTATTAGTGATATTTAAATGGCGGTTGTCTACTTTTAAATTTGAAAAATTTCGTATAATAGCATATTCTGTAATTGCGTATTGAAATATTTATAAAAAATTCAATTAATTTGTACATAAAATAATTTTGTTTTATTCATTCATATTTGTTTTCAATTTAAATTACTTCATTTTAGATAAAAGCGTCTCGTTTTTTTCTATGATGCATCTTTTTTCATCCGCCCAATGAAATATAATATTTTAATTCTAATAAATCCATTTAAGAGTTTTTTTTTATTTATTAAGAGTTATTTTATTAAATGTTAGTTACATTATTGTATATATATAATATAAAACACAATAATTAATTCTTCAAAATTAACAAATTCATAGTTATATAAAAATTGTCGTCAACAAAACGTTTATTTTTTAAATTTTCTTTGTTGATATTAGTAATGTCAAAAAAATTTACGACAAAATGCACATTTTTTTTTTTGATGTAAATCGGAAAAAAAATTGATGTTTTTGGGTGAAAAGAACAAAATTTTTGATTTACATCAATTTTTTTTGATGGATTTGGGTGAAAAGAATTCGACATAAATAAGAACAAAAAAACACAACAACAAAAGATGATTTTGAAATAAAATTGTTTGATAATGTTTGATCATAAATTATGTGTGATGGTATAATTGTAGTTGTGACGTAGTTCATTTGATCTTTGGTGGATTTAATATGTTATTAAAAGTAGTTTACTGTTTAAACCAACTTAAATAAAACTGTTCCGAAATTGTATTGATGGAGTTAGTTCGGATAATGTATTAAATTTGGTTCGATAATTTTTTTGAATTATTCTGTTTCTACTTATATTTTTTATTTAAACTAATCTGACATACATATCTAATTTTATTTGGACACAAAACTGTCTGACCCCGAAATCTACCTATTTCTAGCGGATATACCTGCCGCTGGGATTTTAAATATACGAATGAAAAATAATCAGAACTCTAGCTGATCAGTTCGGATATATGAAAAATTAGCGATCAAATAAGTTTTCAAGTAAGCTTATTTGATCTCTAACTTATTTGATCGCTAATATGTCATATATCCGAACTGATCAGCTAGAGGTCGGATTATTTTTCATTCATATATTTAAAAAGAAAAATTAAAAATTATATGCTAGCATTTCTCATTACCACTTTTTGAAATCATTGCTTCTACGTCAACAAAATGTCTACGCAAAAACTTTATTTATAAGTGTATCGAAGCACGCTGGGCCCTCCTAGTTTCGTTTAATATTTCTGTTCTTAGCTTAGTTTTGTTTTGACTATCCACTTCCGTATAAATTTTATAATTTAGATTCAATACTTTTTTATCGTCGTGGGCGTCTTGAAGAAAATTATTTTGATTATTATATATGTAATGACATTTCTTTTCCATCATCTGTTTTCTCTGGGTCAAGTTCATTAAAATTTCTATCGTTTGTAAATTGTGATATGACAGTTGTTTTGTTTAAATCTAGTTGATCGTTGTTTACGTTAAATATATCGTATTTTGGTCTTTCGTTTGTTTTTATATGATTTTTGTTTTGGTTTAGCAACTTTTCATTGTTTTTGTTTTCCGACTGTCTAGCGTAGTGATTGTAAATTTATTTTCTTTTGTTGAATACGATATTTTGGAATTTAAATCGTTTGAAGTTGATGCATTTTCTGGGTTGTTTATCGTATTTGTAGTTAGAGAATTTTCGTTCTTTTTATGATTTAAATGTATTATATGTGAATTAATATCAGGACTTACGTTAGGTTGTCCAATATTGGTTTGAATCATGTTTTCTGTGTCAGGGTTTACGCTATTCTGCCTTTTATTTGTATGAATTTTTAGATATTGTTTGTCAGGGCTTACGCAATTCTGCCTTTTATTTGTATGAATTTTTAAATATTGATTTTCAGGGCTTACGCTATTTTGCCTTTTATTTGTATGCCAAGGCTTACGCTATTCTGCCTTTTATTTGTATGAATTTCTAAATATTGATTTTCAGGGCTTACGCTATTTTGCCTTTTATTTGTATGTCTGGGCTTACGCTATTCTGCCTTATATTTTTATGTATTTTTAAATATTGATTTTCAGGGCTTACGCTATTTTGCCTTATATTTGTATTTTTAAATCCCAAAAAAAAATTATTTGAAAATCGATGGGACTTATTTTAATTTGCTTAAGTTGTTATTTATGATTTTTGTATTTTTTATAGTTTTAAGTATACTAATGCCTTTCTCAAAAATCTTTTAAGTACTTTACCATGTAAATCGTTAAGTACTTACCGTTAAGTACTTTACCGTCTAATTGTAAACCTTTTGGTTAGTTTTGTATGTCGAAATAGAATCTATTTTTTTTTTTTTTTTTTACAAATTATTTAATTGTAGTAAAATGAGAAATTTCATAGACAACTCCCAAAATCATTCAAATTGTGTTCTGTATGGAACTCCATATAAAATTTTTGTGATTTTCCCTCTTATCCCCCCCCTGCAGCGCCATTACAGTTCTATTTAAGTTTACAAAACTTCCGTTTTGGAGATGTTCGAGTCTCCTGGAAAAATTCGATTTGATGTTATCATATTGTATTGATCAACCCCAGTCTCAGACGTCTCTGATTTTCTGGTATATTTGAACTGTGTTTACAGTGTGGTGATCAATGACGTTAATGAAAACATCCTCTTTTTTCAACCGTTTGGTTCATCAAAACTATCTGTCCTGTTAAAAGTAGCTTATTAATCAGCTTGTTTAATTTAAGTTCATCTAATATCAAAATAAAATTTTCTAAAATTTTTATAACATTGTTTTTAATTATTCCTAAAATTATTTCCATTGCTTTCGGTGATTCGTTTGCTTATTTAACCACTTGTGCTACTTTTTAGTTTCTCTTACTAACATTTGAAGTCTGTCCACATAGCTTGTTATATTTTCATTTTTTAATTGGTGACAATTGCTCAGCTCTTTGTTGTGATTTCGTCCAAAACTGTCTTTGACATATTTTATTTCTAAAAATTTTCTTAATTTTTCATACGTAGTACAGTCTACACCATATAGTGTACACAATATAGAGGGTATCGTATTTTATCATTATAGCATTTACAAAGTGAGTTTCGTTTGCCTCGTCCATGCTATTATAAACGCGGTCGTAACTACATATAAAAAACCTAGCGTCCGCTTCTGTTCTAATGTTGGAATGTTTGATAATAAGTTTACTAATTCTATATATATATATAACATTTTCTTTGCCATTTCAATTTTGTATTGATCTACAACTAAATCTAAGTCTTCAAAATTTGGAATAATTTCTATTGAACCTGTTCTTGTTATTTTTGAGCTACCACTGGTTTCTTTTTTAAATTCTCTATAATTTCTGTAAACGTTTTATCTAATTCCGTTAAGTCTGTTTTCGTTATTTTTGAACTACCACTGGTTTCTTTTTTTAAATCCTCTATAATTTCTGTAAACGTTTTATCTAATTCGTTGTCTAACGCGCTTTTAAATTTTTTTTGTCGCTTTCTTTGCTAAATCTGTGTCTGAATAGCATTTGTTTCGTGTTGTCCTAATTATCTTTTCTAATCTAGATATATATTTATAGACACATAATAGTTTTTAAGTGAGTTTTTTATTTCTCGCGAAAGGTTAAACTGTGAAACACCTTTTTTTGTAAAACGAATACCCTAAAACCGTTGTTAAACCAAATTAATTGCAATATAATTGTTATAGAGAAAACCCCCACACAAAATTATCATTTATTTTATTGATTATTGTTTAGAAAAACATATAAAATTTAATTTTTCAATGAGGAATTTAAAATTTTTGTTATTAATTATAGTTGAGAGAATACAAAATATGATCTGACCTTAAAAAAATTTTTTTTTCTTGACTGTTGGACCATCGTGTTAGGCCTGATGAACGATGTTTGAATATTTTCTAAAATGTTGGACACTCCTTGGTGTGTCTGATGAACGTTGTTTTTATTTTTTATCAAATGTTGGACACTCCTTGGTGTGTCTGATGAACGTTGTTTTTATTTTTTTATCAAATGTTGGACACTCCTTGGTGTGTCTGGTGTTTATTATGCTCGCTTTGTCGAGCTGGTTGCCTTTAAGAGGTGTTCTGCAACTTATCGGGTGACTAGACCTTATGTGCACCCTGTCCGGGTGGGGGTCAATTAAATTTTATTATTGGCTCTTTTGGCCTTTTTAACACTGTTTCACTTTATTTCAATTTTCTTTTAATTTTATTATTAAAAAAAATTTTTTAGAGCTGCTGTTCGTATTTTGAGAATTATGTGTAACTCTACTCACGAAATACCGGCTGCGCCAATTGTACTAACCTCCCTTGGGGTTCCCTTTAAATTTATAAATAATAAAACAAACTTACTTTGTCTTGTATTTCAGTTCTCACTCTAAAATATTTTTTAAGGAAACAAATTATTTCTTTTCTTGATTTATTAAAATGTTTTTTTGTTTAATTTAAATTTTTACACTTTATATAATTTTCTTTTGATTTCCACCAATCAAATATAACTAATTTTTGTTTTATAAATTTTCTTCACAAATAAAGAATTAAGAACAATTTTATTTTATAATAATAATTTCTAATTTTTCAACAACAAAAATATAACTAATTTTTGTTTTATAAATTTTCTTCACAAATGGAAAATTATGAACACTTAATTTTATTCTATAAAATTAATTTTTTTTTCACTTTTGATCAATTATAAGCAACTAATTTTAAAATTTCACTTGATTTTTTTTCACTCGGTTTTGTTTCCCGTAAATCCTTGTCGAGGATTTACTCTTCTACTAAAATCGCGATCCGATTAACTGACTCTTTTGGATTTTCCATCTATTTATGCATAATCTTTGTTGCCAAACAACTAAACGTATAACAAAAGATTGCATTCATTGAGATAAAAAGTTATTTTTTATTATTTATTTATTTCCGTTGCATATTGGAAATATATTTTTTATTCGCCTACATATTAAAGTGTTACTTTATTACTGTGATTTGCGGCTTTAAAGTATCACTTTTCAACTATTTATTTTGTTATCATAGCTACGTCCAAAAAAGTAAAAGCATTTGTATTTGTTTAAATTCTATGAAAAATAAAAATTTTTATCAAAGCAAACCTTAAATTCAAAATTTCATTATCCAATTAAAATAGTTGTTATCATTTGTTGTCATAGCTACACAATAATTTGGAAAAAATAATAAATATTTTGTCAAAGGTTACTTGTTCCACATATTTTTATTTTAAAATTTAAGAAAATTTATAATTTTAATTTAGGATAAACAAATTTTCTTAAAATATTTTGCTTGCGGCGAATAAAAAATAGTATATGATGCACGGACGTAAGCTATTTTGGACTTAATGTGGGTGCAAATCTCGGCTAGCGCCTCGATTTGCAAACTCCACATCCGTCCAAAATGTTTAGCTTTACGTCCTAGCATCATAATGTACTATAATCATATGCATCATGCTATGATATTGCTTGGAAATATTTTGTGTTTGCAAAATTATGAGAACGAATCTTTTTCTGTGGGAAAGTTATTATTAAAAGATTGGGTTGCATCCTAAAGTAATATGAATTAGCCCATTGTTATTACAATGTTGCTAATAGTCGCGTTTTTTCTTCGGACAACTGTCCGGGACAGCGATTGTTTTATTTATATTTTTTCGTTCAAATTAAAATTATTTCAATTTTGATTGCATAAATATTAAATATTTATCGTTTATCCATCTATTTTAATTAATCTCTTTAAAATAAATTGGCAAATTAAATTTATTTTTACCAGTTCGCAACAAATCTTGTGTTTTATCGAGAGCAGTTCAGAACTGGGTGGTTATTTTGTAGCGTTATCTCACTAGGTGAGATAAAAAGTGAGATAAAATATTTGTCTTTGATCGATTATATTAGATAAAAGAAATCATTTAAACACAATTTTTTTATCTCACTATTTATCTCACCTAGTGAGATAACGCTACAAAATAACCACCCAGGTGAGGGAAATAAACAATGGGACATTTTTAGTACTATTTTTGAAATTAACACTATCTTCATGTATGTTTATTTTTAGATGTCAAAAACACTACATATATGTAGGGTTACCAACCGTACTCTTTTAAGAGTACATGTACTCTTTTGGTGCCTAAAATATCTGTACTCTCTCTTTTCTCGTAGTTACATCAAAAGTACTCTTTTTCATAATTAAACAAAAATGTATAACTTTAAAATAAATTCATAAAATTTGTAGTACATGTACTCAAACCTAGATGCCTTCCTACAATTAACACATCAAACTGCTATAAAACTATTACATTTTTCATTTTCTGAACTACTACAACTTATAACAACTTCACATTATAATAATAAAAGAATAAGGCGCGCTATACACTTGAGCTAAGCTATGCGAACTATGTTTTTTGTATATAACGTAATCAAATGGACGACTATACACTTGAGCTAAGGTATAAGCTTAGCTCAAGTGTATAGTCATCCATTTGATTATGTTATATACAAAAAACATAGGTCGCATAGCTTAGCTCAAGTGTATAGCGGGCCTAAGAATCATATTTCTCGATCACTATATTTTTAATTATTTATATATGAGCAATTTCACGAAGATTCAACAACGTTTTGACTTGACCCCTTTTAATTTTGATTATTTTTTGTTTATAGATAGTCTTTGATAAATAAAAAATACAAGTTCTCTTAGAATTTTTTTTTTCGACCAGGGGTCTTCACAGGGTGCCCCTCAATTTTTGTTATTTTGTGATGTGAGTGCATTTTGACGAGCGATTGTAGAAAAACTACTCAATCGATTTTCATAAATGATATGTCGTTGAATAGGTATTAGAACAAAGTTTTTAAAAATGTACACTGTTAATTTTTTGAAATAATTTTTAACGGTGTAACATAAGAAAAAAATGGTGTAATTGAAAAAAAAGATGGCATAGCCTTTTTTTTTTTTTTTTTTAAACTAAATTGAAGCTTATTTTATATCTAACCACTTGTGAAAGTTTAGGACTAGCTATATTTTTGTTTTAGAGATAAAATTCGTTGTGCATATGACTGTCGGGAATCAGTTTTTTTTGTTCTGAAGGAAAATTATAAAAATGGCGATTTTTAGATTCAGATTTTTTTTTTTATGTAAATATCAAATGTTTTATTATTAAATGAACTTTTTAAAAAGCAATTTCAGTCAAGTTCAGCAAAATTTTGCGACATTTTGACTCGACCCTTTTTAATTTGGTTTATTTTGGTCTATATTTAAAAAAATTCTACTTGAAGTTGTATTTTTCATTTATCAAAGGCTATCTATAAACTAGGTTGTTTTTAAAATGTACTCTTTTGTTGTTTTTAAAATGAACTCTTTTGTACTCTTTATTAAATTGCAGTTTTTGGCAAAATACTCTTTTTGATCGACCTGGATATGGTAACCCTACATATATGTACATACGTATATACGTACAAAACAAAAAATTAAATTTAATCTTTAATTTAATTTTTTTTTTAGTTTGAATCTCGTCGTTTAAATATAATATATATGGCTCTTCATGAAATAAACAAATATAACACGTAAACAAACATTAATGGCGATTGTCAAAATATTCACTTGAAGTTAGCTACAATTTAGTTCTAAAAATTTCCCTGTATTTTACCAATATTTTTCTCTGACCCGGACAGCCAGTTCGAAGATAAAACGCGACTAATAATATTTTTCTGGATTTTATTGTTGATGAAAATTTTGTCTTATGCTTTTGCTTGAAGACAAAATTTTCAAAGATTAGTAATTGTTTAGGAAGTGAAATTATTGAAGCTATTTTGTTTCAAATGGAATTATTTTTGAGAAGTGAAATTATTGAAACTGTTTTGTTTCAAATGGAATTTGTTTTGTCTAATAGAAAATATGAATATTGCTTGAAATAATATTATGGTTCTTTAATTGGGTTTTTGGTTGTAATGTATGAATGAGATTAAGGTTCTTTGAATGGAACTTTGGTTATAATGTATGAATGAGAAGGCTTGAGATATTGTAGTGAATCTGAAGATCACTACACAGGGACCCCACACCATTTTGTTCACTATCGCTCAAAAACTAATAAGTTCCTTGTCATACAAGTTTGCATCTTTTTGCAAAGCGTGATCAAAATTAATTCACGAATGAATATTGGAAACTGTACTTAAGCCTTATATACTAAGTTTCAATAAGATCATAGTGCGGGATTAGAAGTTATTCAAGATTTAAACTAAGAGGTGTTCGGGAGACCCCCGCCATTTTGTCCAAATTTGAAATGAATCTAGATCTTCCATTTTCAAGTGAATCTGTATCATTTGCCAAAGTTTCATCAAGATCCTATGCAGAAAGCACACCCACCCACGCACACATAGACATACACCAAAATTTTTATCGGCTATTTAGATAGAGGATGGTCCAAAACAAAAGAAAAAAGAAAATTTGGGGTATGTAAGATTTTTGGTGTCGTGATAAAATATCACATGAAAAAATCCCACACGAAATAATATCACGTCGAAAATATCACAGTGAAAAAATCACACTATACGAAAATATCACATCACAAAAATATCACATCACGAAAATATCACATCCTAAAATCACACGCGAGAAAATAACACATCCCAAAATCACACGCGAGAAAATATCACATCCTAAAATCACACGCGAAAAAATATCACATCCTAAAATCACTCGGGAAAAATATCATATCCTAAAATCACACGCGTAAAAATATCACTTTCTTGAGGCTCGTCTCCACTAACCGCGCGGAACGTTTGCTAAAACCGGGCATTCACATGCAACAGAAACAGAAATACAAACATACATACATACATACATACAATACATACATACAAATTCGACAGTAAAAAATTCTGTTGCTGTAAAATTTGTATGAAATTCTGTTTCGGTTTTATGTGAATTTCAGCCTTAACGTTTGCAAACATAGATTTGTTTAGTGGAGACACAAAATATGAGCACGAACAAACATTTGCTAACAGTTGTTTTACCGAATAATATAAGGAAAACATGAAGTTTTTGCATGTTTGTGCTTCATAATATGAAGTGCAGACTAAAATCTGTCTCCACTTCATATTATTTAGGAACTAGATCTGTCATGCATATATTGATCTGTCATTGATAATTAAATTTAATTTTGGTTTTAAGTGAAAATTTAGAATAAAACAAAAATTACATTTTGTTAAAATATTAAAAAATTGTGTATTTGGTTTTAATAATGATTTTATCAATTTTTTTGGCAAGCAAAAGCTGTCAAAGTTTTTGTTTTAACATTTTCGGCACTTCAACAAATGTTAGCAAGCATTTGTTTTTAGAACGGTAGTTTGGTTGATAGAGACAGATTGTTAGCAAACATTTGTTGTTTGTATTAGTGCAGTGGAGAGTAGATCTACTAGATCTCAGTGGAGACTAACTTAAAATCTCTCATATGAAACCGTATTTGACTTAGTAAAAACGTTTTGAACAAACAAATGATTCCCACTTAATTTATTTTGGATCTCAAATGATTTAAGCAATACTCATCTCAAATTTTAGATCGAAAAGATTTATAGTTTACAAGGTAGCGAACGGTTACAGACAGACACGCAGTATTAGAGGAGTCCTAAAATAAATTGATTGCATTTTTTCACAATTATGTATTTTTATTATTTTGATTTCTTATATGCACCATACATGAGCAGTTCTTCTTTACATTTCGATTCTTCGATCACGACTGTAATTTGTAGAAATATTTGCTATTCTTCTGCCGTAGTGATATTTCCAAAACTAGAGATCGAAACTACGCATTTCTACAATACTCAAAAATTGTAATATTTCTGTATTTTTTTTTCAATAAAATTTTTTCCATAATATTTTTACGCGTGTAATTTTTGGATCTGATATTTTTACGCTTGTGATTTTAGGATGTGATATTTTTTCGCGTGTGATTTTAAAACGTGATATTTTTTCGCGTGTGATTATGGAATGTGATATTTTTTCGCGTGTGATTTTAGGATGTGATATTTTCGAGATGTGATATTTTCGTAATGTGATATTTTCGTATAGTGTGATTTTTTCGCTGTGATATTTTCGACGTGATATTCTTTCGTGTGGTATTTTTAGGTGTGATATTTTATCATAGAACCAGATTTTTTTGTTCACGATCGAGTGCAGTACTTCACACAATTTAAAATTGTGGTGAAGTAAAAAGCAATTTAAGCACAGTAAAAGTATAATTAGAGAAAATTTCTTTGACAGCAATTCAAAGGCGTGTAGTTATTTGAGCGCCATTTTGAAAATCTTATAAGAATTTTTGGAATATTTTTAGAATTTTGAAAAATTTTAAATTTTTGATTTTATTATAATTTTGGAAAAAGCTTCAATTTTTGATATTGTTATAATTTTGATATTGTTATAATTTTTTCAATATAGAATTTTAGAATTTTTGAATTTTTAAGAATTTTTGGAATATTATTAGAATTAAGAAAAAGTTTAAATTTTTGATTTTATTCTAATTTTTGGAATGTTTTTAGAATTTTGAAAAAAAAATAGAATTTTTGAATTTTATATATATATGTAGAATTTGGAAAAAGTTTCAATTTTTGATTTTGTAAGAATTTTTGGAATATATTTAGAAGTTTGAAAAATTTAAAATTTTTGATTTTATTATAATTTTTATAATTTTGGTAAAAGTTACAATTTTTGATTTTGTTATAATTTTTGTAATATTTTTAGAATTTTTGAAAAAAGTTTTAATCTTTGATTTTGTAAAAATTTTTGAAATATTTTTAGAATTTTGTTTGAAAAAAGTTTGAATTTTTGATTTTATTTAATTTTTACAATATTTTTGGAACATTGAAAGAAATATGAATTTGTGATTTTGAAATATTTTCTAGAAACGCTAAATGGAGAGGTTTTTGAGGAGTTTGCTGATTGTATAATCTTTTCACTAAATTATGTTAATTTATGACCTGTTATAGAGCAATTTCACGCAAGTTCCTCAAATTTTTGGGAAATTTGGACTTGACCCCTTTTAATTTTGATTATTTTTTGTTTATGGATAGTCTTTCATAAATAAAAAATACAAGTTCTCTTAGAATTTTTTTTTTCGACCAGGGGTCTTCACAGGGTGCCCCTCAATTTTTTGTTATTTTGTGATGTGAGTGCATTTTGACGAGCGATTATAGAAAAACTACTGAATCGATTTTCATAAATGATATGTCGTTGAATAGGTATTAGAACAAAGTTTTTAAAAATGTACTGTTAATTTTTTGAAATAATTTTTAACGGTGTAACATAAGAAAAAAACGGTGTAATTGAAAAAAAGATGGCCATTTTTTTTTTTTTTTAACTAAATTGAAGCTTATTTTATATTATTTTTTATTTTTATTTTATTGTTTTAAAGATAAAATTCGTGGTGCATATGACTGTCGGGAATCAGTTTTTTTTGTTCTGAAGGAAAATTATAAATATGGCGATTTTTAGATCAGATTTTTTTTTATGTTAAATATCAAATATTTTATTATTAAATGAACTTTTTAAAAAGCAATTTCAGTCAAGCTCAGCAAAATTTTGCGACATTTTGACTCGACCCTTTTTAATTTGGTTTATTTTTAGTTTATAGATAGCCTTTGATAAATGAAAAATACGACTTCAAGTAGAATTTTTTTAAATATAATAATATAAATTATTATTTTATTAAATATAATAATATAATTATAATAACAATATAATTATAATAACAAACAACAGTAATGCTACGCGTCATTTGGTTGAAAAAAGTAAAACTTTACATAAAAATAATTTTCAGCATTCATCTGCGACAGATAAAAGAGGTGTATCCACAACAGATATAAATGTTGTGGAGCAGTTCTATAAAAGTGATGAAATCAGTAGATTATTGCCAGGCAAACGTGATGCAATATCTTTTAAAAAAGGAGATGAGCGCATAAAAACACAAAAGCGCTTATTGCTATGTACATTAAATGAAGCTTATGTGGAGTTTAAAAATAAGTTTCCTGATGTGAAAATAGGATTTACTAAATTCACGTCCTTTCGACCACAAGAATGTATAAACTTATCCCAAGGAGTTCATAATGTGTGCCTGTGTACCATACATCAAAATATGAAACTAATGATTCAACACTCTAAGATGTCTTGAATTACTGACGCTGCTTTCCAGAATTGTAAAACATTAATTGACTTTGTTTCATGTGGTGAATTAACAGAAGATTGTCATACTTTGGAGTGCAATGAATGTTAAAAAAAACTTCAACAACTGGAAGAAAAATTACTAAATGATTTTGACGTTAAAGGAATCCTTCAAGTCAAATATCAACAATGGAATACCACTGATCGATGCAATTTGGATACTTTAATAGAAACTGTAGAAGAATTTATGAAAAAATTTATTTACCGTTTACAAATTTTGATACCACACAACTTTATAGCAAAACAGCAATCTACATTCATTGAGGAAAAAAAAAATTAGAAGCAGGAAGTGCTTCGTTCAAGGGGATTTTTCTGAAAACTACGGCTTCATAATTCAGGATGCGGTTCAAGGCTATTATCATGATAATTCACAAGCTACTATTCATCCATTTGTCATTTATTTTAAAAGTGCCGCAAGTGAATATATACAGCACCGAAGTTTTATACTCATTTCGGATATAAACGATCACAACAGTACTACAGTCCATCTTTTCATTACAAAACTTATTGAATTCATCAACACGCATATAAATTCTAATATTACGAAAATAATTTATAACACTGACAGTGCACCTTCTCAATACAAAAATACACATAGCCTAAATAACTTATGCCACCACAAAAAAGACTTTAAGGTTGATGCAGAATGGCATTTTCATGCTACCAGCCATGGAAAGGGACCTTGTGATGGAATTGTTGGTACACTGAAGCGTGCTGCACACCGTTATAGTATAGGGAGCAAAGATATTATTGATACATCAAAAAAACTTTTCGAATGGGCTTTAAAATGGGAATCTACCATGAACTTTGGATACGCCGATAAAAATGAATATCAATTAACAAAAAAAAAAATACAAAATCGATATAAAAATGTGATTACTATAAGTGGAACTCAAAAATTTCATTCTTTTGTACCATTGTACTAAAACAATAAATGCAAAAATGTTTTCCAACTCAAAAGAAACTTTTAAATGTAAAATAAGTAAATAATTTTAAATAACTATATTTATTTTCTTTAACCTACATATATAATTTGTATGATACTTTAAAAAGTTTATTCAATAATAAAATATTTGTAATTTAATGTTAAAATACAATCTTTTACTTTATGACCATAATAACATAATACGAACATAATACTTCTCCAGTCAAAAGTTCCTAAATAGATTTTGTTATTTATACGGTTTTTTTGTTTGCAGTCGAGACTGTCAAATTATTTTTTATAAGAGTGACAAGTGATTACTAAAAGTGACAAATAAACATTTCATTATTTTATGCCATCTAACACAAAGAAAATAATTGCAGAAGTGTTTTCCTATTCAAAAGAAACTTCTGTTTGTAAAATAAGTAAATCATTTTTAACAATTGTATTTATTTTATTTATTGTACTACATATATAATTTTTATAATGTTTTAAAAAGTTCATCTAATATTAAAATATTTGATATTTAACATTAAAAAAAAATCTCTTAGTTTATAACGCCATTTTTATAATTTTCCTTCAGAACAAAAAAAAACTGATTCCCGACAGTCATATGCACAACGAATTTTATCTTTAAAACAAAAAATAATGCAAGTGCCAAACTTTCACAAGTGGTTAGATATAAAATAAGCTTCAATTTAGTTAAAAAAAAAAATGGCTATGCCATCTTTTTTTCAATTACACCGTTTTTTTCATATGTTACACCGTTAAAAATTATTTCAAAAAATTAACAGTGTACATTTTTAAAAACTTTGTTCTAATACCTATTCAACGACATATCATTTATGAAAATCGATTCAGTAGTTTTTCTACAATCGCTCGTCAAAATGCACTCACATTACAAAATAACAAAAAATTGAGGGGCACCCTGTGAAGACCCCTGGTCGAAAAATTCTAAGAGAACTTGTATTTTTTATTTATCAAAGACTATCTATAAACAAAAAATAATCAAAATTAAAAGGGGTCAAGTCAAAACGTTGTTGAATCTTCGTGAAATTGCTCTATAATTTTCCGACAACATATTGATGTTTCGTGTTAGTTTTGTAACACATATCTAAACTACATGTATAAAAAATTCATGTACTTTAACAAAAAGTTATGTTTGATATACATCGCTGCCCAAAACTAAAAACCATGTCCTCATAAAAGTTTTTTGCCGAAAACTATATCAAAATCCTTAACCCAGACCGAAGTCTTGATATCTCAGAGCTGTGAGATTTCAGCCCCTCCATATTTTTCCATTGGTTTATGACGTTTAAAATTGATTTAGGACTTTCTTAAGACACTACAAAATTTTGATTTGTAGTCGGTAAGAAATTACGTATTCTTTGACGTTTGATTTAATATTAATTTTGGTTTTGTAATCAATTTTATAAATCAATCAATCCTTTAAAAGTAACAAACTGAAAAAATTTATTTTCACATTAATTTCATGCTAATGTTTGGCTTTAAAGTCGCTCTTTTTATATCCTTTGCATTTTTTAATAAATAAAATTTTATTTTTATGGACACTTGCAATTAAATATTAGTTTTCTTCAGTTTTTATACTAAACGTCAAAAAATCCTTAACAAAATCTTTAAGATAGAATGAAATGAACTTTACGTTAAGTTAACGTTAAGTTTGCGTTAACGACTATACATGCTCTAGTTCATTTTCATACATTTGTACTTTACGTTAAGTTAACGTTAAGTTAAAGTTACCGACTATAAATCGGGCATAACAATAATGATATAACTATGACATAAATGTGATGGTTGTGGAGATATTCGTGACGTTGTTAGGATATAAGGTTGATATTATAATAATATAAATTTTTTGGTGATGTATTCTTTTTTTTACTTAAAAAACAAATTTAATAAAAATTAAACAAAAAGACTTACCCGTCAGTTATTCATTGGTCACTACTTACCTACTGTTCTATAACCTGCTAGGAAGCAATAACTAACTATACGCAAAATTGTTCAAACTATATACAATTAAAATGGATATACCTCTAGTGAAATTTAACAAAATCATAATAAGGTCATATTTAAGTCCAAATTATGACATCATATCAAAGTCAAATTTAAGATCAGTGTGATGTCATGAAAGTATCATATAAATGATACCAGGATATAGTCATGACGGAGTGTCAGTTTTATGTCAAATTTACGTAACAACTACATCACATATATATAACGTTCGTGTGATGTCATATTTACGTCTTGTGTTCACTGGGGTATGGTGCATATTAGAAATCAAAATAAAAAAAATACATAATTGTGAAAAAATGCAATCAATTTATTTTAGGATTCCTCTAATAGTGCGTGTCTTCTGTTACCGTTCGCTATCTTGTAAACTATAAACCTTTTCGATCTAAAATTTGAGATGAGTATTGCTTAAATCATTTGGGATCCAAAATAAATTAAGTGGGAATCATTTGTTTGATAGGGCTATGACGTGAAATCGTTCAAAACGTTTTTACTAAGTCAAATACGGTTTCATATGAAAGATTGTGTCTCAAATCTCAATGGTCGTTACAATTGTTAGCAGGTCGTTACATTCGTTTAAATTTATATATTATATACCGACTTCTGTTTTTTTACAATAAAATGTTTTCCATAATATGTTTTCGCGTGTGATTTTAGGATGTGATATTTTTACGCCTGTGATTTTGGGATGCGCTTTTTTTCGCGTGCGATTTTAAGTTAGTCTCCACTGAGATCTAGTAGATCTACTCTCCACTGCACGAATACAAACAACAAACGTTTGCTATATATTTACTAACGTTTGCTAACAATCTGTCTCTATCAACCAAACTACCTTTCTGAAAACAAAGGCTTGCTAACATTTGTTGAAGTGCGAAAATGTTAAAATAAAAACTTTGACAGCTTTTATTTGCCAAACAGATTGATAAAATCATCATTAAAACCAAATACACAATTTTTTAATATTTTAACAAAATGTAATTTTTGTTTTATTTTAAATTTTCACTTAAAACCAAAATCAAATTTAATTATCAATGACAGATCAATATATGCATGACAGATCTAGTTTCTAAATAATATGAAGTGGAGACGGATTTTAGTCTGCACTTCATATTATGAAGCACAAACATGCAAAATTTCATGTTTTCCATATTATTCGGTAAAATAATTGTTAGCAAATTTTTGTTCATGCTCATATTTCGTGTCTCCACTAAACAAATCTATGTTTGCAAACGTTAAGGCTGAAATTCACATAAAACAGAAACAGCATTTCATACAAATTTTACAGCACAGAATTTTTTACTGTCAAATTTGTATGAAATTCTGTTTCTGTTGCATGTGAATGGTTTTAGCAAACGTTCCGCGCGGTTAGTGGAGACGAGCCTCAAGAAAGCGATATTTTTACGCGTGTGATTTTAGCATATGATATTTTTCCCGTGTGATTTTAGGATGTGATATTTTCTCGCGTGTGGTCTTAGGATGTGTTATTTTCTCGCGTGTGATTTTAGGATGTGATATTTTCGTGATGTGATATTTTTGTGATGTGATATTTTCGTATAGTGTGATTTTTTCGCTGTGATATTTTCGACGTGATATTATTTCGTGTGGGATTTTTTCATGTGATATTTTATCATCACCTACAATTAATACATCATACAAAAATATAGTCTTCGTAACAACATTCTTGTGATTTGAACGAACGTGAATGAATTCAACGAAAAAGGGGAAGATACCGTTTTTTACAATCTACGGAACAGAAAGGACTCCACCAGAACAGCTGTCCGACACAGGAGGAAACCGAAGTCATCATCGGAAAGATCTGCAGGTCTCAATAGCCAAGGTACCGTGTCAGTTTTAAGTTACATAAAAGTAGTTGATTAGTTGTTGAACAAAAATTTACATTGTAAATGTCGATTGTGAATCGATGTTTGTCGATATGACGCCATATTTGAGTCAATGTAATTTTATTTGGCGACAGATAATTGTGAAGAGAAGTAAACAACCAAGATCTCTAACTGGTAATCTATTTTCATAATCATCAAACAATTTACTAATGAATCTTTTTTTTAACAATTAAGTAAAAATCTTTATATTACGATTATTCACATCAACATCACGAATTATATAAACAAATAACAAATTTAAATTAAACAGGGGGTCAATTCTAACTTGATGACTTCAAGTCATATGACTTGAATTTCGAAATTTCGAAAATGAAGTCACAAATCTCGATTCTGTCTGGGTCATATGACTTTTTCCAAACTCATTTGATATGTCAAAAAAGTCATTAAAAGAAAAGCTGTGACTACCGTTATTTATTAAAAATGTCGAATGATAAATTTAAAAAAAAGTTTGGTAAAACGCCCACAAACAGCCAAAATGTTGCTCTAATTGATTATTTAGGAGAACATTTGGAGTTGGGTTGGAAACCAATTTTCATCTGCAGAGGATGGAAAACGTAAACTTGCAGAGCAATGGGAGATCCTATTTTAGAGCTAGATGAAGTTGAGAGCAAGAAGGTAGGCATTATCACATACGATGTCGTGGAGGGAGATGGTTTTACAGAAGAACTGGGAGTAAAAACTAAAGATGCTACCTCCTCTGTGATAAATATCATTCGAAATCCATCGAGCCTGCCGAAAAAACGAAAGAGAAAACTTGAAATGCCGAATGCAAAAACAATCTGCAGCTGTGAAAAACTATATATTGGAATGTACAAAATAAACATTAAAATTGAGAAGCAATTTGTTCCCGAAATCGCCTGCCTACTATTAGAAAATTTACTGCATTTCTTGTATTTACGCTCCCTAATTTTCCTGCGTCTTTTTCGTATTTTTCTAAAATAAAAATCGCAGAACGTATATGTTCATTTTAAATCGAGAAACATATGTATTTTATCTTACCGAACAAAATTTTTATGATTTTCTCTTATTTGGCGCCTAATAAGAATATCTATTTTTTATAAAAGTTTAAATTATGTACCATAAACAAACACAAATTTACATAAAATTGACAGTAATGTGGAGTTCTTTCAGACCAAAAAAAGTGATGTACATAAAAAAAAATTGATGTAAATCAATTGGTCGTGTTCTTTCAGACCAAATTTTTGACGTTTTTTCTGATGTACATCAATTTGGTTCTATGATAAAATATCACACGAAAAAATCACACACGAAATAATATCACGTCGAAAATATCACAGCGAAAAAATCACACTCCACGAAAATATCACTTCATGAAAATATCACATTTCGAAAATATCACATCCTAAAATCACACGCGAAAAAATATCACATCCTAAAATCACACGGCAAAAAATATCACATCCAAAAATCACACGCGAAAAAATATCACATTCTAAAATCAACCACAAAATATCACGTCGAAAATTTTATTGTATATAACACAATGTCCGTATATACAATAAAATGTTTTGAAGTGCTCTAACTAAGCTACCAATCTGTCATTTGATATCGTATTTGACTTAGTGATAAACGTTTTCAACAACTTTACGTTATAGCCCTATCAACTCAACAATAAGTAAAAACTCTTGAAAACAGTACGCCAAAAGTAAAACAAATGGAAGTTCTCTAGCCAATCCGAGAGACATTCATATTTTAATATTTGAAATATATAATATGGTATATGATTCAGAAATTGATAATAATTCGTTTTGCTCATACAATTTTGACAGTTTTGCTCGTAACTAATGATTGTTGACTTGCAGATGGAACATTTAAAGTGGTTCCAGAAACATTTTTTATTTTTTTATTAATATGGTGCGTTGCATTGCCATGTATATTAGCATTATTACCAAATAAGACATGATACTAACTGTAAAATATTGATGGCAGTTTTAGAATTAATATCCAATGCAAATCCTAGAATAATTATTAGAAATTTAGAGATTGCAGCAATGTGTACCATCGATATGAAATTGTTTGGATTCTCAGGTATTGAAAATGTCGCTACAACATGGTTATTATTATATGAAGCAGTGTGTTCAGGCAAAGGAATCCAGTGAAATAAAGTACAGAATATTGGCAGAGAGGATGACAAATATTTTTACAAATTACCATCCTGAGAATCAAAATGAAAAGAAAGAAAGAAAAATTGCTCATGTATACATAAGAAAAATTGCTCATGTATACATAAGTGTGAAAACACGCAATTAATTTATTTTAAGTATTATTTTTATACACCGGTTGCTGCGTGTCTGTCTGTTACCGTCCTATCTTACTAAATACGGTATCATATGTAAAATTGCTATCTCAGAATTCTTTAAAAAATTTATATTGTATATACGGACATTATGTTTTTTTACACTAAAAAATTTTTTTATATGATATTTTTATATGTGATTTTTGTATGTGATTTTTTTTCGCGTGTGATATTTTTTCACGTGTGATTTTTGGATGTGATATTTTCGTGATGTGATATTTTAGTGATGTGATATTTTCGTATAGTGTGATTTTTTCGCTGTCTTCCAACAAAAACTAATACAAACACACACGTATAAAAACAATAACAAACGTGACGCCATTTTTTGAATTTACTATTTGTGGATAGTTTTTTGTGATTATTAGGTGAATTTTATAAAATTAAACATAAATTCTGCGTAAAGTGAATAAATATTTTATGTTTACACAATTATATTAATGTAAATTTAAATCGAAAATATTTTGTTTTGTTACCAATACAACAATAATGAAAATCATGTGGTTTGTCCGTTCTTTCAGACCAGTTAAAAATTGATGTACAGCAAAAACCTGAAAGAACTCCACATAACAAAATTCTTTAAATGTCAAACAGTCGTTCTATGAAAATTGATTTGAAGTCACTCACTTTTTGACTTAGAATCGCAAAACATAGAATTTTGAGTTCGAATAAATTGAATTTGAATTTTGACAGATTATGTGTTTTATGTCGAATTCTTTTCACCCAAATCCATAAAGAAAAATTGATATAAATCAAAAATTTTGTTCTTTTCACCCAAAAACATCGATTTTTTTTCCGATTTACATCAAAAAAAAAATGTGCGTTTTTTCGTAAGTTTTTTTGACATTACTAATATCAACAAAGAAAATTTTAAAAATAAACGTTTTGTTAACGACAATTTTTTATAACTATGAATTGTTTAATTTTGAAGAATTAATTATTGTGTTTTGTATTATATATATACAATATAATGTAACTAACATTTAATAAAATAACTCCTAATAAATGAAAAAAACTCTAAAATGGATTTATTAGAATTAAAATATTATATTTCATTGGGTGGATGAAAAAAGATGCATCACAGAAAAAAACGAAGACGCTTTTCTCTAAAATGAAGTAATTTAAATTGAAAACAAATATGAATGAATAAAACAAAATTATTTTATTTACAAATTAATAGAAATTAATATAAATATTTCAATACGCAATTGCAGAATATGCTATTATACGAAATTTTTCAAATTTAAAATTAGACAACCGCCATTTAAATATCACTATCAATATCACGTTTTTTGTTCTTTTCAGACCCGAATTTATAAATTGATTTAGAAAAGTCAAAAGAAAACCACATTACTTAGTTCACAATAGTGGAATTTTCTAGTAAAGCCACAATAATTCAATAAACGGATTTTTTAATTGTACTCGATTCGATTTAGTTACATAATACAAAATTAAATTTTTCACGACTCGACTCTACAAATCGTCTCGACAATCGCAATAAGGGTGAATGTCAGTAGACGTCAATTTAATTTTAAGAACTCTAATCATTTTGTTGTTTATAAAATATAAATATTATCTTAAGTTTAAGTGTTTGACAAACAAATTTAAAATGCAAAATTCCGAAATTTACGATTTAGTACAATCAATTCCTATTTTCAATGGAGAAGAAACTGAAAAAATTGTTGAAAATTTACAATTATTTTTACGTATAAGTGAAATGATTTACGAAATGTTCGACGAAAACCGAAAATTATTATGCATGCAGTACATATATAGTAGAATTCGCGGAGAAACTTTAATGCTCTTAAATAGATATAAGAATTTTGAAAAATTCTCAGAATTCAAAACATTTCTTTATAATAGATATTTACCCACTCCGTCAATACCAGAATATCATGAAAATTTCCAAGACAATTTACCCTCTTACCCGTCTTTACAGTCACAAGTAACAACTACATTAGCTTTGCCTAGTTCTTATAGTACAACTCACAGTAACTCTAAAAATTCATCACACATTCCCCCATATATTACGAATCAACATTTCTCATGTTCCTTACATCCACCTTCCAAAATACCTTGCAACAAATCAGAAAACATCAATAATAGAAATTTTTAAACAGAACAACCTGATTCAAATACAAATATTACATCAAAACCAAACTTCAATATAAACTCGGCAGCCCCGATAACGTCTTCAAATTTTTTGAAGAATACAAAATCAAGTTTAACAAACAATTCTGAAGTAAATACTACATCAACACCAGAAAATATAGCGTCAAATCTACATTCAACTTTTTCATATGGATCTGCTGATAATTCTTCATGTTCGCAAAATTCAAATTTAAAAGAAAAACTCGAAACGTTAAATGCTAACAAATTTGCTAAAATAGCAAACGACACATATGAAGTAAAGCCAAATTCAACTCCTTTGGTAAGCAATCTTACAGGAATTGCTCAATTATCCAAATCAGGTATCCAAAGTTTCCAGAAAACTCTGACTAGCCCCATTCAAGTTCCAGAGCCCGATCGAACACTTTTTGTAAACAAACTCACAGAAAACGCTCAACTAGCAGTTACACAAAGTATCCAAAAATCTCCGACTAACAAAACTTGGTCAAATATGCCCGACAATAACCCAGACAAATCACAAATTATATCAGAAATTATTTCAACGCCATTTTTGTATTCCGAAGTTCTAAAACAAAATATTTCCCAAGTTTCGAAACACATTTCTATAAAAATTCCGAAAACAACGCAAATTTCATCAAAATCAACAAAATTTAAAACCAAAAGTTATACGTCCCACAAACTGCAAACAACCACATTGAAATGCCATAACAATTTTATTCGTCACAAAAATAGAATCCAGAAACAGAAACCAACCAATCAGCTTTAAGAAAAATCAATATCTGCCTTCAACGATTCTATCGGAAAATAAACTACCAAACAATAAAACTCACCTTAAAATACTCTCAAATCCAAACTATAAACCAAAACCCCAAAATACGACAGCAAATACGGACAAACTAACGAAAATCAAAAAGACAGCGATCATTAAAATTCAAAAACTAGCACGTCCAAGTAAAATTTATACCTTCCATGCTGACAATCATAAAATAAATACAAATTCTACTAAAACTAACTATACTAACGATAAAAATAAAACTAAGCCAAAAACAAATCATAAAAATAATCAGAATACCCAAAAATTGCCTCCAATAAAGAAGTTCACATCAATGTACAGTATTCAGATGCATGCTAAGCAAGTAATGACTTTTAAGACAAATCTCGTTCAATGGCTGTTTTCTCTTCTATCTTATATTTTCATAATCACTTTTGGAATGTGTAACTATACCAGATACGATCAATTGCAAGAAATGACAAAACAAAAAAGTAATCAGTTTTGCTCAATTGAATGGCTGTTTATGAGGCACAAAATTTTATCAATGGTCTATGCTAATCTTAGAGTATATATAAATATAGAGAGAACATAACTTTAAAATTGTATGAGGAGAGACATAAGGAATCGTGTTTGCTAATATGTCATATTTAATTTCTCATTTCGCCATTTGCATTTCTGTTTATTTACAACAACCAACTATTGTATTAAATTATAAATTAAAAACAATTAAATAATTTAAAACGAAACAAAAAGTACAATCTATTATTTTTAGTTGTGCTAATTTTTATAAAATGAATGAAAATAATTCCGTGTGTATTTTACATTTATTGTGTTATTTCCAGTGATTTTATAATAGTGAATATTTTATTATTTTATAATGCCAATGTTCAAATATTTAAGTTATGTATACATCCTGAAAGTATATTATGAAAACTAGCTGGCGACCAACTTTTCATTATTGTGTAGTTTATTTTTAATAAATAAAAGATTAAAATTTATATGCTTGGTTAGAATCAAATCCTAATCTGTCATTTTTCTTATTTCTTTTTATATAGTAGCAGTGAGGGAGAAACTATTATTTTTTTGTGGTAGGTTTTTTTCTTATAGATTTAAAAGAAATTTACGCACGTCTTTGGGAAGACAAACCGGTTTCTCTCTCAGAGAAATAAAGGAAAACAAACAAACAAAAAAACGATTTGACAGAAGATCAGTCACGATCAACCGACCACCATAACTAATATTAATGGTGATTGATCTTCTGTCAAATCGTTTTTTTGTTTGTTTGTTTTCCTTTATTTCTCTGAGAGAGAAACCGGTTTGTCTTTCCAAAGACGTGCATAAATTTTTCATTTGATTCAAAATTGTACAATTATTGCGAGTTTCTTTTAAATCTATAAGAAAAAAACCTACCACAAAAAAATAATAGTTTCTCCCTCACTGCTACTATATAAAAAGAAATAAGAAAAATGACAGATTAGGATTTGATTCTAACCAAATATATAAATTTTAATCTTTTATCTATTAAAAATAAACTACACAATAATGAAAAGTTGGTCGCCAGCTAGTTTTCATAATATACTTTCAGGATGTATACATAACTTAAATATTTGCACATTTGCATTATAAAATAATAAAATGTTCACTATTATAAAATCACTGGAAATAACACAATAAATGTAAAATACTCTCGTAATTATTTTCATTCATTTTATAAAAATTAGCACAACTAAAAATAATAGATTGTACTTTTTGTTTCGTTTTTAATTATTTAATTGTTTTTAATTTATAATTTAATACAATAGTTGGTTGTTGTAAATAAACAGAAATGCAAATGGCGAAATGAGAAATTGAATATGACATTTTAGCAAACACGATTTCTTATGTCTCTCTTCATACAATTTTAAAGTTATGTTCTCTCTATATTTATATATACTCTAAGGTCACGATTAATATTAGTTATGGTGGTCGGTTGATGCTAATTCAAAATGGAAACACTTCCCAAATATATTAATAGCCAAATATACCAATCAAATTCGAAATAATTTTTCTACAAAATTACTTGCTAAATACAAAATTTTCACCCTTTTAAAAAACTACTACTTTTCGATATTATTATATTCCGTCTAAACCTAACACTAACCTAAACCACAAGTTTATCAAACAAATCTATCCTAAACCTAATGTTTACTAACCCATCAAAGCACCAAAATTCAAACCAATGAAATATTGACCTACTCATTAGTGGTTTTTATTCTAATTTTTACAATTTTACCTGTGTTAGGAACCTGTTGTCTACTAAAAAAGACAAAGCAAAGACTCGTAATGTCCTTATACTCGCCTAAGAGATCGTATTCTTCCAGAGCCACACAAATCGAAACTATTTCTGCAAAACCCAAAATTAGGCTACATATATATCATCAAATACATAGTTCACCAAATCACCTAGTTAAAATAAACCAATGCGTTCTGTCATTTTAAAAATATTTGTTGTTGCAAAAATATATAAATTTTGTTTCCAATGTCAAGTTGTGTTTATGTAAACAAAAAACAAAATTTTTTATAATAATTTCTGTCCCATCCCAACGAATTTCGTTTCTACAGGAGAAAGTTTCTACACCTTTTCCATAGGAAGGCTACACTACGATTCTACCTCGATTCTCTACATAAAATTTTAAAGACTTTTGATTGGTTAATTTGGTTTGAATTACAAAAGAAAAACAAAAAAATGAAAAAAAAAATAATAAGCACACAAAGAAAAATAATGTGGCAACAGAATTATTTTATTGTTTTAAGATTATTCATATAGTTTTATTGCTATGGAATTTTTTTGCTGGGGTTACAACCAGCGTTGCCACTTGGATACATTTGTATCCATTTGGATACATTATTTGAAAAATTTATTAAATGGATACTGGATACAAAAAAATCACAAAACTGCTAGAATGGATACATTTCATTAATATGCCTTTAGCTGTGTTGGATTACCAAAAACTTTGAAAATGTTTATGAAATTTGTTATATTGTTCGTCTATTCTCTTTTTGTGAAAGAAAAAGTATCAGAAATTGTCGTGCAGTGTAACTAATTTTAAACAGTTTTTGAAAATCGATCCCATTTTTTTTAATAATTTAAATAAAAGTCGATTTAAAAATCATTTTATACAATTTTATAGACCCTTATCGTTTCTTAAATCTGAGGAATGTAAATGAACTAGGTTTTGAAAATGAAGAAAACCATATACAATTGTCTGAAATAAGTATGGGATATGCAGTACAATCATTTTTAGCATGCAATAAACTGGAAAACGAGGAATTTTTGGAGTGACAAAAACTGTGCAAAAAATGTATAAGGAATTTATTCATCAAATAAAACGGCTGTGTGAACCTGGCACCCCACTTTCACAAAAACCAATTTCAAGAATGTCTTTTAAAAGTATTTTGATTGTAGTTTATTGTAGTAAAAATTATTTTGATTGTAGTTCAATGGTTTTCCAGAAAATGAGAAGTGAAAATGACCGTTATGGATATGTAGGCCTGACGTTCCTGCCAACCAAAACTAAATATTTAACACAGTTTTTGGAAGCATTTCGTTTGTAGTAGATTGTAGTAAAAGTAATTTTGATTGTAGCTCAATAGTTAACAAGTAATTAATCGTTTTTTATTTGAACTAGAACTATGGGATTCCCCGAAAATCTGTAATACAAATCTAGTACGATTAAAAAAGTCTAGTACAGAACAACGAAAATCTAGTAAGTGTTTTTTTGTAAACATCCAAAAGTACTAGATATTCAGCTGTATCGTATGATATTAACCTTCAAACGAAAAACAGAAATTTCTCATAAATACATAAACTACAATCATAATGATTATTACTACAATTAACTACAAAAAAAATGATTCCAAAATACATTTTCCTGTTCTGATCTTTTTCGGTTTAACGTTTTCGGTAACCGAAATCAAACGTTTTAGTAACGGTAGTGAAAGCATTTCGTTTGTAGTTTACTGTAGTAAAAGTTATATTGATTGTCGGTCTATAGTTTACGAGTAATTATCTGTGTTTAATTTTAACCAACACTACGGGATTCCCCAAAAATCAAGTTAGCAAATCATGGCGCGCGTTTACGCAAGGCAAGTTAAGATCCTTTTAATGCGTATGAAAGTATTTTGTTCCACATTCCGGTAGTCTCGTTCCTTTTCACGTCTAGATAAAATATTTTTTTGGCTAAACACTTGCCACCGTGAATCCTAATTTTCGATCCGCATATCAATTATGACCAGAAATATGGAGGTCAAAAAAAGTGTGTGTTTATCATACTGTGGAAATGATAACTTAGAAACTACATGAAATATTTATCCCAAATTCGGTACACAGTTATCTTAGGCCAATATATCCTATGGCATTTATTTTCGGATCCACGGGTTAATGGTGACCCAAGATAGTATTTCTCTTGACTTTCGATTGTTTCCTTTCACCGCTTTACATGGTTCTAGTTTGAAATTTTAGTACGTTCATCAGTTCATGGCATGTGGCTTATATCAACACTATTAATAATTGATTATATTTTGGATAAAAGAGTTTGTGGTCTTCCGAACATTTGCATATTTTTTTTTTCATATTCTGCAATATATTTTAATGAGATTTAGTGTGTAAGATCTTAACAGGAAGACAAGGATCACAACAATTCAGTCAAGAATCAAAACCCAGTCCCGTTTTTTTACTCCGAGTAAATTAATAACTTTAATACATTTAACTTTACTACATAACTCTACTACTTATCTTTAATACAATAATAACTTTTGCAACAGCTTTTTCTCAATTTCTATGACAACAATATGTAACTCTTGAATTGTAGTATTGAATAGATGTAAGTTAATAATAATGTTTAAATAGGAACTACATTTTCAGAACCTCGCGTAAAGTTCACCAATGCATCAATGTTGCCATTTTTTCATTGAAAGTTAGTATCGGAGACAAGCAGGGTAAAAACTGCTTAGTCAATGACGCTGGATCACGGTGAATTAGTGCCTTAGAACCAATGCAACCCAAGCGCCTGTTCTCCATGTTAGGGGCGGCTGGGACTTGGGAGCGGGCGTCTGTATTGGATCAAGCGGCTCGCTATATAAAAGTGTGAAAAGATTGTTTCTGGTAACCTTAAGACATAGAATGGATCCATTCACGTCATTTTGGGTTGAGCCTCAGGTTAACACCCTAGCACCGGAAAAAAATAGTTTGCAGTGTTGCAAAACGTTACTCGTAACGTAACGCAAAAACGAAATAACGAAATGAAATAGCGTTATGAGTAATAATTACGTTCATAACGTTTTAAAAATTAAACTACGTTACAATAACGTAAAACGTAACGATAACTCAATATTTTATTTCGTTTTTCGGGTGGACTTTTTTTATAATTATGTATATGAAAACAACTCTTTATCAATTTTTGCGGACGCTTAAACTACAGATTTTGGTAGTTCTAATGCCCGATTTACAGTCGGTAACGTTAACTTAACGTTAACTTTAACTTAACCGTAACTTAAGACATCTAAAAATTTTGATTTATAGTCGGTAAGAAATTACGTATTCATTGACGTTTGATCTGATATTAATTATGGTTTTGTAATCAATGTTACAAATCAATCAATTCTTTAAAAGTAATAAACTGATTTTAAAATCAAAATTTAAAATAATAAAATTCGAAACATATGTACATTTGATACAAAATTTAAAAATAAAAAAATTTATTTTCATATTAATTTTCTGCTAATATTTGGCTTTAAAGTCGCTCTTTTTATATCCTTTGCATTTTTTAAAAAATAAAATTTTATTTTTATGGACACTTGCAATTAAATATTACTTTTCTTCAGTTTTTATACCAAACGTCAAAAATCCTTAACAAAATCTTTAAGATAGAATGAAATGAACTTTACGTTAAGTTAACGTTAAGTTTGCGTTAACGACTATAAATGCTCTAGTGCATTTTCATACATTTGTACTTTACGTTAAGTTTAAGTTACCGACTATAAATCGGGCATAAAATGTTGTACAATTTTAAGTTTATTTTAAATAATTTCTAGTAGCCGTCTGTCTCTAGTAGCCGTTTTGCATCACAGGTATTTTGAATAATTTTAAGAAAGAATATTTTTATGCTGGCCGAGAAATCAATCTGAAGATCTATTAAAAGCAACTCTAATAGTTATAAACAAACTATCAGATTTGTGAAAACTCCTGATAAGATTGCTTAGTTTTGGTAAAAATTAATTATTTTTAATATGAAATGATTTTAAAATATTCGTCGGAGTGACGTGAATAATCCATTGTATAATTCTTTAATTTTAATTACGTCAGTTGCATATCTACGCCCGTCGATGATCTCCACGAGATCAAAAGTATAGTAGTGTGAATTATAAAAAATATATATACTTAAAAATTTTAAAATTATTGTTTTTTAATTATTTTTTATATATAACAATAGTGAATAATAAAAGGTGTCGTTATTAAAATTAAAGAATTTGAAATGAGTCAAATTTTATAGTTACGTTATTTTAAAATTAAATTGTAATGTTTAAAACTAATCTGTTAAACATTACATTTAATTTTAAAATAACGTAATTATAACGTTATAACATAATAAAATATAATATTTTTCTGTTTCATAACGAAATAACGTACCGAAAAAATAAATATACTGTTATAAAAACGAAACGCATAACGTTACGATTTTTTTTTTCGTTTTGCAACACTGATAGTTTGTTAAATTTGGATATGAGAAAAAGAATAACATATTCCCGAACATATAACATATTTGTCAATCGACAAATTTATCAATTTCTCCAAAATGCTTAACAAATTTGTTTAAAAACGGTATTCTGTAACTCATATTTGTGTCGAACAAATTATAACAAATTTTTACAAAATTATAACAGAATTTTGGTACTAGATTCGTACTTTTGACAACTAACTTTTTTAATCTTAAGAGATGCAAAATAAAATAAAAATATATTTAATAAATAAATATGTTTTAATGGTATTTATATAAAAATATGATCATTTAATATTATTAAAGACTTAATTTTGCGTTATAAATTAACTTTTACGCCATTCGATGAAATTTGTATAAAAAAGTCAACACACAAAACATAAAGCAAAATTGTGATTTTGACAGTAACTATATTGTTTTTGTCAGATTCACAATATTGTGTTGAATTTTCACCAAATTGGTGTTACATAATACGAAATTCACATTATTGTGTGAATTTTCAATATTGTGATGACATTTATGTGTTCGGGAATAGGGCCACAGACCCGGATAAAAAACAGAATTTTAGCTGGACGTGAAAAAGGACCAGACTACCGAATCGGAACGTGGAACGTGCGCAGCCTGAGCCCTCCTGATGTTTTTTTAAGCCTAGGAACAGACGATGAGAGGCATAGGATGGATTTCATAGCTTTGGAAGAAATTAGACAGCCAATAATCGAAATACTAGATTTGGATAGTCACTCTTTATATTATTTGGAATATTTCCCTTATTGCCGTGCATGCACCTACTAACTGAAGCTAAAACCGTCGACGAAAAGGATACTTTCTACATAGTACTGGAAGCGGTTATGAAACAAACACCAACACGCGACTTCGTTATGATTCTTGGTGACTTTAATGGGCAGGTTGAAAGAGATACCTCTTATGGAAGTGTGGTGGATCCCAATAGCCAACAGCATTAGAATTAGAATAATAATGGTAAGAGAATGACTGACTTTGCATTATCAAATCATCTGAGAATTGCCAGTATTTTCTTTCCGCATCGATCGATTCATAAGCAGACTTGGGTCTCACCGAATGGAAACACTCGAAATCAAATTGATCACGTGCTAGCAACAGCACGTTTCTTTTCGAGCGTTCTGGATGTGCGATCCCTTAGAGGTGCATACATTGGAAGTGACCACTTCATTGTTTGTGCTAAGATAAGGTTCCACCTTCCCAATCCGGGCATTCCAAAATTGAATCAACGGAAACGTTTTAACATCTATTAACCATATTGCAAAACCTTGTAAAAATCAGAAACCATTAATGGAGACGACGATAAGTCATGGTATTTGCTCAAAAATGCTGTTTTAACCATCTGCTGAGAATACTTGAACGCCACAAAACCACTCCCAGAAACCATGGATGGATCAACCATGTCTTGACGCTATTCAACACAAAAGAGTGTAATGGCCCTGATACGAAGCCAATATTTGTTCTGCCACTGTATAATGGCTTGGACTTTTGCTAACAAAATATAAAAAATATACACGGGATGCGGATGCGACAAATCCCCACACGAATCCTAAATTTGGGAATCTCTTAACTTTTATAAGATTAGCCTATCATTGCATAGGACTACCAAGAATACAAAGAATAATATCATTTAGTAACATTAATTATATAAAAATAGAAACTTATCTTAAAGATCGTTGAGACTGATGAAATCCGAAATTGTTCCCCAGAATCCCGTACAACACATATTTTCCTTTAAGTAATTATAATTATTTTATTTATATCTGGCTTGATTTATTCCTTTTATTTTATTTATTTATTCCAATTCGAAATGATGATTGCAAAATCATTTATTTTTCTTTATTCAATAATTTTTATTTCTTTTTGTTTTAAGACAAATGCCGTATCACAAATATTTTTAACATTAACAAATCAAGGTTATTTTTATTTTTATAAAATCAAGGAAAATTTCCTTCGTCACTACATATATGAATAATTTATCCTTTTCTTTGTTTAAACGATTTTCAAAATTTCACTATTATTTTTCACAAGTAATTATTATAAAAAATATAATGATAAAACATACAATCACTTTTATATTGAAATTATATTAATTGCATTATTTTTACTATTTTTACTTTGACTAGATGTGATCTTTTTGAAAACCAAAACCGGAATGAATCAAAAACTGATTAAACAAAAAATGTGATTTTTCTTTGACATCTTCTAATGAAAAATATGAAAATCGTGCAACACCAAGATTCAGCAAAAATTAGTAACGACATCTGTTCGTTAGAAATGAAAATAAAATTGGTATTTATTTATTTATTTATTTATTTAATTCATTTTATTTTTGTACATAAGCTCATCGGCCTTTAAATAATTTGTACAAAATAGCAGTTAACATACATGCAAATCGTATTTATCCTTAAACCTATGGTGAATTATTATGTGATTAATAGTATTATTAAACTAACATAAAAAAGAAAAAAAAAAGAAAATAATATAAACTTAAAATTTAAGTGTTTGATTGTTATTATTTATGAATTTATGAAGCCGCAAAATAGTCAAAGGAAACCTTTTTGAATTTATTTAAACTGCGAGTTTTACGAATTTCTGATGGCAGAGAATTCCATATTTTAGCTCCGTTGATGATCAAGCTTCGTGATCTGAAAGTAGTTTTATGACGAGGGAGAATAATTGTAATGTTCCTAGATGACCGTGCCAGAGTGATTTTTTTATTTAGATATTCAGGACCACTGTTATGAATCAATTTATAGATAAATACACATTTTCTATAATCTAAATAGCTTTCAAACGCACAACCCAATATAGAGTGCGAATACGGGCTTACATGATCAAATTTTGACAAATTGTGCAAATATCTTGTGCATGCATTGAAAGCAACCGCAAAACGACGCATCTGTTCACAGGTTAGTTTTGACATGACCAAATCAGCATAAATAAAATGGCTAAATATAAGAGAGATTATTAACTTTTTACGAGTTAAGAACGGAATAAGATTATTCAATCTCTTTAATCTTTTTAAACCATAATATGTAAGCCTGCAAACATGACTGACCTGATCGTCCCAAGATAAGTTTGAATTCAGCCAGAACCCTAGATATTTGATACGTTGAACATAGTTTATTAAGCAGTTGCCAATAAAGAGTGGTGGATCACTAAGGTTGGTTGTAACTTTACATATTTTTAGTGCTACCGTTTTACTCGGATTCAGCACAAGGTTGTTCGCATTTGTCCATTGAAAGATTTGTTCAAGGTCTGAGTTTAAACGAGAAGTTAAACTTAATAAATCACTAGAGTTAGTACTTAAGTACAGAAGAACGTCGTCCGCATATATATGAAAATTAGAAAATTTAATTAATGATGAGATATCATTGATGAACAGAGAGAACAATAAAGGCCCCAGAATTGAACCCTGGGGTACTCCTCTCAAAACATTAGTTGTTTCGGAAAAACCACCATTATGGAAAACAAACTGCTTCCTATATGAGAGATAGCTATAAATTAATTTTATAGCCGAACTACTAAGCTTACATTGCTCTTTAAGCTTTCTCAATAATATTTCATGGTCGACCATATCAAAAGCTTTCGAAAAGTCAAGAAATACTGCTATCGTGATTAATCCTTTATCTATAGCTTCAAAAATATCATCCGTTACTTTAATAATTACTGTGCCAGTGCTGTGTTTGGAACGAAAAGCAGATTGCATTGCGTTTAAAAACTTGTTATTATCAATATATTCTAGAAGTTGACTGCGCATGAGAATTTCCAAGCATTTTGATAAACATGGTAGAAGACTGATAGGCCGAAGATCTTTCAATAGTTTAGGATTAGAACATTTAGCCATAGGTATAATCTTAGCAATTTTCCATTGTAGAGGAAAAATGGAGAAGGTTAGACAGGAATTCATTATATGTTGTATGTATGGAAGTACATTCGTGAGTATAATTTTTAAAAATCTAAGTGAGATTCCATCATGTCCAATAGCGTTAGATTTAATTGAAAACATTGCATCAAAAATCTCATCCGGATTTACATTACGGAAAGAGAATTCTGTTGAAATAGAGGAGTTTGAAGAATGCATACTGGAATGTGTATCAGATTCAGTCGAGTACAGCACATTAGGAGTAAATGATGTAGTTGTGGAGAAATGAGTATTTATTTCCTCAGCTGAAAATTGATTTGGTACGGAATGCTCATCAGACATTAAACCAGCGCTTCTAATATTATTCCACAGATTTTTTGATGGCAAATCCGGATTTAATTTACTTTTAATGAACTTACTTTTTGCGGAACGTATTGCATATTTAACTAGGTTTCTACTGTGGCAGAATATCGCCCGATTCTGATCAGTTCTATTTGTCTTCCATTGTTGATAACATAAATCACGATTAACAATCGCTTTTTCAATATCAGGAGTGAACCATGGTGGAACTGTATGATTGACTTTCACATATTTTTTCTTTAATGGAACAAACTTGTTGAATAGAGAGATTGCTAACATGTTAAACAGATTGACTTGCTCATTTACATCGCTAAGTTCATAAATTCTATCCCATGGCTGTGTAAGCAACTCACTATTTAGAGTTTCATGATCAATATGCTTAAAATCACGATAAGTAATTGTTGTATTTCGATCACAGTTCATATGAAGTGTGTATGAAAAAAATATGATATCATGATCCAAAATAGAGAGACTCATTTGCTTAAATGTTGATATCTTGGCTTTGTCAGTGGTCAGTAACAGATCTAGTAATGACGCAGTATTATGCGTTGAAGAAGAATGAGTGGGAAGCATTGAAACTACGTTCAAATTAAAAGATGATAACATATCTTTGAAAGTTCTAATAGGTTTAGTATTTTTTAAAAGGTCCATATTGAAGTCACCAGTTATCAAAATGTGATCATACTTAGAAGCAAAATCTGAAAAATGCTCTTCTATTTCATTAAACGTTTTGTTATTCGGAGGATTATATACAACACCCACTAGAATTTTACTCGTTCCAGATATTATTTGAATAAAAAGGTATTCAACATTACTGCAAGAAGACATAGCGATAAGTTTCCACTTTAAATTTGTAGCCACGTATAGAGCCACACCGCCGCCATACTGAAAGGAATCCTCAGCAATTGGTCTATCATTACGAATCAGTGCGAACCCGGGAATTTCAACTGATTTGTTAGTTATACTTGATCGAAGCCATGTTTAGAAAGATAGAAAAAGAAGATGAATTGGTTTTATTATTGTTTAGGTGAATATAGCGGACGTTACAAGAGATTTCTATCTGAAATGTCTACAAGGACGCAACACCAGGTCCACGAAGGAAAACTATAAACTGGCAAGACAAACCGTTACAAAGCTATGTAGACGAGGAGAAAATGGTGGAAGGAAAAGTGTGAGGAGCTTGAAAGCTAGATCGGCCGCTATTCAAAACGAAGATGGGGAGCTACAAGTAGACCTTAAAAATATTTTAGATACTTGTGCCGCTTATTTTGAAAATCTTCTCATCTTAAGTGACCAGCAACAAGTCGGACGAACAGCAAAGCTTGTTTGAGCATCAAAACTATATGTAGACGAACCTATCAAAGAGGGATTTAAAGTGGCGCTGTCAAAATTGAAATGCAATAAAGCACCTGGTATTGACGATATAACATCCGAAATGATTGTACATGGTTGTGAAACTCTATACTTAAGATTGTTTGAACTTGTTCAAATCATCTAGCGGACTGATACCATGCCACACGACTGGAACTCAGCTATGCTGATACCAATCCATGAAAAGGTAATTGCTTACAATAAGCAAACTACAGGGGAATCGCTCTATCTGCACAGCATATAAGATCTTTTCATACATTTTGCTAGCCCAAATCAATCCTATTGCTAAACAACTGTTTGGAGAGTATCCGTGTGGCTTCCGGAAAGGCCGAAGGTACCGCCGATGCACTTTTCTCGATAAGGATGATTTTGGAAAAGTGCGGAGAGTTCAACATACCTGTGTACCAACTCCTCATTGGTTTTAGGCAGGCCTACGATTCTCTCGAACCAGAGACTTTATGGTCTGCTCTGGTGTCATTCAATCCCATGAATTCCTGGTAAATTGGTATCACCATGCAAAATGACAGTACAGAACTCAGTTTTGTACTGTCATTTTGCCTTCTACAGAGAACGAAATATCAAAGTTTTTTAAGTCGACTCCGGGTTAAGACAAGGTGATGCTATCTCGGTCGTAGTGAAGCCGTTATGAGTTGAGATCAGAGACCTTCTTGAGGGTCCAGATGTAATAGGTTGTATCCGTTCCAATAGGATTGCTTGGTTTGGACATGTTTTACGAGCCTATTCCCAGTCTGGAATTATTAAAACATGTACGTTAGTACCCCAGGGAGCAGGCGACCGTGAGGTAGACCACGACTGCAATGGGAGACGGACGTAATAAACGACCTTAAAAAATCTGTTGCCATGGTAATTATGTAGCTGTTGCGAATGACCGTGGTGAATATTCGAAGCTGATTAGCTTGGCAACGCTCCTACAAATTACGTTTGTGCAATGCATCGACTCAAGTAGCTTATAGCTATGGTTTATACGAAAAGCTCTTTTATTTTTGAGGAATTAACAACAAAAATAAATAATAATCAATATATGATGCATTATGAATTTATTTTAACATAAAATAACGTATGAAATATATGTTCTTCTTTTAATTTAATTTTATTTAGTACAAGTGGTTTGGATATTTTTGTCATGCCATCATGAACTTCCCACACATTATGTATTCTCCTCACACAACATTGATAATGTGATACGGGCTTCATATTAATATATCTGATTGCCGCAGCTAGTCTAAATTCACTGTTGCCAAATTTTAAGCTTATGGGTATTTCTTGTAATTTAAATGTAGTTTTGTAAATGTCTTCAAAACCACTCCCGACAGCAAGATCGCGCCACTGAAATTCTTCTAAATCTATGAAAAGGTGTGGACCGCATTCAACTTCCACAATTTGTTCACTACCACAAGTTTTACATGTAATCGAGTCAGTGAGCAAATCTAGCGCTGTTTGAATTTGGCCAATACCATTCTCATACAATGGTCTCATTGATCGAAATTTCACAATTGCATGCTTGGTAAATTTTTCAGATATACATTTTTGACAATTTTTTTTTATGATCAATGAAGTCTCATTACACATGTAGTGGTCTATCACGTTATTGACATTCAAATTGAAGTCGATAGTGTTGTCTCTTATCTGAGCAATAGTGAACATTAGTTCTGCTCGACGCTCGTAAAGCTTTTTATTTATTCCTTGAATAGACATTTGTTTAACAAAACTAAATATTTTGTTGTTAGATGCCACAATATAGTCATTATACTCTACCCAATCGACGAAGCCTATTTGTATACAATGTATGAAAGCATCAAAGCTACAAGTATTTTTTATTTTCAAAAAACCCTTCGTTGTCTTGATAGTAGTTAAACTGGTACCATTTACAAGTAATGGGACGTTTCTACAGATTTTAGGTCGTTTGTGTAGGTTCTCTATATCAGCACAAGAACGCAGATATTTTCCTCTTCTTTTATCTTTTAAAAGTAGTCCTTTCCACGAATCAACTTCATTTAAATGATTATTATTATTTATTTTAAATTCCTGAAGTATAGTTTCGTCAACAGATGTAGAACTAGACTGAAAAGCATCAGTATATATGCTTAATTCAGGATAATTTTCATTTGTTGCCGATTCATCCAGACTTGAACATTTAGTTAAATTGTTTCTGTTAGTGCATAGATAGTTTTCAGTTGTGGTTCGACTATGAATTGTTGTATTCGTTTTTTTATTATGTGACTCGAGTAGCTTCATAGTCCCTGATAATGATCTTAGATGCATTATTATCACCTTATCAACTCTTACAGATTTTTTTCCTTCCATCACATATCTTTTTAGATCTTTAAAATACGCTTCACTTCTTGCAGATGATGCAACATGTAAGTTTTGCAGTTTTTCAAGATTTTTGCCATTGTTGAAATAAGTGAATGGCATTATACTTGTCCATAACAAAAAATGTTTACTTAAAGTTAACAAACGTGACCCAAAATCAGGACAGTAGTATGGATTTGGACGGGCTCCGGTACTATTTAAATCAGTGCTGCTGTCTTTAATTTCTCTTAAATATTGGCGTGTTTTACAAAAGGGATTACTCCATTCGTCCTCAAAAAAATCATCGACTACTGCAAATATTTCATGATCTATTTGATCTGGAAGCTTTAAGTCCGATTTGATTAGGTTCTGCAATTTCTTTTGAGCATTAAAACAAAGATCAATATCAGAATCTACGTTTTCAAATTCAGTATTAGCGATTCTTAAAATGTCAATGCATAGATCTTTAAATACTTTGACAGTTGTTGTATTTGTAAGAATTCCCACACAGCGAAGAAAAAAATCTTTGATGTGTGGCTTATTTCCTTTGAAACATGGCCAACGATTAACCAAATTGATCAAATGGGCAATATCAATTCTTAAGATGCACATCCGTTCTGTTGTAAAACCAGGATTTGTTGATTGATAAAGACAATCTTCAATATATCTGTCCAAACTTTTATCATTGAATCCAAGAGAAGAAGCATTCAATAAAGCTAGTGAATAATCAACAACAACTTGGGTTGGTACAGGAGCATCTTGCCTCAACCATTCTCGTATCCAATACTGTAAAGTGTTCGCATCATGCTTTTCTGAAATCATTTGGAACAGAGGGAGTGTTTGTTGCTTATAACATGCTATAGCTTGATACAAGAAAATCGTTGACACAGAATTATCCAATGTTTTCAATGGTTGAACAATAGAACCAGTTGCGTCAATGCTGATACTACCTGCTGAATCGTCTTTGAGAAATGACTTGTAAAGTATTAATTGCTCCGGTGTCCAATACATTGTATAAAACTTAAAAACAGAAATTTGACGAATGCTTTCTACATATGCCGGATTTGCTTTTAAGTTAATTACAGCATCAATTACATTTTGAGCAGAAACAACACCCAGCTCTGAGTCGTTCTTTTGCTGCTTCGATTTTCTAAGCACATCAGCGCAGTATAAATTTGCTGGTTCAAGATCACCGAATTTCATAAGTCGATCAGCAGTATCACGGCGCCAATTATAAACAGATTGACCTTTTAATTTTTCAGAAATCTGACCTCTCGTTGTGCCTCTCAACTGCCTTTTTGTGTCGTGTGATACGTTTCTTGTATCTAGGGTAGAGATATGTAATTTAATTCCTTGAGGTGAAGGCTCCTCAAAACAATAAATATTAATGTTTGTTTTACATTCAGGACATTGACCATTAACTGTCATAAAATTTTCGCTTGCATTCCTATTTATTTTAGCACTTTTAAATGAGAATGGGCACGGTAGTTTATAGTTTGACCATATCATGTTATAAATTCGATCGGACCAACCGTTTTGCAATACCTCATACTCTCGATCTTTGTATTTTTTAATATGAGCACCAAATGTTTCCCATTCTTTATATTCAATGCGGATTTCACCACGCAAAGGTTTTAAAACGCTGGCGGGCGTTTTAATCGACCAATTAACATCGTCGTTATTTTTTCCTTTTGGTACACTCCTATTTGCCTGTGTAATCGTCGAGCAATCAAATCTATGGATTCGACTTGATACCAACTGACGATTTTGAGTTATATATTGGTAAATGTATGCATGTTCCATTTTATTTTCTAATGCCAATGTGGCATTTTTCCAAATTTCATTATTATATGGTAAATAAGAATTATTTATAATAAAACTAAAATCTTTTAATGCCTCGTAAATCTCATCAGCACATAAAACTGGTTTTTTCGGCATTGTTTGGGCTTATTTGAGCTTTCGTTGACAAAGTCCCATAAAACCTAAAAAAATTGTTGAATAGATATAGATTAGGATTTTTTACTATTTTAAGAATTTGAACATGTGAAGTCGCACACATTTACCTTGATGGTTGATCGTTTTGATAAACAAAATATGTATACTTAAAGTATCAATAATAAATGAGTACCTAAAAATGGCATAAATTAAAATTTATTGGCAAGCAATACACTTTCGATCAATTATTATTCCATCCCAAATCAGGACTCATATAGACCGGGAGGCAGCGTTGCATTTTGGTTAGTGATTTGACGCCGATTGAATTTAATTTTTATAGATAGATTAATTATTTGTGATGTTGAAAATAAGAGTCAGCCGTCAGACTTGCGGGGGGTGTGGTTGTGAGGGAGTTTTAAACTGGTAAAAAAAACGAGTTCCAAAAGTAATTTGATGCCGCTTCAAAATTTGTATGATGCATGTTTACACCATAGCAATTGAAAAAAAAGTCGTCAGCTGATTGGCGGATGGGGGATTATAGGTCAGCTCCTCGTATACATCAGTATAAAAATGCAATATAGTCAAGACCTTTCTGCATAGGACCTTGATGAAGCTTTGGCAAATGATCCAGGAGTGCGTTCGAGAACTTAATGAGATCTCATTTTCATTAAATATTTAATGAACCAATCAAAAAACGCGATGTTCATTTAGTATTCGAACGAATTTCATTTAATGCATATAATGTCAAATTTGAAAAATTTTGACACTTCTATGAATAAATAAACGAAATGTTGGAGTATAAAAGTTATAATCAAATTAAAATCTTACTCCTTGTTAATGCATTATTTTTCAATTACTTCCGTCGTAATTAAATTTATTTTAAAAATTTTCAAAAACAAATTCAATTTTAAGATTATAACTAACTCGAAAACTTTAAGGAATCAGCAGTTTGAGACTGGTGAGTGAATTGGTTGCAAAAACTTATTCATTAATTTTATTTTCAATCGTTAAATGTAATTGGTAATAGGAGCTGTTGGTTTTATCTCTCACTAATTTCAAAATTTTCATCCATTTTGTTTATATTTTTCAATTGAGAATTAATTATTATATATAAATTAATTCCTTAATTCATTATAATACAATTAATTCGTAATACCCAATTTGCTAAATTAATTAAAAATTATAAAACAAAATTTTACGGTTTTCGATTTGAAAGTTTTTTAAATAAAAAACTTCATTAAAACTTAAATATGCTATTTACTGCATTTAAAATTAAATGAAAAGAGGCGTGGTTTCATTAAATGAAAATTTAAATGAAATCGGTTTTTCAAGTTCTCGAACGCTGTCATCTGTCATTCATTAAATGATTCATTAAATGGTTAATATCTCATTTAGTAATCGAACGCACTCCAGGTTCACTTGAAAATGGAAAATCTGAATTAATTTTAAATTTGGACAAAATGGCGAGGGGTCTCCCGAACACCTCTAAGTTTAAATCTTCAATAACTTCTAATCCCGACTTATGATCTTATGGAAACTTGGTATATACATTTTTAGTACTGTTTCCAATATTTCTGCGTACCAACTTCCGGTTTGAGAGTTCCGGTTAAAAAGTTTTTTTTGCAGGTATTTATCCCTACTGTAGCCTACAATTACCGATCGATTTTCATGAAACGTTGGTAAACGCTTTCAAGTAACATGAAAAACATTTTGTTAGCTTTTGGAGTACATTGGATAAAGGGTTGGGGGGTCCACCATACAACAGATGGTTTTTTCCACAATGTTTTTTATGTTTGTTGGGAGCATAAAACATTCGTTCGGGAATGAATTTTGACGACACTTAGGAAAAAGATGCAAATATGTATGGCAAGAAACTGATTAGTTTTTTAGCGATAGTGAAGAAAGTGGTGGGGGGTCCCCCAAATACCTGTTCTTTTTAAAGCTTAATAACATTTGTACCTGATAATCGAATTGGATGAAACTTGTTACATAAACATTTGGTACGGTTCACAACAGTTCTGGATCCCAACTTCCGGCTTTTCATTTCCGGTAAAAAATTTTGGTTCGTAATTTTTTGAAGTTTTTTCAGTGCCTACAATAATGAAGTGATTATGATGAAACTTATGGAAAAAGTTTCAATTAGTGAAAAATAGTTATCATCTTTTGGGACACATTGATCAAAGTGGCGGGGGTCTACCATACAACTGCTGACTTTTCGCACTTGGTTTTTAAAGTTTGTTGGGAGCATACAGACTTCATTCATTAATCAATTTTAGTGACACTTTGAAAAAATATGGAGACTTAAATGACAAAAAACTGATTAGTTTTTGGACAATATTGAGATAAGTGGTGGAGCGCCTCCCGAACACCTGCTTATTGTGTCACCATTTTTGCAATGTTTGTTGGGAGTACCAAACATTTTTACCGGAATTGAAAAACCGGAAGTTGGGATGCAGAACTTTTGTGAACCGTACCAAATGTTTATGTACCAAGTTTCATCCAATTCGATTATCAGGTGCAGATGTTATTAAGCTTTAAAAAAACAAGTGTTTGGGTGACCCCTCACAACTTGGTTCACTATCGCTCAAAAACTAATCAGTTTCTTGCCATACATATTTGCACCTTTTTGCAAAGTGTCGTCAAAATTCATTCCCGAACGAATGTTTTATGCTCCCAACAAACATAAAAAACATTGTGGAAAAAACCATCTGTTGTATGGTGGACCCCCCAACCCTTTATCCAATATACTCCAAAAGCTAACAAAATGTTTTTCATGTTACTTGAAAGCGTTTACCAACGTTTCATGAAAATCGATCGGTAATTGTAGGCTACAGTAGGGATAAATACCTGCAAAAAAAACTTTTTAACCGGAACTGTCAAACCGGAAGTTGGTACGCAGAAATATTAGAAACAGTACTAAAAATGTATATACCAAGTTTCCATAAGATCATAAGTCGGGATTAGAAATTATTGAAGATTTAAACTTAGAGGTGTTCCGGAGTCCCCATTTTGTCCAAATTTAAAATTAATTCAGATTTTCCATTTTCAAGTGAACCTGGATCATTTGCCAAAGTTTCATCAAGATCCTATGCAGAAAGGTCTTGAATATATTGCATTTTTATACTGATGTATACGAGGAGCTGACGTATAATCCCCCATCCGCCAATCAGCTGACGACTTTTTTTTCAATTGTTATGGTGCAAACATGCATCATACAAATTTTGAAGTGGCATCAAATTACTTTTGGAATTCGTTTTTTTTTACCAGTTTAAAATAAAAGTCTCCCACAACCACACCCCCCACTACTTTAGCAGCTGACCGCCAAATTTATCATCAGCTGGAGTTAATTAATTAAAATAAATAAAAATCATCCGGCATCAAATGATTTTTTCATTTGCAACGCTGCCTCCCGGTCTAATATATCGTAAATCACGATAAACCTTTTTTTAATAAATATAATCAGCTTACTATTGTCGTATTTTTCGCCTTTTTTGTAAGTGAAACTTTAATTTATCTACATTTTTTACATAATGTTTACGCACCAATTGGCCTAATTTTAAATGCAATTTAATCATTTAGTTGGTGATGAAAAATGTTTTTCCCTTCTGAATAAGGCAAATTCTAGTTACTTAGCACAATTGGAGTTTAAAAGACAAACAAATTCAAAATTCACTTTTGTAAAAACAAGATATAAAATAATGTATTAAAAATCTTTGCAATATATCATGTTTATTTGTTATTTAAATAATTTACTTAATTTGTTTTTGATTTGCCTAAAACATCAACGGCTTTAATAAAATAAATAGGTAGCTTTTAAATCTTAATATATAAGCCCTGTTTCAAATGAGAATGGATCAGTTGTTCAATTAACGTTCACTTACTAAAAATAATATGAATAAATGAAAAATCGTTAAACTAATTATTCCATTATTTATTATTAAGTTTTAATTTTCAAAATATTAATTTCATTTAATCACTTTACTTCTTCAAAACACAACTTACAATGAAAAATTTACGTTTGATATTCATATTCCGATTAACAAAAAGTACTAGTTTTTCGAAATTGCCGTATAATATTAAGCTACAAAAGGGAGACAGAAATTTCCTTGTATAATTTACTGAATTACAAACAACAGAGTTTTCAATACTATTAACTACAATCAAAATACTTTCAAACGCATTAAAACGATCTTAATTTGCCTTACGTTAACGCACGCCATGATTTGCTAGCTTGATTTTCGGGGAATCCTGTAGTGTTGGTTAAAATTAAACACAGTTAGTTACGCGTAATCAATAGACCTACAATCAATATAACTTTTACTACAGTAAACTACAAACGAAATGCTTTCAAAGCCATTACTAAAACGTTTGGTTACGGTTAACGAAAACGTTAGACCGAAAAAGATTACAACAGGAAAGTGCATTTTGGAATCATTTTTATTGTAGTTCATTGTAGTAATAATCATTATGATTGTAGTTTATGTATTTATGAGAAATTTCTGTTTTTCGTTTGAAGGTTAATATCATACGATACAGCTGAATATCTAGTACTTTTGTATGTTTACAAAAAAACACTTACTAGATTTTCGTTGTTCTGTACTAGACTTTTTTAATCGTACTAGATTTGTATTACAGATTTTCGGGGAATCCCATAGTTCTAGTTCAAATAAAAAACGATTAATTACTTGTCAACTATTGAGCTACAATCAAAATTACTTTTACTACAATCTACTACAAACGAAATGCTTCCAAAAACTGTGTTTAACATTTAGTTTTAGTTGGCAGGAAAGTCAGGCTTACACATCCATAACGGTCATTTTCACTTCTCATTTTCTGGAAAACCATTGAACTACAATCAAAATAATTTTTACTACAATAAACTACAATCAAAATATTTTTAAAAGACATCCTTGAAATTGGTTTTTGTGAAAGTGGGGTGCCAGGTTCACAGAGCCAAATAAAACACATATAAAAATCATCAGTTAAAAATTTGAATTAAGGTGATTTTTTTGTTGTTATATTATAAATAAATGTGATCAGGATACGGAATTGTACTAAACATATATTGTAATTAGTCCTTTAGCAATATCAAATAATCATGTTTCATTTTTTCAAAAAAGTGGATACATTTGGATACATTTTTTTATAAAATTGGATACATTTTAATTTTTTTGAGTGGCAACGCTGGTTACAACTGAAATTAGTTAAAAAAATTCATTTGTTATTGAAAATCTAGACGAAAATGTTCATATTTTTTCGGTGTCAAAAATAAAGTTTTATTTGATAGAGAATTATAGTGAAGTTATTTAAACGATAATCCATTTAATTAAAAACAATTTGTAGTGCGAAATTTAATATATATAGTGTTAAAACTTTAGAAAAGTATATATACATATTTAAAAACAATATTTCAAAATTAAAATTATATTTTAATAAAGTAAAATAATTAGTATTAATAAAGAAATTTCCTTTTAAATTTTCAGATGCCTGGAAAAAAAACTTATCCAACTTATGACGAATGTGTAAAAACGGTTAGAGATCAAGTTAAAGCTGCAAAACAACGCCATTTCAAAAAAAAAGAAAACAAAATAAAAATTAATTTTTTCTTCCTTTTTTATATGTAAAAATTAATTTTTCCTTTTTTTATATGTTTATATTATCTTTTATTTTATTTTTTATTTTTATTCAAATAAATATTTACATGAAATGTAAAAGAAATTTAACCAAAAAAATTTTTAATTATTCCAATGTTTTATGAATTTAATTTCGATTTATGCACTACAGAATCGTTGATGAAAACTAACAAAATTTCTATATTGAATCGTTAAGTAAAACTAACAAAATTTCGCTATAGAATCGTTGGAGAATATTCCATATAGATTCAACTGGTAGTATTACATGATGAATCGCACTAGAGCATTCGTTCACGAATCTAGCGGACATTTTAATTTTTTTCATACAAATTTCTATTCCTTTTCCATCACGATTCTGCTGGTCAGAGAAGAAGTTTCTTCAACGATTCATGAACGATTCGATAGCATTTTATTCGCTGGGATTATATAATAATTTGAACTAATGAAAATTGCGCAAATAAACATTAATGCAGTTTTTAGTTAAGGGAAATCCAAGTACAATACGTCATATTAGGATAGGTCAGTAATCGAACCATTAATTAGACAGTACGCCTATTCCGGCATTTCCCTGGGATTCGGGAATTGAGAAAAACTGCAATAAATGAAATAAATATTTTCTAATATGAATTTGTTATTTCCCGCGACACGGAATACTAGTTAGGAAAAAATTGCGATAATTTATTTCTCAATTCCTATTTCACGATGTACCGGAATAGGGCTACTGGAATACTTATAAGAAATATGTACTTTTTAATTTGTATTTAATATTGTAATATAACTTAGATAATATTCCAAGATTTAATTTTGAAATGCAGTTTTTTTTATCGAACCAAATCTAAATTTAACAAGCAGAAAATTAGGTTTTCTTTCTGTATCCGCCATTTTCATCGCAGATGGGGAGTGTTGTGCCCGTGCACTAATTAACTAATCATATGCAACAAATTTCAACAAACAAATTTGTATTATAAAATAACTATTTCCAAATTTTTAATAAAAAAAACTGAATTTCAAACATAGTAACCGCATTAGTTTTTAACCTGAATTAATTTAATTTAAATATTACAGTAATTGGAAATCATTTGTAAAAATATAATTATGTCAATTTATAGTAAACAAAGAAGTAAAATATAAATATCTATACAACAGTTTTGCTTATAAATTTAAAGTACTGGGGCCCTATTCCCGAACACATAAATGTGGATTTTGACAATATTGTGAAGTTTGTATTGCATAACATTAAACGGTAACGATTTTCCGAAAAAAAAATTCACAATATATTCTAAATTCAATTTATACTAAGTTTACACCAGGATCTAATAGGTACATACTATACTTATTAGGTCGACTATGGTCGATGTAAACAGTTATCAAAAAAGTACGTATAGTAGAATTTTTTTGCCAGCGAACACAAAATTTGTTTGTTATGCGCATATTGTTTGCACATGCGCATGCACATGCGCATATTGTTTGCACATTCAGTGTCTCGATTAAAATATTAAAAAAAACTATTGGGGTCCCATTGAAATGGACAAAAAAACGCATAAAAATTAATAAATTACTATTGAAATTCAACCAATTATATTAGAAAACCAAAAAGTAGTAAAAATATTAATGATTTTGTAGGCAATGTAACAAAATTTTGATAATTAAAAATAATTATAATAAAACTAACGACGCCTATGGAAACAAATATCACAACAAACATATGGTACGAACTAGAAGTAGAAATTTAATAAATATAATTGTTTTGAAAACAAATTTATCCCAAAATAAATAATACATCTCTGTTTTACTTTTTATCTCATCTATTTGTCTCTTGCTGCGTCCTAGCTGTCAAAAATTCGCTGGCAAAAAAATTCTACTATACCAAATATTTGGTAGGATGATTTGCTACGTATCAAATTAGGTACGTAGCAAATAGGTATTATTTTTGCGGTGTGAACACTAAAATTAGGTATGACATTTAAAATAAAAATAAATCAACTTATTTTATAAATATGTATTTATGTTTGATGTGATTTTTTTGCTGAAATTAAAAGTAAAATAAATTTTAGCATTAATATAATAAATATTTTCAGTTTTTTATAAAAAATATATATGGAAATTATTTTTTCCTAACCAAAAAATTAACAATGAAAAGGACGCGCTAAAAATTAATATGTCATACCTAATTAATAAGAGTTTACATCACCGTATCAAATTTAAAAAGTATGATGGTGAAAATGGATAGCAAATTTGGTACGTAGCAAATTAGATACTGGTGTAAACTTAGTATTAGCCATTTTGTGAAATCCCAGGTAGTACGAATTCGGTTTGAAATTGATACGACATCGATTACATGTAATCATGTAGTGAAAACATATTTCGATATAGTTTCGATACTGTATCGATTACATTTAGAACAACGTGTTCGCCCTAGTACGCGAATATGTGATCGATACCAAATTGAAACTATAATCGATACCTAATCGGACCACGTAATCGAAATATACTCATAACGTGTTTCGATACAAAATCGAAACTACTAGTAACAATGTGATCGAAAGTTTAGAGTTCGTATTTTTGGTTGTACATTTTAAAATATTTGGAATAATTTTTATTAATAAATTTATTTATTATAACATAAAATACATATTTTAGATATTTTTATTTAAAATAAATATAAAAATTTCAACAAAAAAGCTGCAAATTGAAATGTGAACCTGAAATCAGAAAAAATACCATTAAAAGAAATAGTTTATAGAATTATATAGATATATATATATATATATATATATATATATATATATATATATATATATATATATATATATATATATATTTATATATATATATATATATATATATATATATATATATATATATATATATATATATATATATATATATATGTATATATATATATATATATATATATATATATATATATATATATATATATATATATATATATATATATATATATATATATATATATATGTTATTTTAGTTTATTGAGCTTGAATATTATTTTTTAATAAATTTTATTTGGTTTTTTAGCTCTTGTTTGGATTATAAATAAATGAAACACTTGATTTCAAAAATTATATTTTATCGTAACGTTTCAATGCGTTTCCCGCATCATCTTCAGACGAAAAATATTCTTTATTAAAATTTAAAAAAAAAAATTATATATGGAAATTCAAAAGAAAAACAAACATACAAGCAAAACGTTATATAAATTAAAATTGAATGAAAATTTAAATTTTTCAAACAAAAACATTTCGATATTTAACATACTTTGATGTTGTTTAACATCATTATTTTATAGCTAACTTAAATTTGTATTGAATTTAATAATTCTATCATACGCATTGTTGAAAACACAAGTGGTTTGTATATTATAATATAAAAATAAAAAATATCTTTCAAATATCTGAAAATTTGTATATAAAAAAACGTAAGCCAATACTTAATATACAAACCACTTGTGTTTTCAACAATGCGTATGATAGAATTATTAAATTCAATACAAATTTAAGTTAGCTATAAAATAATGTTTTTAAAACAACATCAAAGTATGTTAAATATCGAAATGTTTTTGTTTGAAAAATTTAAATTTTCATTCAATTTTAATTTATATAACGTTTTGCTTGTATGTTTGTTTTTCTTTTGAATTTCCATATATAATTTTTTTTTTTAAATTTTAATAAAGAATATTTTTCGTCTGAAGATGATGCGGGAAACGCATTGAAACGTTACGATAAAATATAATTTTTGAAATCAAGTGTTTCATTTATTTATAATCCAAACAAGAGCTAAAAAACCAAATAAAATTTATTAAAAAAAAAAATATATATATATATATATATATATATATATATATATATATATATATATATATATATATATATATATATATATATATATATATATATATATATATATATATATATATATATATATGTATATATCAAAATGTGAACCTGAAATGAGAAAAAAAAACCGTTAAAAATAGTTTATAGAAATATCTCAAATCAATAAATGCTGCAACTTCAAATTATAGGTTATGTAAACAATAAAATAACAATAAAATTAAAACAATTCACGACATACTACATATTTTCTTATATATACATAACATTAAAATGTACTTACTGTTGAAATATATTATGTTCAAAAGACTAACTTTAAATCATATATTGTTTAATTTACCCACAAATATATGTTTCGCGCGACTGTAAATGAAAAATATGTACAATTTTAAATGTCAAAACGCCATATTTTTTTGTTATAGTGAGATGACAATATATAATAGCTATATGACTCTTTTTTTCCAGTTCGAAACTATCGATTACAAAACGATTTCGATTACAGTTTCTTGCCTGGGATTCGTTTTTCGTAAAATCGTTACCGTTACCGTTTAATGTTATGCAATACAAACTTCACAATATTGTCAAAATTCACATTTATGTGTTTGGGACAAAACCCCCGATATATCATAGCCATACTCTTTCACGCCATTTGCAATAAACAATGAACATTGCCATATGCAAAAAATTGGATTAGTGTTTTTGATTAAATATTTTTGAATTTTTTTTATATGGAGTTTTATTTTTCCAGATGGCGTTATGAGCGTTATGGCGATTTTTTGAATTTTTTTTATATTGAGTTTTAATTTCAAAATGGCGCTACAAGTTCACGATTTTTATTGTGCTAAAAAATGTAGATGGCTTCTATACCGGGGGTTTTGGTTTGGGACATTGAATAAATATATAAGGAAGAATAATTACGTGTGGCTACACGAATATTTTTTGAAGTATGTAATTTGTATATCTGTGCGTTCTTCATCCATGACATTTGACATATTTCGTTTTGTATTTTAAAATAAAATGATAGCTTTTATCCGAAATTCTACTTTAAGATATTCAAATTAAACAAAATTTATAAAAATTAAAGTTTAAATTAATGTTTTACAAAACAATTATTAGTATTTGTGCAGTAGTTTATTCATAAAAATGAAGTGTTGCATTAAAATATGTACAAATAACCTTAAATACACTGAAATTTGATCATCGAATTTCATATCAATGATTAGAATATTTTGAATAATACTACGCATAAAAAGGGTTTAGAATGATGTTTTAACAAAAACATAAAGTATTTGCTTTACAAAAACTGTTATTTTCTAGTTTAATTTTATATTTTATTACCCTACATAAATGTAATTTTTCTTAATCCATCGTTGTCAAACCATATTTCAAACGTAAGCACAGATATTTATTCAATGGTTCGGGAATAGGGCCCCTGATTTTGCAATTTGGTGATAATTTTAATTTGGCAATTATTTTAATTGAAACAAAAACTGTGTCAATTACTAAATAAAATATTATTAATAATAATTTGTAAAAGGAACAAAATTAGTCAGTCTGCAAGAAATAATCCGAGAAGTCAATTAAAGTACTCTCTGTTAACTTAAGTATATATTTTTAAGTGTTAAAAAATCATTCAGTCAATCTGTTAAGTAAATATTTTCATGTGTTAAACAATCATTCAGTCAATCTGTTAAGAAAATATTTTTATGTGTTATAAAATCATTCAGTCAATCTGTTAAGAAAATATTTTTAAACAATCATTCAGTCAATCTGTTAAGTGAATAGTTCTAGTGTTATAAGAGATACAGAAAAATTCTATCTGCTAAGATAACTACATAATTTTTAAGGGTTAATCAAAAGAACAAATTGTTAATCAAATTGATAAATTGAGTGTAAATAAAACAAACATGGTTTAGAAATTAAAACAATTAAATATTTTGAAATACAGAAAAATAATCGTGTGTGTTTTTTTTTTATAATTGGGACATTTATTTCCTCCAAGGCACAACACTGTGTTGTTTTGTTGACGGTTTAGTTACGAGACTCAATTTCAAATAATAGAATTGGAGAGGGAAACATGAAACCTATAATATGTGTATATAAGCGATCAAATTGTTTGGATCGAAGATTAGTATATAAATTTAAATCAAAATATTATGTAAATTGGAAATCAATGGTGAACATTGTTATCAGAGTGTTGTGACACAAAAAGAAAAAAAAATGCAAATTAAATGTAAAGTTGAATCAAATAATGATGATATTTTTTAAATCAAAGTTTTTGTTAATTTGGTGTTTCATTTTTCAACTCAATAATATTCAAAGAAAATTGTATTAACTTTAAACTAAATTATAATAAAGTTTCTCTGATTATCAGCAAGTTGAAATGATATAAATTGAAAGGATATAAACAAACCATTTCAAAGTTTGGCTGAAGAATTACATCCGGATAAAAATACAAATGATCCAGATGCATCGACTAAACTTCAAGATTTGAGTGCAATTTATGAAATGTTATCTGAAACACGTAATGTTTACGATCGATGCGAGGAGGATAGTTTAATTCTTGTCGTTGGTGATTTTGGTTTGCATTGTGGATATGAACAACAACAACATGATACAAAAATTATTAAAATAATGCGAAAATTATTATGTATTTATTTGTTTCTGTGAAAGAATCATACAGTGGATCAACATTCAACATATAATTTATAATTTAAGCTTTGAATTTAATGTATATATTTGTTTGTTAATTTATTTTTGTGCTGTTAGTTATTGTCTCTGTTGGCTAATTAATAGTTTCATTACATTGTTCTGTGATAAGAGATTTGCAAGTGTAATCCGTTTTGTCATAGATTCAGTTTTCCGGTTTAATATTATGTTTGGTTTATTAAAAGTTCAAAATCCTTATAGCAGTATTAGCAATATACCTTACCCAGCAGGCAATCGGTAGTTTTAACTTTACGGGAAGTTCTTGGCGTGACTCCTAAGGTCACACCCCCTCCCCACTACTCCTCCCACTAAGATTTCTCTTTGTTTGTGTTCGCCCTTCAGAACTTTTATCTCTTGAAATTTTTTGATTGATGTTCCTGGGTAATTATTTTAATCGCCTCGCATATTGCCTTTTATTGTATTATCTTGAATAAAAAAAATAAGGCGCATTTTCAATCAAAAATAGGCGGCATTCGTTTTATATTAATTAGATAAACGATTTTTTAAAACTGAGCCTCAATTAAATTAGATTATTTACTATGTTATAATATTATTTATTTACAAAAATTCATACTCTGATTATAGTCAGGTTTATTTATTTTTCATATTAAATTTCTTGTATACCCTTTTATTTTACTATCTATCAATATATATTTAATTGTTTTTATTAATAAAATTAAAATCTTATGATTAGTGTTTGCGTCTTACTGCTGGATTCAAAACCCTACAAAAATGTGGCATAGTAACACGACAGCTAAAATCCGAGTGTGTGCCTTCTTGTGGTGGTCATTGGTGATATGTTTCTTTGTATTCTTCGTGTTTGCAAACCTTCCAAAATAAAAGCTATAGTGTCAATAATCATTAACTTCACTGTTATACCTACCACATCTGCTACTATCGCTTCTTCTATCTCTAAGCCACTTAAGGAATTTTCGCGTGATAAAACCACTTCATAGGAAGTTGTTGGCGTAACAAAAACTACACGATGCTTTCGAGTCTGTAATATATTGGCAATAACCAACTGAAATTAAAAACAAATGAAAAATATTTAAATCGTTTTTTGAATATTAGTTGATTTTAAAACTGGAAAACCGGTTTCTGGAAGCAAAATGAATGGAAAATTTAATTACTGGAAAATTTAGTGAAATATTTGAAAAAGGTTGTCCCAAAAAAGAGTTTATATTAAAAAATAAATTAGTGAAATTAGAAGATTGTTTCCAAAATTACAAGTGTGTGTATGAAGAGTTAGAAGAACAAATGTTGCGTCGCAATTGGAGGACACCGTCATAATGGAAAATGTAGTTAGTGATTTTTGTGATTTCGAAAATGAATATTTGGGATTGAAGTATTGGTTCAATGAAAATTTGGAATATGTAGAAGTGGAGTCGGAAAAAAGTGAAGTTAGTGGGGAAAATGAAACAACAATAGTAAATTATTTAGAAAATGTCGTCGAGTCAGTGTTACAGCAGGAATTTGTTTCGCCCCAAGGAGGACCCCTTAATGTGGATACGGTGATACAACCAAGCATTGGCTCCCTACACAACCCTATTGATAACACATCACAAATTCTTGCCATCAAACAGAATATGACCATCCTCAAATTCATTGAATCAGGTTGGTACAGTGGCTCCACCAGGTGTTGGCTCTTTACACCAACCGGTTGCTGGTGCTGTAGTCAATACAAATAGTAGTTTGCCTCCACATACAAGTGTTGTAGATCGACCACAACATAGTATAGTAACGCCAGGGCATATTGGTAGATCAATTAAGTTACCAAGTGTTCCACTGCCGCGTTTTAACGGAAATATTTGTAATTGGTTGCAATTTCGAGATTTGTTTTTAGTTATGGTTGTGAATAATTTTGAAATTAGTGACATAGAACGATTTCGACATTTGGAGAATCAATTAGATGGAGCCGCAAAGCAACTAAAAGACAAAATAGAAGTTTCCAGTGAAGGATTTGCTCTCGCATGGAAAACTTTAACTGATAGGTATGATAATAGGCGCGCAATTATTCAACAACATATGAATGGATTTTTTGGAACAAAACGGTTAAATAGAGAATCGGGGGTAGAATTGCAAAAATTATTAGACGATAGTCAAATTCATTTGAGAGCCTTGGATAGATTAGGTGAAGTTGTTAGTGATAGTGTTAGGGTTCACCATATTAGTGAAAAGCTTGACAATGAGACTCGAAAAAGGTTAGAAGATGAATTGAAAGGAGATACGACACCATCTTGAATAGATTAGTAGAATTTATAGAAAGAAGATGTAGAGTACTAAGTTTAGCGTCGGATTCTATCACCACGAAATCAATACATTCTAGTAGTAATAGGCATCAGTTAAAATCATTCACAACAATAGAAAAAAGGCATTACGTGTGTGCCATGTGTAAAAATAACCATTTTATTGCGACTTGTAAAGAATTTTTAGATTTAAACCCTAAACAACGTTACGAACAAATTAGAAAAATAGGATTGTGTTTAAATTGTTTAAAGGGAAGACATCATGTTAGAGAATGCCATGGCCCACGATGTTCATGCGGTCGGAAAGATAGTATATTGCTACATATGGATAATTTACAGTTGGCATGGTATCTTCGGATATTCAGAACGTTAATTTATAATTTATTTAAATTAACACTAAACATGTCTAACTTTGTATAAAAAAAAAAAAATTTTATTACTTCAACCCCTCATATTGCTAATAGTTATACAAATTCAGAATTAGTCCCATAAAATGCTCAACCGGAAAGCAAAACAACTAATTTACCATCAACTTCCAATGAAAATAATTCCCGGAATCAAGTTCCATCAAAGAACTTATTTTGTAATCAGTGGTTCCAGGTAGTTTTATCGACAGCACTTGTGCTCATCTGTGACGAAAAAGGTAAATATCATACAGCTAGGGCATTGTTGGACTCTGGATCACAACGAAACTTTGTGTCGGTAGAACTGTCAAATAAGTTAGGCATTAAATAACAAACCTATAATTCGTCCGTAGGAGGTTTAAACCAAACAAAGACCAATATTACACATAAATTTAGTACAACTTTAAAATCTTTCGTTTCCGATTTTAAAAACAAATTAGAGTTTTTGATTGTTGCAGAAATTGCAAATAATTTACCTGTCAATTTTATTGATATTAATTCATGGCGTATTCCAACTGATATGAAGCTGGTGGACCCAAATTTTAATATCCCTGGTCCAATAGATATTTTGTTAGGCGCAGAAATATTTTAGAAAATGGACCACTACAGTTAGCTGATAACCTACCACTATTATAAAAAACTGTTTTCGGATGGGTAGTGAGTGGAAAACTCGAAGAAAGCATTAGTTTTTTCTTAGCTTCACATGAGTATCAAAGCGAAATCGATAACAAGTTAGAACAACAAATTCAAAAATTTCGGGATAGCGAATCATGTGAAATTAAACCTATAATGACAATAGAAGAAAAACAATGCGAGCAGCATTTTGAAAAAACATTTAATAGAGATGAAACTGGACGATTTGTCGTTGAATTGCCGTTTAAAGAATCTGTCTCCAATTTAGGTCCTTCCAAACATCTTGCGTTAAAAAGGTTCGAATATCTAGAAAATAAATTAGCAAAAAATGCAGAACTGAAAAAATAATTGATAATAATGACGCGGAATATGGTACACCTGATGAATACTTTCTACCACACCATGTAATTTTGAAACCAGGTAGTAGTACGACAAAGTTGCGCGTAGTATTTGACGCCCCAGCGAAAACTACATCGAATTTGTCACTTAATGACGTATTGGACCAGTTCTGCAACTTGACCTTTTCTCCATAATCATTCAATTTCGCACCTACCTATATGTTTTTACTACACACGTGGAGAAAATGTATAGGCAGATTAGAGTTTGTAAAAATCATACTAGATTTCAGAAAATATTATGGCGAGAAAACCCTGATTTACCGCTGAAAGTGTACGAATTATTAACCCTATTTGGCGACAAAAGTGCTCGAAAAAATGCATATCTCCATAAAGAAGAATACCCCTTGGCATCGAAAGCTATAGCAAAAAATAGTTATATGGATGATATTTTAGGCGGCTGCAATGACATAGATGAAGCACTTAAGATGCAAGATGAGTTGATAGAATTATTTAATAATTACGGTATGAATCTTCGTAAATGGTCCTCGAATGAATTTAGGTTGTTAGAAGCGATTCCTGTAGAAAATAGGGAAAAGTTGGAAGGTGCTAATGAATCGATAAAAACGTTAGGTATAGTTTGGAACTCTGCGAAGGACGTATTCAAGTTCAATGTAAATATCGATCACGAAAAGTCAACGTTTACGAAAAAAAATGTTCTGTCATGTATAGCCAAATTGTTTGACCCATTGGATATAGTCTCACCAGTTATTGCAACAGCTAAAATCTTAATGCAGCAAATATGGTTAAGCAAACTCGAATGGGATGATACTCTCCCAGAAATTCTTTGTAATCGCTGGGAAGAATACTATGCTAGTCTCCCTTTAGTAAATGGTATTGAGATTAATCGTTGTGTGGTGTCTGCTAATGTTAATCATATAGAGATCCATGGGTTTGCGGATGCGTCGCAAGTGGCATATGGCGCTTGTATATATTTGAGGTGTGTAGGTAATAATTCCAATGTTACAGTCAATTTATTATGCAGTAAAAGCAGAGTAGCGCCACTAAAGGTAACATCGATCCCACGGTTAGAATTGAATGCCGCGCTACTTTTGAGTAGACTTGTTTCTAGAATTTTAGAAGTAGTAGATATCGAATTTAAAAAGATTGTGCTGTCGATTGTTTGATCGATCGTTGTGACTCGTCAATTGTTTTGTGTTGGCTTAAATTACCACAATATCGTCTAAAAACTTATGTTGCAAATATAGTGTGTGAGATACAGGAGTTGACTGTGAAAATGAATTGGAAACATGTAGATAGCAAAAAAATGTTTCAGACATAGTGTCTAGGGCCCTTATGCCAAAAGAATTATTAGAGTCCCCAACTTGGTTTTCTGGTCCACAATTTTTAGCTCAATCCGAAGAGTATTGGCCTAAGAAATTTATACATGTATCGGAAGTCCCTGAATTGAAACCCGAAAAGGTAGTAGCTTTAGCAAATATTGAATATCGCGACGTCATTCGTATAGAAACCTATGATTCGTTTTCAAAATTAGTACGTATAGTAGCATACTGTCGGCGTTTTGCAAACAATTTAAGGCAGAGTGTGAGTTCTAAAAGAAATTTCGGAAGGCTGCAACCAATCGAACTGACATCGGCTGAGAAATGTTTAACGCGAATTGTACAACACGCTGAATTTAGTAAAGAAAACAATCTGCTATCGTCGAATCAAGCATTGCCATCCAATAGTAAATTGCGGAGTTTAACACCATTTGTCGATCAAGATGGCTGTATAAGAGTTGGTGGACGTATAAAGAGAAGTTCGTTTAGTTTCAACCAGAAACATCAATATTTACTACCAGGAAATCATCACTTCACAAAGCTATTAGTTCTTCAGAAGCACTTACAAAATTTACATAGTGGAGTAAATCTTACTTTGTCAACCATAAGACAAAAGTATTGGCCCATACACGGCAAGAATTTAGTAAAATCGATCCTCCATAGCTGTTTTCCATGTTACAAATTACGACCTAGAATGCTGTCACAACTCATGGGAGATTTACCCGCCAACAGAATTCAAACATCAAGACCATTTCACACCGTTGGATTAGATTTCTGTGGACCCTTTTCCGTCAGATATAAAAATCAACGCAAGGATACATATAATAAAGTTTATATAGGCATTTTCGTATGCTTTTCTACTAAAGCGGTACATTTAGACGTTGTGGAGGATGCCACCACTGATAGCTTCATCGCGTGTCTGAAAAGGTTTTTTAGTCGTCGTGGTAGGAGCGCTGAAATCTGGAGTGACAATGGGTCAAATTTCGAAGGCGCTTATAACAAACTGGAAGACATAAAAAATTATTAAAAACCCAATCTAATCAAATTTCGAATTATTGTTTGTCACAGTCTGTCAAATGGAATTTCATACCGCCAAGAACCCCACATTTCGGTGGACTGTGGGATTCCGGAGTTAAAACAATCAAAGGTCACATAAAGAAGATAGTTGGAACACGAATTATGACACTCGAATTTTTATATACATTTGCAACCGAAATAGAAGGCATGATGAATTCACGACTCATAATGGAATTATCATCCGATCCCAATGATTTGGAACCTTTGACTCCAGGTCACTTTCTAATCGGAACGGCGATCAATGCATTGTTAGAACCTGATTTAACAACTTTACCGAGCAACCGATTATCTCAATGGAAACAACTAACTCAAGTTGTTCAACAGTTTTGGAGAAGGTTTAATGTGGAATGTGTCCATACATTGCAACAACGTGGAATGTGGAGAACAGCTGAAGACAATCTTAAAGTGAACGAATTGGTTATTAGCAAATACGAAAATCTACCAAGCACCCATTGGTTACTAGGATGAATCGAAGAAGTCATATCTGGATCTGATGGACTGGTTCGATGTGCAATCATTCGGACGAAAAACGGTCTCATGAAACGAGGTATTTCAAAATTAGCCAGACTACCTACAAGCTAAATCAAGAAACGTATAATAATATTGAATTTAATTTATATTACCTTTATTAATTTAAATAAACATTTTTTTTTTGGATTAATGTAAATTGATTTATATCATAATTTGATAATTTCAATTAAAAATTAAGTAAATTTGAGGAATAGTTTAACGATAATACTTTTTTTTTTTGAATAAAATGTGTTGTGTTATAGGGTTTATAATTAGTGTCACAACAACACATAAATACCTTATAAGACCTAGGTCCCACAACAACTGGCGTTCTAAGGTCATGATGAACGCTGATCCGGTTGGTCACGAATGTAAAATAATTACATGAACAGAATTGATCCACAAGTTATTGACAAATGCCCCGCATATGAGGGGACACCACATGATGTTGACCACCTATTTACATGTCCAGAGAATGCGACGGACCTGTACCCTATTTCACCAAACTTACAAATTTGTATTTTCATGCAAATTTTTTCAAATTTTGTTAAAATTTGTATGAAATTACAAATTTGTAAGTTTGGAGAAATAGGGTACTGGTGAAGAAAGATCTGTGGTACCATTCAAAGGATTTAGCAAAGTTTTTGACCCTAGAACGGAATGGAACGATTAGCACTTTATCACCGTCGCTACAACAAACAACCTGCAATTTGAGATGCGTATAAAACTAACCTATCCTCCAAGATGACAAATACAAAAAAATAAAGTTGTTTTCGTTTGTTTTACAGGGCTGCGATGTTAGGCCTCTAAGAAAATCCTTTGTTTACCGAGTCATGTAGGGTATCGTATGAAAGGGAATGACTTCAGTATCCCTTAAAAATGTATTTTAGAGTTTTTCACCACAGTTTTTTTTAATAAAATTGAATCACAGCGTTTTTTCATGTTTTCTTTTCCCACTTAGTTCCGAGCCTATTTGATAAAAAAATTTCAAAAGTCTTTCGAAGTATAGAAAAAGTGGTAACTTAATAACGAAAAATATAGCGAAGTGTAAAATACTCATAATCGTTAAGGGTGTGGAAATGAGAAATATTTAAAACCCAGTCATGTAAGATATCATATGAGCGAGCACTTAATGCTCTTAAAAACATTGTCATCTTTTAGAATTTCGCAGTGCAGAGTTTTCGAGCCCCTTCCCCCTTGGAGTGCGAACTTAATTGACAAAAAAATTCACAGAGAAAGGAAGTTTGATAAACTCTAAACGAAAACTATAGCGAATCGCCATATAATTATTTTTTTCCATTTTGAGGGAGTGAAATTGGGTATCTTTTTGACCCAAACAAGTGGGGTGTCATATGAAAAAGCACTTAATTTAAGAAACATTTTTTTAAGATTTTTGCACAATTTTTTAATTATTGTCAATTATTATTGAATTATTATTTGAATTGAAAATGCATATTTCCGAGTTTAAACCATTTGTGGAACCGCCCGCCCAACGTCAGTAGTAGACTTCCTGAATTTGGACATGGGGAAGACAATCCGGAAGATTAGCCCCGCACCCTGAAATTTCATTAAATTATGACAAACATTGGTTTTACAAGAAATGTTAGTGATCCTTTTTTATTGCTATTGACAGTAGTATGTGATATCTCACGTTAACTCATATGTCAATAGCAAGGAATGGAGTACGCAGGGTTGTCACACCTGTACACACCGATCAAAAATAAACTTAAATTTTATAAATCAACAAAAATTGTAATAAACAATTAATTCCGATCCAACCTCAAGGCAATTTGGAAGGAAATAATTCTAAGCAAACATCAGAATACCCCTATCGAGAATTATTGCAGAGTTTAATGTAATTGATGCTTGAAACTCGACTCGATGTAGGGTTTGGTGTTGGCAAACTAAGCCGTTATCAAGATTCTCATACCGTACTGTGAATTGGTTACATCTTAAATATTATATAAGTGGAACAACTGATCTTCAATTAGTTTACACACATGTAGATAAATCATTAATTGGGTATGTGGACTCGGATTTGGTTAATGATAAAAACGATCGCAAATCAACAAACGAATTGTTTCGAATTCAAATTGTTTGGTATTTTGGTAATATGGTTCAGTAAAAACAAGGATTAGTGACTTTATATAGGACAAAGGCTGAATATGAGGCTGCCAATTTAGCGGTTAAATACGGAATTTGGGTCAATCAGTTATTGTCCGACCTCAATATTGATTCAAAGCATCCGATAATTGTAAAACTCTGCATGGAGGGATCAATTTTTTTTATTTGTAATTTTTTTTTATTTTTGATCTATGGATGTGACAACCCCGCGTACTCCAGTCCCAGCTATTGACATACGAGCTAACGTGACATATCAGATACTACTGGCAATAATAATGAAATATCACTAGCCAAAGTGATATCTCGGGGGTGCTGGCGGATGAACTCAAGTCAATGGTAGCACCCACAATCTTAGCTATGGAGCATTTCTTCATATAAATCTATGTATGGGCTTCAATAATTGAGGAAGGAAATGCGTCGCATGACCAAGGAATGTTAAAACAAATTTGCTGATTACCTTTTATTTTATTTTTTCTAACCTATTTTATATGTGGTGACTAGAAGACCCGGTGACCCAATTCATTGAGATTAATAATAGTAGCTTTTTTTTTTTTTTTTTATTCAAAGTTAGGCATGTTTAGTGTTAATTATAATAAATTATAAATTAACGTCTCTGAATAGGGATAAGAATGAAATGCAAATTAAGATTCTCTGAGAAATTTATGAACATTAACTTTAAAGCCTTGAGGATTAAATTCATCAGGGAAAACCCAGGAAGGTAAGGCATTCCAAAGATGAGAGACTCTGTTGAAAAAGTCACGTTGGAAGACTACAGTTCTACACCTAATTATTTGAACTGTAAAGGGATGCGCTGCTACGTTTGCTCTGGTGTGACGCGAAAGGTTTGCTGATTTAGGTAAAATCGATTTGATCTCTTCAGAAGCTCGTTCATCCATAATATATTTATAAAATATAGTCAAATCAGCAACATTTCTTTAGTGCTGCAAGGAATCAAAACCGTTAGTAAGACTTGGGTTACCAATGAGTTTAATAGCTCTACGCTGTACAGAATCAAGGCAGTTGAGACTACTCAAGTAAGCTCCACCCCATATGTGAGAACAGTATTCCATGCAGGGACGTATAAAAGATTTATAAACTAAAAGAAGTTGTTCGCTATCGAAAAACTTACGACATCGCCCCAAAAATCCTAACTTTTGAACAGCATTCTTAGCCAGATTAAAAATATGAGAATAGCTGCATAGTTTGTAGTTTGGTTTGAGTTTTATTTGGCTATTAAACGAAACTATTATTTATACTTATTCAAAAGAAATTATTATTACTATTATATTTATTATTATACAGAAATACATTTTTTTTAATGCGGTATGATGAACAATATTTTTTGCTAATCCCTAAGCGGAATACATGAACAAACTTGAAGGTTTTCCAAGCCGGTTAAAAAACTAAAATAAAACAATTCAAAATATAAATTTAAAAAATAACGAAACTCAATAATTAAGTATCTAAAATCGACACATCCAACTCATATAATGAACCTTATTGTGAATGTCGATTCGATGTCAATTTCAAATCGACAACAAAAATTTACATTGTGAATGTCGATTGTGAATCGATGTTTGTCGATATGATATGACGCCATATTTGAATCGATGTAATTTTATTTGGCGACAGATAATTGTTAAGAGAAGTAAACAAATTTTAAAAATTTTAAACAAACAAGATCTCTAACTCGTAATTTATTTTCATCTTCCTCAAACTCATAAAACAGATCTATTGAGTTTACATCATAGAATTTACTAATGAATCTTTTTTTAACAATTTATTAAGTAAGCATCTTTATATTACGATTGTTCACATCAAAATCACGAATTATATAAACAAATAACAAATTTAAATTAAACAGGATCAGGTTAATTTCAATTAAAGAACCAAAATATTTTATCAATCAAACGATATTTTGACAGTTTGTAATTTGAATTCTGACAGATTATGTGTTTTAGTTAGTTCACAATAGTGGAATTTTCTAGTAAGACCGCAATAATTCAATAAACGTATTTTTTAATATGGTAATAAATTGTAGTCGATTCGATTTAGTTACATAATACAAAATTAAATTTTTCACGACTCGTTACAAATCGTCTCGACAGTCGACTCGACAATCGCAATAAGGGTGAATATTTAATACGAGACTGAATACAAAAATGTAGTAACCGGCAACATTAACAAATAAATGAATGACAATAGAGTATTTTCCCAAAAATATTTTGATACCTCAAACCTGCTGTTTTAATTTGTGCATGTAAACTAATCAAAATTGATTGATTTTCCTTGCAAATTTGGTTATTTTGATTGCAATTAAAAGTGTTTTAAAAGTAAATTTTTGAAAATAATAATTAATTAAATTGTTAATTGTGTTGTTCTTCTAAGTTTTTAATGCATTAGGAATACTGAAATAATCAAAATCGCATTAAAATATGGAATTTAAAACTAACAATATCAAATACCTTTTTACTACTACCTCGCGTTCGCCCTCTCCCTGGGGTACTAACGTACATTTTTCTAATCATTTCAGACTGTGAATCGGCTCGTAGAACATGCCCAAACCAAGCAATCCTATTAGAACGGATACAACCTATTATATCAGGACCTTCAAGAAGGTCTCTGATCTCAAAGTTATACCGGGTTCTATACTCTGCATTGTCTGTCTTAAGTGGACCAAAAATGTAACGTAGTATCTTACGCTCAAATACAGATAAATGCGATTCGTCATTTTGTGTAAGGGTTCACGTTTGTGACCCATACATCACAACCGGTTTAATCAATGTCTTGTATAACTTGAGCTTGGTGTTAGTTGATACATACGGTGATCCAAGGAGAGGTTTAATTGAGTAGAAAGTTCGATTACCTGCAGCGATTCGAGCTTTTATATCTGTAAGCATGCTGTTGTTTGAGTCAAGCATTGATCCCAAATATTTAAAAGATTCAACCCCCTCAATTCGTTCATCGCCGCACATCAAATCTTTCTTCTCAGCCTCTCTTGAAACATTCATATTTTGGTTTTATTGTAGTTAATTTGCAGACCAATTTTCCTAGCACCACTCTCAAGCGACTTGAAAGCCTCACTCATAACAGCTTTACTTCGGCCGAGGATGACAACATCATCAGCGTAAGCAATCATCTGTACTGAGTTTATTGACAAGATATTGTTATTAGTCGGTAGTTTCTTTTGACGGCACACATATTTCAAGGCTAAATTAAAAAGTATAGGAGAGATAGCATCACCTTGTCTTAAACCGGAGTCGACTTTAAAAAAACTTTGATATTTCGTTCTCTACTCGTACACAGCATTGAGAGTTCTGTACTGTCATTTTGCAAAGTGATACCAGTTTACTAGGAATTCCCATTGACACCAGAGCAGACCATAGCAACTCTCGTTCGAGAGTCGTAGGCCTGCCTGGAATCAATGAAAAGTTGGTGCACAGGTATGTTGAACTCTCGACACTTTTCCAAAATCATCCTTATCGTAAAAGTGCATCGGTGGTACCTCGGCCCCGCCGAAAGCCACACTGATATTCTCCAAACAGTTGTTCAGCAAAAGGATTGATTTTGGATAGCAAAATGTAGGAAAAGATCTTATATGCTGTGCAAAGGAGAGCGATTCCTCTGTAGTAGGGATGGAAAGATTTATAGAAAAGTCGATTCTCGATTCCTAGTTCGATTTTATACATTTCGATTCCTACAATCGATTCTCCGGCTGCCAGAGTCGATTCTTTCGATTTTAATCGATTCCTATGTTAAAAAAAAACTAGCTTTAGCTGAAAAAAATTTAAATTTATATTTCAGGGATATACATTTATTCAGAATAAATTTTAGACAATCAACTTATGAAAACTATATATTTTCTGCAACTGATCTTAAGAAAAGTAGCATATTCAAATGATTAGGCGTTTATCGACTTCGAATCTGATTTGCAATCAGACCATTGTGTGAAAATAAACGCTCACATGGAGTTGATTTTGCTACTATGTATGTATATTGTTAAATATTTTTTTGCTATATTGTTGATAAATTTGAATGTTCATTTTCGAGTGTTTTTCATGTGATAATTTGATTCGGATTGCTTTTTCTGTCGACTGTTGGCCGATTAATGAATTCTCTTAATGCAATCAGCAACCCGCCTGCTTCCTCCCTGTCATTATTTTGATGGTTTTGTTGCATAGTGTCGTCTAAAAAATCCTAAATACCATTATCATTTGAAGATCGTTGATGATCTGCAGTGTACTCATTGTCATGATCAACTGCAACACTTTTTGTTAGTTGATTTTCTTTTTCCAAGCAATATATATAGATAAAATTTGAACGTATATATATAAAGTTTGAACAAATTAATTGAAAAACCCTGACGAAGAAATGTTTCTTTAAACTTAAAAATTTCTTGTGATAAACACACACTAATCACAGCACTCGCGGAGTTTTCCAAATATTTTGAAATCCTAGTTTTTTACATCGGGAGTCGAGCAGCGTATTAATATAATAAAACTTAACGGCTTCTAAAGCCAAAAAATCGAATACTAAGAATCGATTCTTGATCGACTTTGAAAATTAAAAATCGATTTTTTATAATCGATTATTTTAACAGAAAAGTCGATCCTCGAGTAGAATCGGAATCAACTTTTCCATCCCTAGTCTGTAGTTTGCACATTGTAGGCGATTACCTTTTTTATGGATTGGTATCAGCATAGCTGTGTTCCAGTCCTGTGGCATGGTTTCAGTCCTCCAGATCATTTGAACCAGTTCAAACAATCTTAAGGATAGAGTTTCGCCACCATGTACAATCATTTCAGATGTTATATCGTCGATATCAGGTGCTTTATTGCGTTTTAATTTTGACAGCGCCGCTTCGAATTCCTCTTTGGTTGGTTCGTCTACTTGTTGCTGGTCACTTAAGTTGAGAAGATTCTCAAAATAAGCGGCCCAAGTATCTAAAATATTTTTAAGGTCTACTTGTAGCTCCCCATCTTCGTTTTGAATAGCAGTCGATCTAGTTTGAGGGTCCTTCTTTAAGGTTTTAACCTGTTGAAAGAAGTTACGCGATTGATGTTCCTTATTGAAGCTTTCAATCTCCTCACACTGTGTTTTCCACCATTCTCTCTTCGGTCGTCTACATAGCTTTGTAACGGCTTGTCTTGCCAGTTTATAGTTCTCCTTCGTGGACCTTGTGTTGCCTCCATGTACACTTCAGATAGCAATCTCTTTTGTATTGAATAGCGTCAAGGCATGCTTGATCCATCCATGGCTTCTGGGAGTGGTTCTGGGGTCGTCCAAGTATGCCCTCAGCAGCGCTTCAAACAGCATCTTTGAGCATATACCATGACTTATCGACGTCTCCATTAATGGTTTCTGATTTATCCAATGTTTCGGCAATATGGATTTGATATCTCTCTTCTGTTTCAGCATTCTTTAATTATGAGATGTTAAAACGTTTCCGTGGATTGAATTTTGGAATGCCTGGATTTGGGAAGTGGAACCTTATCGTTGCACATACAAGGAAGTGATCACTTCCAATGTATGCACCTCTAAGCGATCGCACATCAAGAACACTCAAAAAGAAACGTGCTGTTACTAGAACGTGATCAATTTGATTTCGAGTGTTTCCATTCGGAGAGACCCAAGTTTGCTTATGAATCGATCGATGCGGAAAGAACGTACTGGCAATTCTCAAATTATTTGATAATGCAAACTCAGTCATCCTCTCACCATTATCATTCGAATTCAAATGCAAGCTGTCGGGACCCACCACATTTCCATAAGAGATATTTCTTCCAACCTGTCCATTAAAGTCACCAAGAACCATAATGAAGTCGCGTGTTGGTGTTTGTTTCATAACCTCTTCCAGTGCTATGTAGAAATTATCCTTCTCGTCGACGGTCTTAGCTTCAGTAGGTGGATGCACGGCAATAAGAGAAATATTGTTATATGTACCGCGTACACGTAGGTAGCAGATCCTCTCACTGACCGGGATGAATTTCACCGCGGCTTCTTGTATGCGTGCACCAACAAGAAAGCCAGTTCCAAATTCTCTTCGAGAAGGATGACCCGTACAGTATAGAGAGTGACTATCCAAATCTTGTTTTCCGATTATCGGCTGTCTAATTTCTTGTAGAGCAATAATATCCATCCTATACCTCTCAGCCTCTGTTTCTAGACTTATAAGAGCATCAGGAGCGCTAAGGCTGCGCACGTTCTACGTTCTGATTCGGTAGTCTGGTGTTTTTTCACGTCCAGGTAAAATTCTGTTTTTGTGTCCGGGTCTGTTATTCTCTTTCTGATAACCAAATTTAACATATTAGTTTTTTTTCCGGGGTTAGGGTGTTAACCTTAGGCCCACCCCAAATTGTCGTGAATGGGTCCGGTCTGCATATTAAGGTCACCAGAAACAACCTTCTTACACGTTTATATAACGAGCCGCTTGATTCAAGACAGACGCCCGCTCCAAGCGCCCCTGACATGGAGAATAGATGCTTGAACCGCATTGGGTATAAGGCGCCAATTTGCCGTGATGTAGCGTCATTGACTAAGCAGGTTTTACTCTGCTTGTCTCCAATACACCAAACCAACATAATTCTGTCAGCATTACCCAGGCAGCACGGCGTGGACGTCAAATTTCGGATTTCGCTACCCGCTAGTATCAAATACTTTAAAACAGCGGTGCCCAAACTGCGGCCATCTGGCCGCATGCGGCCGGTTTTATGATTTGGTGCGGCCAGTAAAAATATTATAAAAATAGCAAATACCACAATAATAATAAGTTCCGTTTAAAAAAGTACAATATTTTGGTACGTACTAAATTCAAACTTAAATATTCCTAACAAATTCCTATAGAAATAGACTAACTGACATTAATTTGAAAAACGAACTAAGAATTAGTAATACTACACAAGAATTTAATGTTGGCGACTTAATTTGAATAAAAAATCTTAACATAATTTATACTGTTTATTTATTTTTTTTCCGTGCGGCCAGTCATTTTTGTTCTTATAAATTTTTGGCCATATCTTCCATGATTTCTGGGCACCCCTGCTTTAAAATAACAATAATAAAGTGTAAAATAATAATAAAAAAAGTTCAGAGACAATATTATATAAAATTGGTAATTAAATAAAATTGGTAAAATCTAATAAAATTATGCATATGTATTACATATAGTGAAAATTCAAATTTTCGATTTTGTTAACAGGAACAGTTTTTTGTGCCTGGAAAACATGGTAATAACCTGTTGCATTCTTATTATTTTACACTTCATTATTGTTATTTTACACTAAACTAAAGTATTTGATATTGTTAGTTTTTTGTGAATAAGCCGAAATAAAAATATGGAAATTAAATAAACCTTCATTTCTGAAGAAATGAAGGTTGATTTACTTTCCATATTTTAATGCGACTTTAATTATTTCAGTATCCCTAATGCATTAAAAACTTAAGAGCACAACACAACAATTTAACTAATTATTGTTTTCAAAAATTCACTTTTTTAACACTTTTAATTGCAATCAAAATAACCAAATTTGCAAGGAAAATCAATCAATTTTGATTATTTTACATGCACAAATTACATGCACACAATATACATTATACATAATCGAATTTATCTTATACTTGCCGAACATAATATTCGATGCCTTTTTATATCATTGTTGTTGGAATTTGTTATTTATTTTATGTTTTGTTTTTCAAAAATTTTACTTCCGTTCAAAAAAGATTTGAGTCGATATCGCGCCTAAAGAAGTTTTACTTCAAAAATATAAAAAAAAACCAAGAAACAAATTTGCGTCCATCAACACTTTAGAACGCGTGTTGTTGTGTGGCCTTCGTCTTAAAAGGTTTTTATGTGTTGTTGTGACACATTTTGTAATTCCTACTAATAATAAAAAATGTACAACCCAAAGCTTAGAAGCGAAATTGGGCTTTAAGGCGGGTGTGAAGTGAGAAGAAATTGGCATACTTGAAAAAGGTTGTGAAACGTACGTTATCGCGCGCATTCTTAAAGCATTTGATCAAATTTTGCATGTGAACCTGATCAACAAGTTCGTGTAGTAGGTTTTCAGCCCGCAGTCAAAATTAATATATTATCTTAATTATCAGCTTATTCAAAATTTTCTTATTCAAAACTTATTCAAAATTGTCCACCGATGGCTTGTTATTATCTTGGACCTTTATAGACGAATTCAAGTTATATAGAATAATAATCGATGTTTTTCCCCGGGAACACCTGTTCCAGACGAATACAGAATTGACTTTGGTAACCTCTTTTCCAACGAATTTAACCTAACATCTTGAATTCAATTTTTCCACAAAACATATTTATATATATATAAAGAAAAATAAATATAAAATGAAAACTTATCTTATAATTTCTTCTATTCCAGGTTGACCTCGTATAAATCTTTTCCTATTTTAATTTTTATTTCCTTGGATAGGTACTGGAACATCAACTGCCTATGCATTCAGCCAAATGCCAAATAATTCATGTGTTGTCTCACTTTTCATTCAAATAATTACACGCAGTGATCGTTAATGATTACGTTGATCACCCCAAATGTACATTTTGCATATCCCAATAGAATCGATTAGTTTCCATTAAAAAAATTGTAGTGGATTCGGTTCATTGTACTTATCATCAACTATACTTAAATTGTCTTTGCACATTAATTTATTCATGAAGGAAAAATAGATACTAATATCCTTTTATTTTCTTTTCTTTTGATGAGCTTTTAATTATTCTTAAGAAATAAACTTATTAACTTCTGTTCTTGCACCATTTTCCACAAATACAAAAAAAACTTTTCAGCCATATTAATCTTCTTTTGTTTTATTGAAAAAAATAATACTCATTAGATTCCGACAAGTTTTTCTAACTTTAGATTTAATAATTAAACCAAGAAACTGTTTAACATTTCCACTAGAATAATCTAACAATTTTTGTACAAACTTCCAATCTTAATGATCAACTTTTTGTTATATGTTTTTCTTTTTAAGAGCAAACATGAATTGATTCGTTTTGAAAAAAAAAACAACCATCGAGATGTTTTGTTTTAAAAAGTCAAACATGGAATGAATGTAAAAATGTGATTTATGACATTTATAATTTTTGTGTTCGTTTTTCTTTCGTTTTTCGTTTTAAATAAATCCTACCAACTTTGAAGATATTATCATTCTCTTTTAACGGATGGCATGTTTATAGGTGGTATTTTCAATATTCAGCGTTTTCGAATTTAATAGTTTTGAGTGGTTCCTTCAGAAAAGAAAATGATTTGTGAAATTTATATTTATAAAAAGATGAATTTTAATTTATTCAAAGAGAAGAAATAAGCAATCGTTACACCATGAATTCAAAGACAAGAATCAAAAGGGTACTTGACTTTAAAGTCACAAAAACATTGCCATTCAATCCATAACGAGAACCCTACCGAACTGCATTTATTAAGAAATTGTATCTGGGATCGAAGTATCAACAGCCCCCGACTTCAAGACCGATGACCGGTTCCAACACTCATGAAGTCCCTAAGAACTTCACTGAGTATTGAGACCGACCATCCATCAGAACGCCAGCACTATGGACACCCCGATACAACCAGTAAGTATGACACGGGAGGTGTGAACCACAGCGAAGACAACTAGCCAGAGGAACGACCCTACCTAACGAAAAGACATCATTCCCTGATGTCCTTCGCATGATGAACTCCAAGATTCTTACCGCTCATATCTATGCACTCATAGAGTACATTTCCAATCTTAGTTTTACATTGCAGGTAAGAACTTTGGAGCCAATTTTGCCGAGAACTTCTTAGTAGCGTCACTCAAATGATGTTGCCGTACAAACACACGTTGTTGTGGTTGAATAGTTCGTAGTTTAGATCGCAGGTTATACTGATGTTGCGATTTTTTGAATGCTGCTTTTAAATTTTGTTGAACCCGGTTCCTGAGCAGAGTCAAATGATCAGAGCGTTCTATTTCCTCACCAGCATCTTCACCAAGCTTGTGTAGTGACCTCAACAAATGGTAAGTATTTCCATCCGAAACTGGATGTTGACCAAATAATAGATAGTACGGTGAGTACTTGGTAGCTGAATGTACTGCGGCCCGCAATGCATACGCGATTTCACCAATTTGTGAATCCCACTTGGTATGTTGACCTTTAATGAACGCTCGAATTGCTGCTAGAACTGACCTATTGACCCGCTCTGACGCGTTGCTTTGAGGACTAGACACCGGTCCTAATGTGTTTAATGCCAAAATCTGACAAAAGACTTTGAAAGTTCCTACTAGTGAACTGTTTGCCATTGTCACTGTGCAGAAACTCTGGTACCCCATATGTAAGAAACACTTCGTTCCTCAGAAAAGCGTTCACCTTCGGTGAAGTTGCGTTTCTAAGTGGTTTCAGTAGTACAAACTTCGTAGCATGATCCAGAACAATTAACAATACCGTATTCCCAAGTGTAGAACGAGGGTATGGTTCCAAAAAATCTATATAGACTCTCTGCCATGGACGTGCTGTTTCGAATTGATATTGCATCGGAGGACGTAATATCTGATTCGTGGCTTTTGTTTGTTTACATGTGTCGCAGGACACAACATAATTGTGTACCTGTGACGCCATGCCCGGCCAATAATAAAGACGTCGAAGTAATTCTAATGTCTTTTTAACACCTCCATGAGCAGCAGTACTATCATCATGATGTTTCTGAATCAAGTTTGAAGTCATCGGTTTTAGTATCCAGAGTTTCCACACAGGAACATCGTTAGGTATTGCATCAGGTCTTGGCTTAATACGTATGTATAGCTTATCATTCACGACTAGGGCTCGTATACTCGGGTATTGGATAACCGGGTACCCGGGTATTTGGTCAAAAATTTTACTACTCGAATATCCGGGTAATAGCTTCGAGTACCCGGGTATTACAAAAACAAAATTCTTATGACGCTCACTTTCGCTTTTCCTGATTTGTCCAAAAAATACTTTCAAAAAATATATGTTTCAGAAAATGAATGAACCTAGATCTTTTAGAAATACTTCTATGACCTTAAAATGTAGATCCTTGAGAGATTCCTGAGTACTCCCACACAAACGACAATACATTTATTTTCCGATTGTTTAATTTCCATTATTTTTATAATTAAAATGTTTTAACTAACTTAACTTTAACTTAATTTAACTAAAATAACTACATTCTAAAAAAAAAATAAACGAGATTAGTACACCTCTTTCTCGTGAACTATATAAAAATTTGAAAAACGAAGTTGATGGACGTCGACAAAAGGATATAATAATATTATTGTTATATTTGCATCATGGTATTTTTCCAAAAGGCAATGAGTTTTTAAGCTAAGCAACAAAAATGTCTACAAAGCAGCTTGCTCATCAATTATTATTACATCTATACTCGAATGAAAACAACATCGTAGTTGCAGATCAAAGCTCAAGTTCTTCTGATGGAGAGTGGGAACAAACATCAGTATATAATGAGCTACTGCATTGTCTTTCATCATATATAACTAAAACCAAAGAAAAAAGCGAAAATTTAAATTTTGAGCAATCCCTTCGATTTATGGAGGCAAATGGAGGTAAGCGAAACCAAATGTTAGATAATCTGTACGCTTCATTGCTTACTATAAATCCTACATCAACCGCATACGAACGGGTGTTTTCAGTAGCCGACAATATAATAACCAAAATTCGCAGTTCGTTAGCTCCTTCCACACTCAATGGCTTAATATTTTTAAAATACTATTTCATAAACGAAAAGTTATAGTAAATGTTATATTATTATAATAGACTAAGAGCCCGCGACGGCCAGACCTTCGTTATTTTATAAAAGCTGAAAGTTTCTCTTCGCATACCCCCTACTCAGGTAGGAACGATTAGCGATATATGAAGTTTGGATCATGGTGGCTTTGGCAGGGAGCAGGTAATAAAGGGGTCTCTAAAGTTTCGTGAAAGTATAGCAGGTAATTATTTTATATATTCTTCGGGATAGTATTAGAAGTCACGTCACCCATTGCCAGACACTTACTATATTGGCAACCCCCTGCCAGACACCCTTAAACTTCATCAATTTGTTTAAATTTAAGGGTGTCTGGCAGGGGGTTACCACGATAGTAAGTGTCTGGCAATGGGTGACGTGACTTCTAATACTATCCCGAAGAATATATAAAAAATTGCCTTTTATACTTTCATGAAACTTTGGAGGCCCCTTTGTTACCTGCTCCCTGCCAAAGCCACCATGATCTAAACTTCTTATGTCGCTAATAGTTCCTACCTGACTAGGGGGTATGCGCAGAAAAACTTTCAGCTTTTATAAAATAACGAAGGTCTGGCCGTCGCGGGCTCTTGCTCTATAAAATTTGATTTCATTTAACGTTTAACATATTTTTAAGAATTAAATTAATTGAATTAAATAAATACAAATATTAATTGAATTAAATATCTACAAATGAACTATTGAAAATTTGTTTTGTTTTAATTATACAAATACCCGGGTTACCCGGGTACCCGGGTATTTGAGTAAAATAACTACTCGATACCCGGATACTTAATGTTCGAGTATTTTACGAGCCCTATTCACGACTTTAACTGAAGGAAAGTCCTTGGGTGATGATTAAACTTTAGCTATCATATCCGTATATTCTTTGTGCCGATAACCTTCATTGTCGAGTTTAATGTCGTTAACATGATGTGATAATGCTTCCGTCAATTCCTCGTGTGTATCGTCATAAAGACGAGATAGAGCATCAGGGACTATATTTTGTGTACCTTTTTGGTGGACAATGGTAAAATCCATATGTTGGAGTTTTATGCTCCACCTAGCCAGACGACCACTCAAGTCTTTCTGTGACATTAGCCACTTCAGACTTGAGTGATCAGTCACAATGGTAAATCGGTGACCTTCAACATAGCCCCTGAATTTCTTCACACTCAGAATTGCCGCAAGACATTCAAGCTCAGAAACAGAATAGTTTCTCTGAGCTTTGTTAAGTTTTTTCGACATGAAGGCTATCGGACACTCTTGTCCGTCTTCGTCGACCTGATATAATACACTACCTACCCCTGTCAGACTCGCATCGCATCTAATAAAGAACTCTTTATTATAGTCAGGGTTTATCAATACCGGTGCTGTAGTCAGCAATCTTTTTAAATTTTCAAAAGCTGCTTGCGCATCCACTGTCCATTTCAATTTTCCCGAACTCTTTTTTAGTAGATCCGTTATCGGTGATACCACGCTTGCATAATTTGGTATGAAACGTTGGTACCAACTGGCCATTCCTAATAGACGTCGTATTTGTTTTACTGTAGATGGAGCTGGGTACTCTGCTACAGCTCTTACCTTGTCAGGATCTGTTCGAAGACCATCTTCACCAACCAAAAATCCCAAGTATTTCACCTCTCTCAGAACAAATTTACTTTTCTTGAGGTTTATTGTTAACCCAGCCGCTCTAAACAATGAAGAGACTTTGGACAGCAATTCCATATGTTCCTGGAACGTGGAAGAGACTACCAATAGATCATCTAAATAAACAAAGACATTTTCGTGATATTGATGTGGTATCACTTTGTGCATTATCCGACACATTGTCTGGGGAGCATTGCACAATCCAAAGGGCATAACCCGGAATTGATACAATGGACGACCAGGCACTGTGAAGGCTGTCTTGTCTCTAGATGCTTCTGCCAGAGGAATCTGCCAGAAAGCATCTTTGAGATCAATACTAGAAATGTACTTTGTGCTATTTAGACGACCTAGTAAGCCATCAATCAAGGGAAGTGGGTAAGCGTCCTTTTTTGTTAGTGAATTGACACGACGGCTATCAATACATAATCTGTTTTTACCAGATTCTTTTTGTACCAGGACCACTGGCGAGCGCCACGAACTGTTAGACTCTTCGATCACGCCCATTTGAAGCATTCGGTCGAGTTCGGCTTCGGCATAAACCTTTAGTTGAACAGCCGGCGATGTGGGATAATGCCTCTGTTTAACAGGTGCATTATCACCAACATCGATGGTATGTTCAACCAAAGTAGTCTTTCCGAGCCCAGGCACTTCAAATGACGGGAAAGAATCCTTGATCATATCCAGTTCTCGTTGCTGGTCAGTGGTGAGGTTGTGTGTATTTAAATTTTGTAGCTCTGTACGAGTCAGTTCACTACCAAAGGAAGGAACAATACCAAATTTCTCCCAGAAATCTATGCCCAGGTAGAGCTCTTCTCGTAAACCAGGGACTATATGGAACCGCATTGGTTTAGTGGAGTCATTCACAGTTATTGGAATTTCAATGTAACCTAAAATTTTATTTGCAGTACCATCTGCCGTACGAATACACGAAGTGTATTTACGGTAGGTTGTACCTGATGATTCCAATAATTCCAAGGAATTTCTTCCAAGTATTGTGATTGACGCTCCACTATCCAATAATCCAGAAATATGTTTGTCCAAAATCCTAATTGTCAATCGCGGCCGAGGGTCCTTTGTTTCTGAAAGGATAGATGAAATACATGCTTTACGAAATAATTTCCTCATCCTCCAATATTTAATGTTACGTTCAAGACGTCTAAAATATGTTCGATGTAATGATGGGAAATTAAATATACTAGATGCTTTTATTCGGGTTTCTTAAGTGGTGGCAGATCGTCCTGCGTCGCCATGTCTCTCGTCGCTTTCTTCGGGCTCATTGGATGTTGAACCGAGGGCACCATCCCCGAAGCATGTACTCTCGGTCGATAGTTTAACGACGGGTGACAATAGGAACAATTTGCATAAATTACATCAGGCTTGTTGCACTTCCAGCAATATAATTTAATTCGGTTCTTTCGTGGGCAATCCGGAGCTCGGTGACCAGTCACTCCACAACTGAAGCATACTATTGGTTGTCTGGACATTGATGGACCAGGTTGACTGTTATCAGATGTTATGCCAGGTCGCTGAAATATCCGTCTCGGTGTTGAATCCATCGCTTCAATATATCCATGTCGTTCTGGTTCAACATCCACCTCATAATCATCCACCTGCTGTAGCTCGCTAATTCTTAAATTTGATGTTCTGATCGGAACTGGTGTGGACCACAAACATTCGAACTTCTGACACAGAGTCCGAAGTTCATCAATTAAATGTATTGTTGCTGCTAGTGTAGCATTTGAGCTCCACAATCAGTCCCTCCCGAGCAATTTCCAGCATTTCACGGTCAGCAAATGGACGTGCTAAGCGACGGTTCAACGAACCAACCTCCACTAAATACTCGTACACGCTCTCCTTTGACTTTTGTTTGCGGTTCAGAAGAACTCGGAAGATCGCCTTATCATCAGTGAGCGTACCGAAGGTTTGTAGGAGTCCATCCCTTAACACTGGATAAGTCACCACCTCATATTCATGAGTTAAGTTCAAATAGTATCTGTCGGCAGCTCCCTTGAGGTACCGTGGAACGATAGACCTCAGGTCGTCCCAATTCACACGGTCCCTCCTGGCAGCCGCCTCCACTCTGTGAACAAACTCATGAACATCAGGAGAGTGACCATCTCCTGTGAAGGTTGGAACCCAATTTGAGTCGTAACGACTCAAATTGTTCCTACGTACCTCTCGGTACTCCCCTGGTGCTAACGCTGGAGCAGCGTCACACCATACCTGAGGAGGTTGGTTGTATGGTGGTGGTGCTGTAAGTGGAGCTTGTGGATATAATGGTAGTGGTTGTACCTGTGGTACTGATGGATAATTTAATGGTTGTTGTTGAGACTGTTGGACCAACGCTGGATTGTTATGTATTTGTTCAGCTTGGAACGATGGACCCAATTGTGGTATTGCAAAGTCCTCAGCTCTCAAACCCGATTGGTGAAAATAAGCCGGTGGTAATTGTTCTGACCGTCTTTGTTGTTGATGATTTGGACGATTTAAGCTATGTATTGTATCAGTTATTGGCTGTACTGGGATTGGTGTGGATCTCTCATCTGGTTGAAACGTGGGTGAAACAGATGGTGCAGATGATACTCCTGGTTTATTCTGCATAATTGGACGTATTGACAGCGATCCTATTATATCCCAAGCGCGTGACAATTGAGAGATAGCGTAGGTGCGGGCTTCTTGCAAGTCATTGCGAGGACCCAACCTATTCATTCTACCCGTATAATGCAAAACTCGATTCGCCAAACCATCTAAGAAAGTCTGATTTATCGCTGAAGTCGTCGTACTTGATCTACGATGAGTTGTGCTGCCTGCACCACCATTTGAGATTCAGCTACTAAATCTCTCGCATGAGATACTGTTATTGGAACTGCACCATGATCTGCGTGGTTTCGCAGTTCCTCTGCCCAATTGACCCCCTGAAGTCCACACCCCGAACCAAACATTCGACCTGTAGTTCGCTAGGTTCCAAACCATAGAACGTATGGTCAACGTCTATGTGGCTTGACATTTCGATAATAAATTGTAAAATTTAGAATTCACTACGAACAACAATAGTAAAACCAATTCTAAAAAAAACCAATATCACTGAAATAAGTGGAGTTAGTAAGCCCGGTAAAATTCGTCCGATGGAAATGTAAACAAATAACAATCGCAAAAACGCAAAAATAACGAACAACCCAATTCGAAAACACAAATTTTTTGTAAAAAATAAATTTAATAAAAGAACAAAAAAAAATAAATATTGTACTCAATGTTGCTTGATCTTTCACAAAAGTTCCTAAAATATTTATATATATATATATATAATATAATTTATTTATTTAATTTCAGATATACTGAAATTTCAGAATTAAATATATACCTAAAATTATTTATTGATGATAGCACCCCTAAAAAATATTTATTTATTTTTAAAAATTGAAAAATAAAAATATTAAAAAAAGAATGCTCATTTATTAGATGCACCGTCTTAGCTCAAATATTTATTTATTTTTTTAAAAAAATAAAAAATATTTATTTATATCTTGATGTCACTTTGCGTATTTAATAAAAAATTATTTAACTACCCAAAATTATTTATTACTAAGAAAATTTATTTTATTTAATAAAAAAGTTTATTTATTTAATTTTCCAAAAAATTTGTTTTTATTTATTTTATTTTTTATTTAATATTTAGATAAGAGATTCCCAAAATCAAGATTCGTCTGGAGACATTATAAAAGTAAGTATGGTTACAATATCCATATCATTTAGTACTTGAATTCTCGCGTTCGCGAGCCCACTCCAACAATGCATGTGAGAACTGACTAGAAGAGCCCCTAACGACCAGATTCTACAGAACAGTTTCTCCCTTTCTCCCTAGCCTAATAAAACAATCACAACTGTCACGATTACACCTTAGGTCCATTTTTACTGACTCAGTTGTGCTTGTTTAACCTACAAATAAATTACAACTAAACCTAATGCGAAAGTTGAAGAATGCTCCCGAGCACCAGACTTCAAATCCTAAACTCCATGAAAAATTGTCTATTGCAAAGCTAAATGAAAAAATGGAAAAGTTGGTTGAAGTTGAGTGAGGTGAAGCCTCGATCCTGTTAAAAAGTATAATTGGTTCTTCTCTTCATTACACCGAAGAAGCCTCTGAGCAAAGAATGGTACTACTGGTTTGCACCTAAGTACAAGCACAGCAACACCACTCTTCGTCCCACTTCCTCGCCGAATGAAGAGAAGAAACCAATGTTCTTCGATCGCATAACCCCGATGGCCATAGGCGACCTAAGAACGTCATTAACGTTAAGGAGTGAAGCTCCATGGATGGCTTGTTAGGCCTACCGCTAAAGAGAATATTTTATTAAACCTAGTACACAACAGATAAAAAAAAATTCAACAATACTACTAACCTACTCCAAAAAATATACAAAAATATTTTCAATAGTATGTGGTAATTTCTCCCCAAATTTGATTAAATTTTATGTAATTTACTTTGGCAGTAATATGATTGTCTTCCAAATATGTTGAAGATACATCATTATGTATTCAACGAAAACTAAATATTTGAAAATATTGACACTTAAATCAGAGATACGTGGAAAAACCTAAAGCGAGAAACTACAAGCTTTTTAATTGGAGGATTTTCATACTATTATAACTAGAAAAATACAAGAAAATTCAAGCTATTTAATTTGGATTGAACACGGAGCAATTCATATAGCAAGAAATAAATACAAGCTATAAGTATGCAAAAATATTTACAATAATATTTACAAAATATACAATATGTACATTGGAACTATATACAAAAATATGTACATGGTTAGGTACAAAAATATTTACAGTATGTACAATATATACATTAAATATGTACATTGACAGCATAAAAAGACAATCCCCAAAAAAATACTGCCCCCAAAACGGTTTTTTTTTCAAATTGACAAAAATTAAAAATAAAGAGATAAGTTTTTTCTAACTTATTCGACAATCAGGAACAGGGGCCTCCTGCGGACCAGTCCACTCCTCTTCCTGTCGCTCGATCGGTGAGATGGGAACCTCCTCGACCAGCTCCTCCACTTGTGTACTCTTGGTCGAGGAAGCTCCCAGCTCGACGACCAAGCGACTCTCTTCCTTCTTCTTCTTATTCCTTAACCTCTTCTTTGAGGTCGAATCCCTATTTTTTTTAATTCTTCTTCTCTCACGCCAGCCCACATTCGGCTCTGACAGAGGGAGATCCTGGATCAGCTGTTCCAGGAGGTCTCCAACTATCTGTTCCGAATGTGGGTCTGGCTCGCCTCGATCCCCAGGTCGGGTCCTTAAGAGCACCGGTCTATAGACTCGACCCACTTGCCTTCTAGGATCCACACACGGCCCCCACACATTCTGCGCTCCATTGAAAATGGAGCGGAATGCCACTACGTCTTCCCCATTGAAGGACCTCTGCCCCTGCTGTCTCTTCGTGTACATTTTAAAAAAACCAAACAATTTGGACACTCCAAATACACAAGAAAATTTAACAAATATAATAAATACCAATATCTGGTTTATCCCAAAAAAAACTTTAAATATTCTATATATATTCAATGTAAATATATAAAAAAAATATATATATATAAAGAAACCACACTGGTTTTTTCCAAAAAAAAATTCACAAACTGGTTATTTGCAATATTTAAGACACAATGTGTTTATATAAAAAAAATAACCAAAACCAAAAATTAGAAGGAACTGGTTTGACGACCAACACCCAAACCAAGTTTTGTTTTAATTTTTTTCCCAGATTATTACAAAAAATTTAACCGTAATAATTCGTAATAATTCCAAAACTACAAAGACCAGGTCTTTGTTTCGGCTGCCACTTGTTATTATCTTGGACCTTTATAGACAAATTCAAGTTATATAGAATAATAATCGATGTTTTTCCCCGGGAACACCTGTTCCAGACGAATACAGAATTGACTTTGGTAACCTCTTTTCCAACGAATTTAACCTAACATCTTGAATTCAATTTTTCCACAAAACATATTTATATATATAAAGAAAAATAAATATAAAATGAAAACTTATCTTATAATTTCTTCTATTCCAGGTTGACCTCGTATAAATCTTTTCCTATTTTAATTTTTATTTCCTTGGATAGGTACTGGAACATCAACTGCCTATGCATTCAGCCAAATGCCAAATAATTCATGTGTTGTCTCACTTTTCATTCAAATAATTACACGCAGTGATCGTTAATGATTACGTTGATCACCCCAAATGCACATTTTGCATATCCCAATAGAATCGATTAGTTTCCATTAAAAAAATTGTAGTGGATTCGGTTCATTGTACTTATCATCAACCATACTTCAATGGTCTTTGCACATTAATTTATTCATGAAGGAAAAATAGATATTAATATCCTTTTATTTTCTTTTATTTTGATGAGCTTTTAATTATTCTTAAGAAATAAACTTATTAACTTCTGTTCTTGCACCATTTTCCACAAATACAAAAAAAACTTTTCAGCCATATTAATCTTCTTTTGTTTTATTGAAAAAAATAATACTCATTAGATTCAGACAAGTTTTTCTAACTTTAGATTTAATAATTAAACCAAGAAACTGTTTAACATTTCCACTAGAATAATCTAACAAGTTTTGTACAAACTTCCAATCTTAATGATCAACTCTTTTTATATGTTTTTCTTTTTAAGAGCAAACATGAATTGATTTGTTTTGAAAAAAAACAACCATCGAGATATTTTGTTTTAAAAAGTCAAACATGGAATGAATGTAAAAATGTGATTTATGACATTTATAATTTTTGTGTTCGTTTTTCTTTCGTTTTTCGTTTTAAATAAATCCTACCAACTTTGAAGATATTATCATTCTCTTTTTAACGGATGGCATAGGGAGTTTATAGGTGGTATTTTCAATATTCAGCTTTTTCGAATTTAATAGTTTTGAGTGGTTCTTTCAGAAAAGAAAATGATTTGTGAAATTTATATTTATAAAAAGATGAATTTTAATTTATTCAAAGAGAAGAAATAAGCAATCGTTACAGGCTTCTGAGACATAGATGACTTTTCTTCTGAGTTTAAATTAACTAACGCTAGTGTACCCTAGTCCGTAAGGCTCAGTTTTGCACAAATGCATTTTACCCTTTGAAGATATGAAGACGAACGACTTGTGCAATGTAATATCATCTGCAAATCTAACTATTGGGTTACTGGTGATTTTCAACAGTTCGATTCGATATAAATTAAAGATAGAGGGGGTAATAAAAATAAGCCTTGGGGTACATCAAAGGTAATTAATTAAGACTCAGAAGAAAAGTCATCTATAGATACTGAAATGTATCGGTCGTTGACATTTTGAATCAGCTTCAAAGCTGCGGGGTGAATCCTTACGCAGCGAACTTGTTGATCAGGTTGGCATGGCAGATTCGACCAAATGCTTTTTCGAGACATCGAATGCGATACCGTACGTTTCACAACCTTTCTCAAGTTTGCTGTTCCAAGGATGGGCTACATGATTCAATAGATCGGTTGTTGATATTTTGTTTCTGAAACCGTATTGGCTGTATAAATTAAATAAGATTTATGTTTGACTTTTAATATCTTTTTAACGATTCTTTATACATTAAGTGTATTAATTAAGTTATACATTAAGTGTAAGTTTTCAGATACTTCTGTTGCTTCCGTCAAATCAAACTCGATCGTATTACCATATTTGTATCAATATTAGTAAAAAGTGAGATAATTTTATAATAGGGTAATATAGTATGCTTGACTTTGTTCTTAAATTTTTGATCTCTGCATTTTGGCATGGTTCAATAAATTTATGCATAACACTAAAATCAACATCAACCAGTTTGAGAAACCAAAAAATTTCTATAATAAATCCCATATATTTTTTTTTTTAATAAAATGTGTTGTGTAGTAGGAATTACATATGTGTCACAATAACACATAAAAACCTTTTAAGACCAAGGTCCCACAACAACATACGTTCAAAGGTGTTGATGGACGTAAATCTTTCTTTTTTTGTTTTTTATATTTTTTGTTAACGAATGGATAACTAAACAAAAAAAAAGTAAATTCAAAATTAAAATTAATCCAGCCGGTTGCATATTCCTTGATCCTGTGACACACTGTCTTTCTTGAAGATTAAAGCCCACACATAGTTATATGAAGGCTAGTTTCCTCGAGAAAGCAATAGCGTCTCATCATCAAGGATTATTTCACAGCTAAGATTGAGGGTGCTAACGTTCGTATGCCAATAGCATTGACTGTAAGCGTGTTTGTCACACCCGTAGATCAAAAATAAAAAAAAATTTCAAAACAATAAAAACTGGTCCCTCCATGCGGTTATTATAACATCAAAATCAATCAGCGATTGATAACCAAATATATTGTGAAAGTAATTGGTAGAGGGTAATGATAGACCTTTTTTTCTGTTTTATTTTAAAGCTAAGAGATAAGCTTTAAAACAAAATTTGTTATCTACAAAAATTATTCACAAATTTCTATGTTAAGCAATAACTCAGACACTTCTCTGACACCTGCAATTTTTCCTCTCGAATGTTGAAAGAATTCTACAATCGGAGGAAGTCAGTGTCCAGCTTTCGCTTCCAAAGGTAAGCACAGGTCGAATTAATGCTTTGTAAAGTGTGAGTTTGCACGACTGCGAAAGATGTTTGGATCGCAAAAGTTTTGAGTATGCGTAGAAAACTCTGTATGCGGCTGAGACACGGGCTTTAATATCTGCCTGCATGTCATTTGACGATGTTATTACAGACCCGAGGTATTTGAAGTTTTCTACACGTTCCACTTCATAGTCGCCAGTATTCAGATTGCCGGGAGGTATATTCCTGGATGTTGTTAAAAGTTTAGTCTTGCCGGTGTTAATGCATAATCCAAGTCGTTTAGCATTTCTTTCAAGCTGAGAGAGACTATCCTTGATATCGCTTGTTCTACGTCCGAGAAGCACAATATCATCTGCATAGCCAAGAATTTGACTAGATTTGTTAAATATACAGTTTTGTGTGTCAATGCGGCTTTTTCTTATCGCGTACTCAAGCGCCAAATTAAATAGTACGGGCGCGAGTGCATCACCTTGTCGAACACCTGATGTTATATCAAAAGAGTCAGAAACTGACCCTTCGATTACTATTCTACAGTTTGATCCGGATGTTGTGAGTTTGCACAGAAAAACAAGTTTCGCTGGAATACCAAGGCATATGAGTGCAGACCAGAGGTTTTCGCGGATGATGCTATCATATGCTTGCTTGAAATCAACGTAGAGCTGGTGAATGCTGATGTTGTACTCCCAACATTTTTCCAGAATCATCCTTAAGGTAAAACATTGATCTGTGGTTGAACGGTTGGGTCGAAAACCACACTGATAGTCGCCGATGATAGATTCGGCGAACGGGATGAGCCGAGCGAGTACGACATTAGCTAGTATTTTATATGCAGTGTTCAACAGGGCGATTCCACGATAATTCGCACACTTTAGGCGGTCACCTTTTTTATGTAGCGGATCAATGAGAGCTGTTTTCCATTCAGCAGGTAGTTCTTCTTGGTCCCAGATTGCAAGAATCAGATCATATATACGTGAGACCAGAGCTGCTCCTCCATTCTTAAATAGCTCTGCAGGGATTCCATCCATACCTGGTGATTTGCCATTTTTTAATTTTTTGATGGCAGCTTCCACTTCTTCTATTGTTGGGTAAGGGACAAAAATCTCCTCACTTGACGGAGCAATTGCTCGAATAGGATGAACTTCATTTGTCCTATTCAGTAGGTCTTGAAAGTGGGATCGCCATACTTCCAGCACATCACGTTCACTTGTTGTAAGCTCGTTGTTTCCATTTTTTATGGCTGCAGATCTTGGGTGGAAATCTTTGGTCAGATGCCGCGCATTGGCAAAACACTCTTTCGAATTTCCATTAGCCGCATGTTGGTTGATGTTTTCGATACAGCTCTTCATGTGTTCGCGTTTCTTTTTCCGTAGGAGTTTTGCTGAGGCTTTTCTGGCGCATAGATAATCAGTTTGGGAGCTTCGGGTGTTTCTTGTTAACCATTTTTCTCGCAGTTTTTGTTTGTGCTCAATGCTTTCGCGGCACTCGTCATCAAACCATTCGTTACGTGATTTCGGTGGTCGTTTTCCGATTGTAGTTTGTGCTGCGGATATGATGGTTGATTGAAGCGTTTGCCATTCTTCTTGTACGTTTAATGGCATCTCAGATGGGATGTCATGTTCTTCAATGCTTTGCGTTACAATTTCCTGATATCTATTCAGTGTTTCCAGGTGTTTAAATGCTTCGACATTCCAGCGCACGGTCTTTTTTGCTTGCCCATTAAATGTAGATGGTAATTTGCACTTATACTTAAAGATGACAAGCATATGATCTGTGTCCATATCAACACCTCTGTATGATCGAACGTCAGTTACACTTGTAGAGTCAAGAGTGTCTCTTAGAAATCATGACGTGATCGATTTGATTTTCAGTTCTTCCATCGTTTGATTTCCACGTTGCTTTGTGGATTCTCTTATGAGGAAAGAAAGTGCTAGAAATTACTAGATCATACATCATAGCCAGTTCAGCTGCGCGAAAGCCGTTATTGTTACTAGTATGATGCAAGCTGTTAGGGCCGACATGTGTTTTAAGTTCTGCACTTCTACCAATTTGCGCATTGAAGTCACCTACCACGATTTTTATATCGTGTCGCGGGATGTTATTGATGACTTCTTCGAGTTCTAGAAAGAACAGGTCTTTAATGTCATCTGCTTTGTCTTCAGTAGGTACATGAACATTGATGATCGTTACATTAAATTTTTGCGTACGGATTCTTATTGTGCATATCCGCATATTAATTGGGCGAAAGTCGATAACATGTTGATTCACGCGACGATGTATGAGAAAGCCAACTCCAAATTCTCCTCCGTTTTCATGACCGCAATAGTAGAGAGTGTATCCCTTGGCTGTTTCGTGGATTCCACTCCCTGGCCATCTTAGTTCTTGTAACGCCACTATATCCAGTGTATAGCTATTGATTTGGTTTGTAAGTTTTAGTAGATCTCCTGGTCTTCTAAGGCTTAGCACGTTCCAGGTTCCCATTTTTAAATCGTAGTCCGGGTACAGTTTCCGAGGTCGTTCTAATAATGAATCCGAGGCCTGTGTACAGAATTCATGACAAGTAATTTTTTACGGAACTGGGGTGTTAGCCCTTCGCCCAACCCAAATGTTCGTGAATGGGTTCGTTCTGTATCTTAAGGTCACCAGAAACAACCTTTTTACATGTTTATATAGCGAGCCGCTTGATCCAAGACAGACGCCCGCCTCAAACCGCCCCTAACATGGAGAACAGACGCTTGCTACACATTTATATAGCGAGCCGCTTGATCCAAGACAGACGCCCGCTCCAAGCCGCCCCTAACATGGAGAACAGACGCTTGAGTTGCATTGGTTTTGTGGCGCCAATGACTCGCCATGGTGCAGAATCATTGAGTATAAGCAGTATTTACTCTGCCCCTCTCAACTACACCAACCTAATTCTGTTAGCATTACCCAGGTAGCACGGCGAACATGGGGATTTGTTCATACAATGTTTGGCAAAAAATATAAGGAGTGCTCGTAGAATGTTGAAATTTTGCTCTGAGTCTTTTGGTTACCTCAATTAAGAAAAATATAAAGTTTCATCAAAATTGGCGACGCCCACTACCCACCGCCCATAGAACCCAAAATGTATTTTTGGCCCAAAGTTTTTGAAATTTGGCACAGAGCCTTTTATTACCTCAATTAAGAATAAAATAAAGTTTCATAAAAATTGGCCACGCTCACTACCCTCCGCCCATAGAACCCAAACTTTTATGATTTTATGATATTATAAATTTTATGATTTTATAAAAGATTATTAATTATTTAAATTTTTTTAATTGATAGTATGGAGTCTTACCTTTCATTTTATTATAGCGCGAGCACCTAGCACGACCGAGCAACCTTTTTTTTCTTCCAAGGAAGTTTGCAATCACGGCACATTATAGAACAAATTTTATTCTATCATATCTTTTAAACCATATGAGCGAACTTTATAATTTTTTTTTTAAATACGCAGAAAAGGCTATATTTGAAAATAATCACTATTTAAATTAGAGCAATAAAGTTATCTTATGTACAAACACTATAGAAGTGCGTAAACAGTTTTCAATATTTTGGACCAAAATTTACATGTGACTTTACTTCATTATTTCAAAGACAAATAAACGTTTTTTTGGGATACAATTTATGGATTCTTCATACTGAATCAATTTTCTACAAAACTGCATCATTACATTTTTAAATTTTATGTGTCGAAAAAATTACTTATTGCACAAACAATCCCACTGTGCGGCGTGGACTTAGAATTTCGGATTTCACTACACCTAATAATTTTTCCGTTCACACCAAAAATCCATTCTTAGCTATTTTATCTATAAAACCAAATTCCAATTAAAATAATCTAAACATATAATATATGGAAAAACTATCAGAAAACTTTCCGTTCAAAAAATGTCTTACTTACAATAATTCTTATAATAGGAACCAAAAACCAATTTAATGATCCAAACAGATGTAACAACAACAATTAAACAAAAATTCGATTAACGGAAGCTATGAATCCAATAACAAGAAAAAAACTTAAAATTTTAATTAAAAACTCCACCGAAAATGCGGGGTTGCATTTTTCTTCTACTTATTCTATTCATAAAAAATTCATTCATGAAATAGTAAAACTTACAATTTCGTGATTGGTCAGTTTTTCATTCAAAATTTACTATAAATAAAATAGAAAGTCCGTTGAAGTATATACCGCGAAATCAATTTAAAATAAAAATCAGAAAAAGTGTTAAAATAAAAGTTAAAAGCAATAGTGAATATATTATAAAATTTTTGTGTTACAAAAATTATTAATTTCAAGAATTCAATAGAATTCAATTTTCTTCGAGAAAATAATATAAAATCTTGTGTTAAAAAAAATTATGAAGTTAAGAATTCAATAGAATTCATTTTTTGAAAATAATATAAAAATTTTGTGTTACAAAATTATAAAAGTTAGAATTCATATTTTTTGAGAAAAAATTATAAAAATCTTGTGTTACAAAAATTAACAATTATTTTCTTAACTCTGAATTCAATAGAATTCATCTTTTGAAAATAAAATAAAAATTGTGTTACAAAATTAGCAAAGTTAGAATTCATTTTTTTTCGAGAAAATATTACAAAAATTGGTGTTATAAAAATCATTAAAGTTACGAATTCAATAGAATTCATTTTATGAAAATATCATAACATTTGTGTTACGAAAATATTAAAGCTCTGAATTCAAAAGAATTCATTTAATCTGAAAAAATATTTCCAAAATGTGTGTTAAATAAATGTTCCAAACTTAAACGGAGAATACAGTGTTTTTCTTTAACCAAAACCATCAAACACCAACCAGGAAGTCCGTGAGAAACCAACGTTCAACACCAGGTAAGATTATCTTTTTATTCGAAATAAGTGACTAAGATACGGGCCTACAACGTCCAGAACTCAACGTCGGGTCATACAACCTCCACGATTGACACAGCTAGTCACAGTCCGTGATAATTAGATCAGGAGATACACCTAAACGTCCCACACACCCTCTTGTCCCTAGGTCCCAAATTCTCACTACCATATTCCCCGAACAAGTTACCTATCTTTGACATCTTAGCTGACACGGAGTATATCCTTCAGAACAGTAGTTCACTAGATGAAAAAACGACAGACATAATTTCGCTTCAGAGTAGCCAACCTAATCAAACTACCAATTCTCCTATCGGAACCACACATCCTCTACCAATAACATTCTATATCACTATTCAAACATAACACGTAAATTCCTTAAGGAACACCCAGAGATTGTTATCACACCAGCAGACAAGGGTAATGTCACTGTAGCAATGCTTAAATCTGATTATGTTTCCAAGATCAACAACCTCCTAAGCGACAGAAACACATACCATATTTTGAAACGTGACCCAACCAACCTTCTTCAAACCAGGAACAACTCTCTCTCATTAAGGAACTCAAGGATAAGGGCTACATTAACCTGCACAATAAAAAAAACTCTTACAACCTATAGCAGTGTCCAACCGAAGTTATATGGATTACCTGAAACACATAAGCCAGAAACACCGATCAGACCTATAGTTTCTTGGATAGGAACCCCGGCTTACAATCTTTCGAAGTTTCTCTCAAATATATTATCACACATCTCCTCAGATAAATACAACATCAGAAACTCATATGCTCTAAAAAAAAGACTTAACGAAATAGGCCATATCGCACCAGGGCATGAATTGGTTTCCTTCGACGTAGTGTCTTTGTTCACTAACATCCCCCTTCAAGTAGTATATGATATTATATTTGACCGGTGGAATGAAATAGAGGTAACTCCGATTCCATACGAAATATTCATGAGAATGATTAAATTTTGCTTTGAAGATTGTAACTACTTTTCGTTCAACAACACCTTTTATAAACAGTCCTTCGGTGGCGCGATGGGCAGCCCATTAGTACCAATTCTAGCCGATTTATCAATGAACAAACTCTTAGACATCTCGATCCCTCAACTCAACTATTCTCCCTCATTAACTTTTAAATATGTAGATGACCTACTTTTTACCTGTCCTCCCTCCCAAATTGATGCCACACTTGAAATTTTGATTTTTTTTCATCCGAGACTATCCCTCACGTACGAAGGTCAGTTAGACACCAAACTTAACTATCTTGACATGACTTTATACATAAACGACAACAGATCCATAGACACAAACTGGTTTGCTAAACCCACCAGCAAGTACAGACTTCTTAATTTTCTGTCCTCCCATTCCTTCTCACAGAAGCGTAATATTGTTGTTTCCATCATTGAGAGAACTCTCAAACGCAGCTCATGTAAGTTTTGGAATGACAACCTGTCCATCATAAGAAAGGGGCTCACCAAGAACAATTACCCCATCCATCTAATTGAGAAACACATCCAACAATTTTTGAATGCCCATCAGGACAGGCCCCTCTTCTCCAACCAAGTCCTCAAAAAAAAACTCCACCCAACCCATCAACTATCCGTCCTCCGACTCCACCAATCAACAATATCGCTCATCGTCCTATTTTTTGCTGCTCTCTAATTTACATAGACAACCTATCCACTAAAATCAGTCACATTTTTAAAGATTTCATCCCTACAGACACCTTAAAAATTATTTTCTGCTCACCCAACTCAATCAAAAACAATTTCTTCTCAGCCACCAAAGACAGAACACCTACAGAAAAAAGATCCAACACCATTTTTAAAATCAATTGTAAAGACTGCACTGGGTGTTACATTGGCGAAACGTCCCAATACCTACACAAACGAATCTACCAACATTCACAGGACTTGAAGAAAATAGCAACATTAGTACCAAACAATTCGTCACCAAGTAACATGTTTATTCCTTCCATAGTCATTACCTCACTGGTCCAACCAACCATCCACATCAAATTTTGCCAACACCCTCCCTCCCCCCCATTTCAACAACATCCCATTCCACCTCAACCTCTCCCACATCACCCAACAAAGACTACACAACGGCCCTCGCTTACCACATCAGAGACACTAAACATTCGTTCGACTTAGACAATCCATTGATTTTGACCACAGAACCAAACCCTACCAAAAGATTTACAAAAGAGGCCTTGTTTATCTTATCACATAGCACTGCGGTCAATAAGAAGACTGACACTTTCGGCAATTCAAAAGTATATATTGATCTGATCAATCAATGCCATTAACATGTCGGCTTTGTTATCTTTCCAACATATAGCATCAACACCTCCACACATCCATTCTATTACAACCCCTTACATCCAACCAGTTCTTCTGTCCGCTCACTGAACCATAACAATTCAACTACCTCCGCGCTCAATCCATAACACATCCCTTCTTTCAACATTCCATAATACTGGTTTTTCTCTCTTAGTTTTTCTCTCTCTCTCTGGCGTTTACATCCCATGAAGGGATTTTGCCGTCTGTGCAATAAGCTTCCAATCATCTCGTTCCATGACCAGTTGACCCCAGTTTCGACATCCTATATCACGAAGGTCTTGGATGATGTCATCACGCCAGCGTTGTCTAGGTCTTCCTCTTCGACGAACACCAGCTGGTTGTTGTTGGGACGCTTTTTTAATCATTCTATCTAATGATGCCCTTTCTACATGACCAAACCATCTAATCCGGTTAGATTTAATAAATCCGATTACATCGCAGCCTCCAAGGAGCTGTCTGATTTCGTGATTCATTCGGATTCTATACTGATTTTCAGCAACTTTACATGGACCATAAATTGTTCGTATGACCTTCCTCTCGAATGTTGATAAAATTCTACAATCGGAGGAAGTCAGTGTCCAGCTTTCACTTCCAAATGTAAGCACAGGTCGAATTAATGCTTTGTAAAGTGTGAGTTTACACGACCGCGAAAGATGTTTTGATCGCAGAAGTTTTGAGTATGCGTAGAAAACTCTGTATGCGGCAGAGACACGGGCTTTGATATCTGCCTGCATGTCATTTGACGATGTTATTACAGACCTGAGGTATTTGAAGTTTTCCACGCGTTCCACTTCGTAGTCGCCAGTATCCAGATTTCCGGGAGGTATGTTCTTAGATGTTGTTAACACTTTAGTTTTGCCGGTGTTGATGCATAATCCAAGTCGTTTAGCATTTCTTTCAAGCTGAGAGAGACTATTTTTAATATCGCTCGTTCTACGTCCGAGAAGCACAATATCATCTGCGTAGCCAAGAATTTGACTAGATTTATTATATATGCAGTTTTGCGTCTCAATTCGGCTTTTTCTTATCGCGTACTCCAGCGCCAAATTAAACAGTACAGGCGCGAGTGCATCACCTTGTCGAACACCTGATGTCATATCGAAAGGAAAAGAGACTGACCCTTCGATTACTATTCTACAATTTGATCCCGATGTTGTGAGTTTACACAGAGAAACAAGTTTCTCTGGGATACCAAGGCATATGAGTGCGGACCAGAGGTTGTCGCGGATGATACTATCATATGCTTGCCTGAAATCAACGTAGAGCTGGTGAATGCTGATGTTGTACTCCCAACATTTTTCCAGAATCATCCTTAATGTAAAACATTGATCTGTGGTTGAGCGGTTGGGACGAAAACCACACTGATAGTCACCGATGATAGATTCGGCGAACGGGATGAGTCGAGCAAGTACGACATTAGCTAGTATTTTATATGCAGTGTTCAACAGTGCGATGCCACGATAATTCGCACACTTTAGACGATCACCTTTCTTATGTAGCGGAACAATGAGAGCCGTTTTCCATTCAGCAGGCAGTTCTTCTTGGTCCCAGATTGCAAGAATCAGATCGTACATACGTGAGACCAGAGCTGCTCCTCCATTTTTAAGTAGTTCTGCGGGAATTCCATCGAAACCTGGTGATTTGCCATTTTTTAGTTTTTTAATTGCAGCTTCCACTTCCTCTATTGCTAGGTAAGGGACAAAAATCTCTTCAGTTGATGGAGCAATCTTAGTTTATAACAACAAATTTTCTCGTTGTCTTAAAAAATCGGGATCTTGTTTGTTCCCAGTTGTTGTTTATTACGTGTGCATATAATTTATTAATTTGCATGTACAAATTTTATAATCAAAAACAAAATGTTCTTAAATTTTTTAATGTGTTTAAATTTTAAATTGTCTCATTGCTGTAGGTTAAGTTTTAATCTCATTAATAATATGTTTTTGTTTTTTTTAATAAAATGTGTTGTGTAGTAGGAATTACAATATGTGTCACAACAACACATAAAAACCCTTTAAGACCAAGGTCCCACAACAACATACGTTCAGAGGTGTTGATGGACGTAAATCTTTCTTTTTTTGTGTTTTTAAATTTTTTGTTAAAGAATGGATAACTAAACAAAAAATCCTATCACTGACAAAATATGACATAGGCCAATATTTTATGATAGAATAGAGAAAATAAAAGTAAATTAAAAGGTAAATAGCAAATTTTTACAAAAATTTGCTGAAACAAAACAAAAATGTAGTTGCCAATAATCCAGCCGGTTGCATATTCCTTGATCCTGTGACGCACTGTCTTTCTTGAAGATTAAAGTCCACACATAGTTATATGAAGGCTCGTTTCCTCAAGGAAGCAATAGCGTCTCATCATCAAGGAATATTTCACAGCTAAGATTGAGGGTGCTACCGTTGACTGAATACAGTTCATCCGCCACCACCCCTAAGATGTCACCTTGGCTAGTGATATCTCACTGCTATTGCCAGTGGTATGTGATATCTCACGTTAACTCGTATGTCAATAGCAGGGACTGGAGTACGCGGAGTTGTCACACCCGTAGATCAAAAATAAAAAAAATTTTCAATACAATAAAAACTGATCCCTCCATGCGGTAGAACGTTTTTAAACGTTTTAAACGGTTTTAAACGTTTTTAAGTTCTTTACACGTAAGTTTATTATTTAACATAATTTCTAGATCTAACCTTGATTTGTTCTAAACTAAATTTTATATATATTTTCCTGTAGTTCTTGAAAATGACGTGCCATTGCCGTCGAAAATTTGAAGAAAAAATGAAACAATAAAAAATGAAACAGAAATTGATATATCACAACAGAATTAATCCCCTTAAATATATTTTGTTTTGTTATGTAGTTATAGTTTTTTATAATACAAGCAAAATGACAATTTTACATATTTGAAAAATCAGTTGGAAGCACTATTAGTGGCAAGATGTTGTAACATCACTTTTGACGATTCTACCGTATTTTACGCTAATCGGTATACTGTACCACAAAACGACTGTCGTAAATACGATAATCTATCACTAACGTTAGTGATAAAGTTTTATTTTACGATAGATTGAGTTTTTACAGTTTGTTTTGACAATAATTAAAAACACAAACAGAAAATAAAACAAAATTATTAAAATTTTATTAAATATATTGAACGAAAAAACAATCTATAATACATATTAAAATGCGAGTAATATTTAAATGGTATTGTTCTTGGTAATCATGGTAATCAATCGTTAATTTTAATAAATTTTCACAACTGTACGAAACAAAAATCTCCAAAAAACCTTATACAATTTATACAAAATTAAATAACTTTTTCTTACATGTAAATTTTCTTAAATGTAGTAATATCGTAATTTTAAGTATTTTATTTAACTTTAAAAATGTAACTTTAAGGAAAGTATAAATGTTATTCACATAAAAAAATTGAACAAAATAAAAATTAAATTAAAATAACTAAATTTAAATTTGCAGAATGACATTTTTCTTTTATAAAAAATTTCGAAATTGATTTAGAACGTTCTAAAACAATTTAGAACTTGGTGTTGCCATACTTAACCGACCTTAACCGTATCGTAAATGTTACAACATACCACTTTATCGTAAAATACGATACGATAAACGCTAACGATGTGATGTTACAACATCTTGCCACAGATCTCAGTAATTGGTGATCCTGTTTTATTTTTTTTTTTTCAAAGTTAGGCATGTTCAGTGTTAATTATAATAAATTATAAATTAACGTCTCTGAATATCCGAAGATAACATGCCAACTAGGGATAAGAATCGAATGCAAATTAAGTTTCTCTGAGAAATTTATGAACGCCAAATTTAAACCTCTGAGGATTAAAGTCATCAGGGAAAACCCACGAAGGCAAGGCATTCCAAAGATGAGAAACTCTGTTGAAAAAGTCACGTTGGAAGGCTACAATTCTACACCTACTTATTTGAACCGTATAAGGATGGGCCGCTAAAGTTGCTCTGTTGTGATGGAATAGGTTTGCAGGTTCAGGCAAAATCGATTTGATCTCTTCAGAAGCTCGTTCATCCATAATGTATTTGTAAAAAATAGTCAAATCAGCAACATTTCTTCCGTGCTGCAAAGAATCAAGATCGTTAGTAAGATTTGAGTTACCGATAAGTTTAATAGCTCTTCGCTGTACAGAATCAAGGCAATTTAGACTACTCAAGTATACTCCACCTCATATGTGAGAACAGTATTCCATGCAGGGACGTATAGAAGATTTATAAACCAAAAGATGTTCGCTATTGAAAAACCTACGACATTACCCCAAAAATCCTAACTTTTGAACAGCATTCTTAGCCAGATTAAAAATATGAGAATTCCACTTCATATTATTTTCAATCTCAACTCTTAGAAGTCTGACAGACTCATTCTCCATAAGATTTTTGGAGCCAAACGTTAATGGAAAAGGATAAGGTGTCGTTATTCTAGAAAAATGACAAACCAGTGTTTTGCTTGTATTGAATTCAATACTGTTAGCAATACCCCAATCCATAATTGATTTAAGATCAGGTTAAGCGAATTTATCAATTCTGATCTAGTCACTTAGCGCAAAGGGTGTATATAATTTAGGTGCTTCATGACACACATGAAGCGTTCTATCATCAGCAAAATTATGTATAGGATGAACCGTTGAATCTAACAAATCATTAATATAGATAAGAAAAAAAGTAGGTGAAAAAGCGGAACCCTGAGGAGCTCCTGCATTAGTTGAAAAAGTATTCGATGCCACACCATTTACATTGACCCTAAATTTTCGATCAGATATAAAGCTATGTGTATATCTTAGTTGTTCGTCCAAATCATAGGATCTCAATTTGCATATAAATTTGTTATGCCATACTTTGTCAAATGCCTTGGAAATATCAAGAGCAACACCGAAAGTTTCTCTAAAGTTCTCAAGCGACTTATTCCAGACATGAGTGACAAAAGACAGTAAGACAGTAAATAAATCAGTAAATCAGACAGTAAAGAAACAGACATAGACGTAAGTTTTGAGGCTTTCGCTTTGTCAATTTCAGACTTTTCGTTTGAGATAATCTGGTTAGATATTTTGTTGGCCTTTAGATATTGGGATCGATTAGTGGGAGTTTTGTTATGAATCCAAATATTAAATGATCTACGTTTGTTTCTAAGTGCCGTTTTGGCAGCTTTCGAATACAAGTATTTTTGTTTGGGTTTTACTATGGAGAAAGGGACAAATTTATTGATAGCAAATTGGATGGTTTCTGTAAAGTTTTGAGCAGAAACATTTACATTGTCAGTGTAAAAACAATGACGGTCGAAAGGGAAACCATGGAAAAAATTTTGAAGACCACTCTTATCCATTTTTGAGTAGTGAAATATTTTGCGGGGTTTGGGAGCTGTAGTTTTAAGTAAATCAGTTTTGATAACTGATGAGATTAAATAATGATCAGAATTTCCAATACTACCTTTCGCGACATCGACACTCGTAATATCTGGCATTGTGGTAAGATAGAGATCTAAAAGAAAACTATTATCACCGCCATTACGGGGAGTGAAAGTCGGGCTTTTAACAATTTGGGATAGGCCCTGAGACGCGGCAAAAATTTCTGCCAGTTTTCCACTATTGTCAACATCGTCGGTCGATTTGGAGAATTCCAACCATGATTTGTTGTGGACGTTGAAGTCACCGGTAACGATAACCTCACAATTAGGGGACTTTGCTCTGATCTCGTCCACAATTTTTGTCAGTATATTAAAAAAGTTTGGGTTACGTTTGTTGGGGGATCGGTATAAAGCTATTGTAAAAAAAGTCATTTCTGGAAGACAAATCTTTAAAACTATTGTACTGAAACCGTCACCGTGTAGTTCAAAATTTGGAAAGCGCGTGTACGCAACACTCTCATGAATGAATGCGCATACGCCCTGATGGAGTTTGAAAGCTGATTCGAGCCTATATTTGGAATTAAGCGATTCTATAAAGAGAAAATTTTCAGAAACTTGTGTTTCTGTAAGGAATAGAATGTTCGGTTTGTCGTGCTCAAGATGATGTTGCACGTGGTCATGGTTAGCGTTCAATCCGCAGATGTTTTGAACATGTATTTTAAAATGTTTTATTGAATCATATATGTTTTGTCCCTGCAAATTCCGTGGACGTGCCGCTTTATGGGCGGGTGGATTGCACAAATTTGCTTTACCACTTGCAGACTTATTTTTTTTCGGTTGTTGTTTTTTGTCGGTTTTTGTTCGGTTGTTATTGCTTAAAGTTCGACACGAATTTAAAAAAGATTTAGATAAAGCAAACGATTAAATAAAATAGTCACCACAAATCTATCTATAAGTGAATTGAATGCAGAGAGGTTGATGTTGGTAGGATGATTGGACGTGGAATGTATTTCCGAGTCTGTACGTAGGTTTGCGATAAATATCAAACTCAAAATGAGGACCAAAATGTTAAATTGATATGTCAAGAAAGCTGAGTGACTTCTCGACTTCCTTCTCAATGGTGAATTTAATAGATTCATTATGAGTATTAAGCACGTTTAAAAAGAAGTTAAGTTGTCGCTCTGTTACTGTCCAGAGACAAAGGATATCGTCTACATATCTGTAACAAAATTTAACGTATTCAGATAGGGGAAGTGAAGTATCTAAAAATTGGTTTTCGAACCGATTCATGAAAATTTCTGCAAGAAGAGGAGCCTTTTTAAATATTAAACCCCAAAATCTTTTAATTACATTTAAATTGCATTTTTTTTTTCAATAAAATGCGTTGTGTAGTAGGAATTACAATATGTGTCACAATAACACCTTTTAAGACCAAGGTCCCACAACAACATACGTTCAAAGGTGTTGAAGGACGTAAATCTTTCTTTTTTTGTTTTTTATATTTTTTGTTAAAGAATGGATAACTAAACAATAAATCCTATCACTGACAAAATATGACATAGGCCAATATTTCATGATAGAAAATAAAAGTAAATTAAAAGATAAATAGCAAATTTTTACAAAAATTTGCTGAAACAAAACAAAAATGTAGTGCCAATAATCCAGCCGGTGGCATATTCCTTGATTTTGTGACGCACTGTCTTTCTTAATGATTAAAGCCCACACATGGTTTTATGAACTATGAGGGCTTGTTTCTTCGAGGAAGCAATAGCGTCTCATCATCAAGGATTATTTCACAGCTAAGATTGAGGGTGCTGCCGTTGACTGAATACAGTTCATCCGCCACCACCCCTAAGATGTCACCTTGGCTAGTGGTATCTCACTGCTATTGCCAGTGGTATGTGATATCTCACGTTAACTCGTATGTCAATAGCAGGGACTGGAGTACGCGGCTGATCCCTCCATGCGGGATCCCTCGAACCGATCCCTCCACTTTTATGTTGTTAGATAATAAGAAAACATTACTTTGTATCAAATCTTTTATCTTTAGTTTTTCTTTATTCTTTAGACCCTCAGGGGTCACTGGTCTGATTAGACTGTGATACGGAACTTGGCGAACCCGAGGTACCTGAGCTATAGTGGGTTCTAGCCTGCTATTGCAAACCGTAAACCTGTTGTCATGTCTAGCGGGAACGGGGACCTTGGCTTAGCCGCCCGGGTCGCGGGAAGGTGCTCGCTTATTAGCACCCTCTGGTGGGTACACACTAGAGAGGACTCTTGCAGGGTCAAACCACAAAAGTACCATCCTCTGGGCACCTGTCGCCCCCAGTTGTATATAGACTTCTAACAGGTATAGACGAAGGCCTGTTGGTGACCTTTATTGCGTCTAAACTCGTGGGAACAATATGGATAAATATTTTAGTAACTTTTCATATTTTTTAAAAACTTTGTTTTCACCTGTTTTATTATTTCTTACGTCCTATCATGAAATATTGGCCTATGTCATATTTTATTATATGATAGGATTTATTGTTTAGTTACCCATTTTTAAAACAAATTATATTTTGATCAAATGACTATCACATTTGATAAAAAATGTTTTAAAATACAAATTCAAAATATTTGTGGATTGAATGCCAACCGGGACGCCGTGCAACATCATCTCGAGCACGACCAACCGCATATTCTTCTTCTTACAGAAACACAAGTTTCTGAAAACTATCCCTATGACGTAACACTAAATCCCAAATATAGACTTGAATCAGCATTTAAACTCCATCAAGGTGTATGTGCATACATTCATGAGAGTGTTGCATATAAACACTTTCCAAATTATGAAGTACATGGTGATGGCTACAGTACAGTAGTATTAAAGGTTTGTCTACCTGAAATTTCTTTTTTCACAATAGCTCTACACCGGTCCCCAAACAAACATAATCCCAATTTTTTTAATGACTTGACTAATGTTGTCGACGAAATTAGAGCACAATTTCAAAGTTGTGAGGTTATCGTTACCGGTGACTTCAACGTCCACAACAAATCGTGGTTGGAATTTTCCAAAATGACCGACGACGACAACAATGGAAGGCAGGCAGAAATATTTGCTGCATCGCACGACCTGACGCAGATTGTAAAAAGTCCAACTTTCACTCCTCGTAATGGCGTGATAACAGTTTTCTCTTAGACCCTTATCTCACATCTATGCCAGATACTACGAGTGTCGATAAGGGTAGTATTGGAAATTCTGACCATTATCTAATCACATCAGTTATCAAAACTGATTTGCTACAAACTAGAGTTCCCAAATCACGTAAAATATTTCACTTTTCAAAAATGGACACCAATGATCTCCGAAGTTTTTTTCAAGGTTTCCCTTTTGATCGTTATTGTTTTTATACTGACGATGTAAGTGTTTCTGCTCAAAAGTTTACTGAAACCATTCAATTCGGTACTAACAAATTCGTTCCCTTTTCAATAATGAAACCCCAACAAAAATATTTGTTTTCGAAAGCAGCCAAATTGGCTCTTAGAAACAAACGTAGATTATTTAATATTTGGATTCATAAAAAGAACTCTGTTAATCGATCCCAATATTTAAAGGCTAATGAAATATCAAACCAGATAATTGAAAACGAAAAAGCAGAGATTGACAGAACGAAAGCGGCAAAACTTTCGAGTATGTCAATTTCTGACAAAAGTTTTTACAGTGCCATTAATTCTTTAAATTGTGGTACTAAATCTTCTATCCCTCCTATCATTGATGGTGACTCAATCATTACTGACCCTGCAAGGAAAGCTACATTGTTCGCGGAACGCTTTGCTTCAAATTCAACAGTTTTAGAAACTCCTAAAGAAATACCCCAAATCCAGTCTTCAGGAGTTAATATGAAACAATTACATTTCAAACCCAAAATTGTCGAAAAACTTTTAAGGGGGTTAAACAACAACAAAGCTTCTGGTGTGGACAACATTCCTCCTGTTATTCTAAAAACATTTTCAAAAGAACTTGCACCAACCCTCACCAAAATATTTTATAAATCCTATAAATCTGGTATTTATCCATCCTGCTGGAAGTTGGCCAATGTCCAGCCTGTCCCAAAAAAAGGAACGAAATGTGATATTTCAAATTATAGACCAATAGCCTTACTCCCAGTCATGTCTAAAATATACGAGCACTATATTAATTCACACATATCTAAATTTTTGGAAGACAACCATTTGATATCTGACAGCCAATACGGTTTTAGAAACAAAAGATCAACAACCGATCTATTGAACTATGTGGCACATCTTTAGAATAGCATACTTGAGAAAGGTGGTGAAACGTACGTGATCGCATTAGACATCTCAAAAGCATTTGATCGAATTTGGCATGCCAACTTGATTAACAAGCTCGTTGCGTACGGTTTTCATCCCGCAGTCGTGAAGTTGATTCAAAAATTTCTGTCGAACCGATACATCTCGGTATCTATAGATGGCTTTTCTTCTGAGTCTAAATTAATAACCGCTGGTGTACCCCAAGGCTCAGTTTTATCTCCCACTTTATTTTTAATTTATATCAACGAACTGTTGCAAATCACCAGCAACCCAATAAATAGTTTTGCAGATGATAGTACACTGCTAGTACACGTTCATCTTCAAAGGGTAAAACGCATGAACGAATAAATCCCGTCCGGAGAGACGCTGCCATAAATGAAAACGAGGACCTAAAAAAAAGTCGCCGATTGGGATGACAAAAATTTGGTCAATTTTAATTCCACCAAAACACAGCTATTGATTGTTTCCAGATCAAAGACCGAGTTTCCCAACGATATTTCAATTAATATGTGTGATGACCAAATAGACGAATGTGAAAGCATTCGTTTATTGGTAGTCACAATATCCAATGACTTACTCTGGAACGATCATATAATGGCCATGGCAAAGAGCGCGTCAAGAAAACTCGGCCTCCTCAATAGATGTAAAAAATATTTTACTTCGCATCAATTACTCCACATTTATAAGTCCTATATTTGTCCCTGTATGGAGTATTGTTGTCAAGTTTGGGGCGCTGCATCTGTTACTATCCTGGCTCATTTGGACTCTGTTCAAAAGCGAGCTATACGAATTGTTGGTGATCGAGATTTAACACTAGATCTTGATTCCCAGCAACATCGTCGCACTGTTGCTGATCTTGTTGTTTTTTATAAATATCGTCACCAGCAGTGCTCGGATGAAATCAGGTCCATAATGCCTCAGACATATGTTTTTCCCCGTTTTACTCGTCAATCGGTTTGTGCGGGCGGTCGGACTGTCGAGATTACTCACTGTCATAGTAATAGAATGCAAAGGGATTTCTTTGTGCGTACATCGTACACATGGAATGCTTTGCCCGAATCAATAGTCTCGAGTGCCTTCAATCCACAAAGATTTAAAAAAAAGCGTCCATCTATACCTCAAGACGCATGTTGTTGTGGGACCTACGTCTTAAAAGGTATCTATGTGTTGTTGTGACACATTTTGTAATTCCTACTACACAACACTTCTTATTTAAAAAAAAAAATATAAGCACCTGAAGATAGCATAACAGCTTAAATTGATCAGGCTACTTATTTACTATAAATAAATAAAATTCAAATTTTGTGGAAAAAGACAAGTGTTTTAATTGAAAAATTTTTAAAAATTATAAAAAAACAAGTTTAAATTAAAAAATAATCACAAACTCAAATAAAATTATCCTGCTATGCGCATGTCAAGGAAAAAAAGAATTGTTCTATCCACTTTTCTATACAAGAAAAACAGAGGATAGAACAGAATCTAAGATACATTTTTTGTTCTATCGTGATTTATACAAACGATGTTATATCCGAGTATATATCTTCTATTCGCGTTCATACAATCGGTCCTTAATGTATTTCGCTCTACTTTTCCGACACCAGGTCAATGTAATTTAAGGGTTTAAGGGCTTAAATAACCTTAATTTGAACAGGGCACAATACTTTTTTCTTCAATTTTTGATCAAATCATCTTTTTTATAATTATTTTAAGATTCAAACAGATCCGTATAAAAAAGCCCTTGACATGAACAACGAACTTTTAACGAAACTTCTGTAGTAGCTCAGTTTACGTTCAGTGTAAACTGAATATAACCATTGGAACAAGCAAATTCCGGAATAAAATTCAGTTTAAGTGAATGATTCAGTAATTCACTCGAGTGGAAAGTGACTTATATATAAAAAAAAAATTGACTATAAAACAATAAAAGTTTTTTTAACAATCAATATAATCAATATATAACTAATAGTAATAAAAGGGAATTATTACCTTATGTTTATATTTATTTAAACTGTCTCGTGATTTGGAAATTAAAAAATGATCATCTGTTTCCAATTTAAAGGATACAACGTATGCATGCGGTACCCATAAACTAACCAGTGGTGCTAATATTTTTGGTACTAACTGCAAAGATATAGTAGGAGCTCCAGCGCCAGACTGTATTTTATGAGTTGGCTAAAAATTTAAAAACAATTTGGATTATCTGTCATAAAGTTCAGAAAAAGAAATTTATACCATTTCATCGGATGGAATGTAAAAATCTGACACAGCAGCAGCTAAATATAAAATTGCTTTTTTGCCGAAATGTGCTAAACATTCACAAGCTGCACGGAGGAGCCACATATAGTCTACGACATTTGTAAAATTAACATAAAGTATCCTCCGTTCATCTTGTGCTTTTTTATATTTTACTAAAATTGGTGACAAAACATCAACATAGTCCGGCTTAACATTTATTGTAGTACTAGGACCGCTTTCATGTATATCTAACATATCAAATATTTGTTGACCACTGAAATGACGAGTAAATGGTTCAAGTGACTTAAGCCTATACATATAAATGACAGCATATCCATGAACTAAGAAATATTCTGCAGAAGCTGATCCTCGAGTTCCTGCACTGAAATTGTCCACAAATCTTACAGTGTTATGTTCTAACGGTACTGTAGTTCCACCAGACTAAAAGAAATTGATTAATATAATTATTATAATGGAAAGGAAAAACAAAATAAACAACATACCGTTATCAAAACCACATTCGACTTTATTTTTAAATGGCGATCACAAAATTCTTTTAACAATGACCTGTTGTCTTCGAAGTCCGAGGGAGGCAAGTGATCAGCATAAAAATCTTCCCAATGTGAAGATGCCATTTTTATATGTCATATAAATCTTTTGTTTTACCTAAGCAATATTATTCACGTCTAAATTCATTCTAAACGTCAAAATGTTTCAAATTAAGGGTGCATGCACAACACAATAAATTTTACTCATATCCCAATAAGCAATGCCCACGGAAAATCCCCAAGAAACAATTTTACGTACGTACCCAAAAGTATAGTAGAATTTTTTTACCAGCGAATACGAAAATTGGATCGTTGTGCGCAGCGGCAATGTAGCAAATTGAAAATGACAACAAAAACGCATAAAATAAATAAATAACTATTGAATTTCAACCAATTATGATCGAAAACTAAAGAATTAAGAGACTAAGGAAATGAAACTACTGTATATATATACACAAAAATATTTGAAACCGTTTTTCTCTCTTCTCCTCTCTTTTTTATCTTCAATTCTTTGGGTCTAAGTTGTCAAAAACAAAATTTGTAAACATTGCTTAGCTTGGTTATAATTTGGTTTTAATAAAATTGTTTTTAATATTTATCGTGGTGATACTTTGACGAATTTATAATAAATGTAACACAGTCAAGAAACTGCAATCGAAATCGTTTTGTAATCGATAGTTTCGAATTGGAGAAAAGGGCATACCTATTGTATATTGTCATCTCACTCTAATTAAAAAATATGGCGTTTTGACATTTAATATAATTTTGACATATATCAACAAATACATTTTAATTAAACAAATATAGTTAAAATATTGTATAATATAATATATTTAAACAGTAAGTACATTTTTAATGTTATGTATATATAAGAAAATGTGTTATCTGTCTAGACTAGATTTATTTTAATTTTATTTATATCATAACATAACCTATAATTTGAAGTTACAGCATTTATTGATTTGATATATACATTTGATACATACATCTATAATCTATTTCTTTTAATGGTATTTTTTCTCATTTCAGCAGGGTTGGGAAGTTTTGATGTTCGGAACTATTGTTATCTGACTACCATTTATTTCGGTCTCTGTAAAACGCCTACGATGAAAAAAAGTTATCGACAGAAGACCCACCGAAAATCACTTGCCTATGTTTTGTGCTTCACAGAAGTACAACACCGATGGAATCATGAAACTATTCATAAAATGGCAAAAGGTTGTAAATATAATAATTAGTGGCACATATATATAGTTGATTAAAATTGATTTGAGTAAACTAAAATTCGGTTTAATATAATTAATAATAATTTTTCGATTATATGATTTTCGGTGATGTGATGTTTCGATCTAATAATTTTTCAATCTCAAAACCATTCGATGATATAAAATTCGGTGGTTTGAACTTTCGGTCGACTGTTTTTCGGTTCTATATCCTCAATTTGATGGTTTGATTTTTCGATGCTAAGATGCGGACCCGAAAAATTGCATTTAAAGTTGAACAAAAACGGCGGATACTTTTTATAAAACCTAATATTGCATTGTACTTTTTTCTTTAATTTTTTTGTCCTCCTTTTGATTGAAAAAAAATTGGTCACCTTATGATAAATAAAAAAAATAAAAAAAAAAATTGTGCGTGGACAAGTGAAACTTCGTAATGTGGAAATAAAAACATATTGCATTTATAGCTGCTATGTCCAAGCGCTGTTGAGGACTGATTAGAGTTGATTTGATTGTAGTTTGTGAAGGTGTTATCATGTGATTTAGAGATCCTCCGATTTGTTCCAAATAGATTTTCTTAGTATCCACACAAGTTAATAAAATTTTTATCCAATGATATTCTTGTACTTAATTGAATGAACCTTAAATTTATGTTTAAATTATAAATATACTTCATAAGAATTGATGCTTTAATTCATCATTGATAGAATATTTTTAATTTAATCAATCATCAATAAGTTATTTAAGTTTAACTTCAAACATCTGAAGATATTCATACTAAGTTTACACCAGTATCTAATTTGCTAGCCCTTTTCACCATCATACTTTTTAAATTTGATACGGTGATGTAAACTCTTATTAATTAGGTATGACATATTAATTTATAGCGCGTCCTTTTTATTGTTAATTTTTTGGTTAAAAAAAAAATATTTTCCATGTATATTTTTTATAAAAAACTGAAAACATTTATTATAATAATGCTAAAATTTATTTTACTTTTAATTTCAGCAAAAAAATCACATCAAACATAAATATATATTTATAAAATAAGTTGATTTATTTTTATTTTAAATGCCATACCTAATTTTAGTATTCACACCGTAAAAATAATACCCATTTGCTACGTACCTAATTTGATACGTAGCAAATCATCCTACCAAATATTTGGTACGTACTTTTTTGATAACTGTTTACATCGACCATAGTCGACCTAATAAGTATAGTATGTACCTATTAGATCCTGGTGTAAACTTAGTATTAATAAAGTTGATTATGTTGACTTTGAAACAACGAAAGATATTTAACAATAATAAATGCTCCACTACGAGATAATTTTAATTTTTCGCCGCAAAATATTTTATCACACAAATATTTATTCACGTAAATTTTTACGTCACTCCACTCAAGCCATTCGTGAAAACGAGAAGAGGTTATATTAATTTCCTAAATTGTTTGTTTTTGTCGAGGCTTTTGTACTTTCCTGGTGTAGTAATACTAGGGAAATATTACTTATTATTTTAATTAAAACAAAAAGTGAATCGTCTTTTTCTGACGTTTTATTATTATGTATTTCACAAAGTTCAAATTACAATTTTGTCTTTTTTCAATAAAAATAAGTACTAGAATTTACTATAAAAGTATTGCCTGTTGGACAACTATAAAAAAACATTAAATTTTTAACGGATACTACAGCTCGGCCGTCCTGACGCGACCATCGCCCCGATGAAGCTCGTCGTTTCGCGTAGGAGATCCGTACAACACCGAACTGTTTTCTTCGTCTAGTCTCCAGTCGTCGTCGTAGACATACTCGTTGTTACACTCATTTTCTGAATGACTAGCTTCTCTATTCGACGTTTCTAATATCCAATCATCGTTGTAGACATAATTGTCGTTTTCATCGTTAGACTGGATATCCCGTTCATTTACCTTATCGGTACCAACATTACCCTGAATTTCGTTAGGATGAGGCGTTGCGTCATTATCGTAAGCTACATCGTCGACCATTTCCTGATCGCATAAATCGTTAGGCCATTTTTTTAAATTACGAGGGTCAAACACCCCGTTAAAAGGTATTTGAGATACTTGAAAGCCTTCGATATCCGTTATAACGTAACGGTCGTTAGGAAGCACTTTCTTTACTAAGTAAGGGCCTTTATACTTATTTAATAATTTTTTATTTATTCCAGGAGGTGGAACGTTTCGTATGAACACATAATCTCCTTCGGTATAGGTCATTGAAGGTTTGTGTTTCTTGTCGTAATATGTTTTATTATATATCTGAGATTTTTGAACTATATTCGCGGCATCGTTTCGGATTTTTTCTAAATCCCGTTCGTTTGGGTTTCGTTGCTCTAAATAATCGTAGACAAGGTCATTTGATACTCTACGTTGACGTATTCCGAATAAGAGTATACTTGATGTAGTGTCGGTAGAACGCGAGACTGTGTTGTTAAACACGTATTCGGTGGAGGACAATAATTTGTCCCAATCATCTTTTTCCTGATTCGTATTTTTACTAAGAACTGGCGTTAAAAATCGATTTAACCGTTCAACTTGTCCGTTAGATTGAGGACTTGATGTCGCAATTAAGACATGACCAATTCCTCGATCAGTTACAAATTTCTTAAATTCGTTGGACCTAAACGCGGTCCCGCGATCACAAATTACTCGCACTGGTTGACTATATGCATCAAAATACGTTTTAAGATGCTTGATTACCTCTTTAGTATTAGTCGTTTTCGTGGGATACAGTTTTTTGAATTTAGTGAACGCATCTGTTATCATTAAGATATGCAGATTTTTTCGTTTGGTTAACGGTAATGGCCCATAATGGTCCAAATGTAATGTTTGGAATGGTAATATTCCTTTCTCAATATTATGTAGAATACCTTTCTGTCTACCGTCTTTCGGTTGACACATTATACATTTTAAGCAACTTCGTATATGCTTATCTACTGTAACGATCGCAATAATCGCAAAACAATAATAAAACCAAATTCCTCTTTGTTTTCAATTCAATAAAAATGTATTTCATTAGTTTCCGTTCATTTTTACATTAATAATAATTTTAAAATTTTCTAAAACTTAACTGCTAGTTAAATTTTGAATATACTAAAAAAAGCAAACGAACGTACTCAATTTTATTTCCAATTCTGACGAACAGATGTCGTTGCTAATCTTTGTTGAATTTTTAGTATTACACGATTTGTTTTGACATCGGAAGAGGTAACAACTAAAACACATTTTTTTTGGTTGATTAATTTTCCGATGTTAAAATTTTGATTTAAATAAAAATTCATTCCAGTTTTGATTCTTAAAAAGATGACATATAGTCAAATTTAATGTACAAATAAAAAGATTGCATTTTTTTGAGTTAATTAGTATTGAACTACAAAAGATAACAAATGTATATAGTTCATCATTTAAGTTAACCTTGTATTTTTCTATCGCATATTAAAATGTTTTAACGTAATATAAAGAAATTGATTGAATAAAATTGTTTTGCAAAAAGTCGTAATCAAACTAAGTTTTTTCCCATATTTTCTGTGGTTCCTTTTCTTTTAATCAAAATAAGAAAACGGATAGGCAAAAACTAACACAGCCAGGTGAATAAAAATATTTTCAACTGTTGAAAGGAATTGTTATCAGAGATTGGTTAAAAAGAAATGGTTAATGGAATATATGAAAAAGCTGTTTAAAGGAATTATTATGGAAAAAATTGGTGATAGGAGTTGTTGAGAGAATCTATGAAGGAAAGGCTGAAAAGATTTAAAAACGAAATTTGTGGAGAAATTTGGGATTACGGTATATCGGAATCAATCAAGATCAGCTTAAGTTAAGTTTTTTTTGTTCATTGTTAACATAAATATACAGGTTTAAGTTCTCTTTAACTAATTACTAAATTTTCTTATTTTTTTTTGAAATGCTAGGTTAAGGAAAAGGAATAAGATAAGAGATTCACAAAGGCAGATTCAGGTGGTAGACGTAAGTCATTTCGAGTTGTAATTTTATTTTATTATTATTATTTATATTATCCGGCATAAATTAAAACTACAAAAGTAGTAACAAAGGTCCAATTATTACACTGGCGCCGAAACAGGGACCCTCTAGGTTTTCTGTTAATTTATATAGCTACTCGTAATACGTGGCGTTTCGAAACAAAGACCGTGGGTTTTTTTATATATAGAAATATACTAGGGCGTAACCAACTGGTTATTTTGGCGGTTATTTCGGTATTTTTTTGGATATATTTTTTTTTTTATATATATTTTATTATCGTACGATACGGTAATTTTGCAAATTTTTGGCAAACCTGCTTTGTGTGGAGGTTGCAATTTTGCAAAAATTGTTATTTTTTTGGATAGGGCGTTGTCAAACCGGTTTGGTTTGAATTAAATAATAATTAATAACAAAATATTTTGTAATAATAATTGGTGGAATTAATTTTTGGGATAAACCAGATATTGGTTTATTTTATATCCTTTTATTTTTATATAACATTTTTTCTGTGTATTTGGGGTGCCCAAATTGTTAGGAATAGATAGATATTTGTTTTTAAATTTTTTATATATAATGTACAACTCAATCAGGAGGTTTCAGGGGGGGATAAGTAGGAGTCGGCCAGGGGGGTTTGAGCCCTGGATGAATGAGGTGGAAGAGAGAGAGCATGTGGAGAGAAAGGAGAAAATGAATGAGGCAATGAATGTGGTAGAATGGATGATAAATGTGATTATGGTTGAGGTGAAAGATAAAATGTTTTTGGAGATAATGGATGACATTTGTGAAGAGCAGTATGATGAGATATTGGATGGGATGGTGGTTGATATAGTGAATGAGTGCGTGAATGAGGAAGCGAATGGGATGAATGTGGTGAATGAGGAAGCGGTTGAGATGGATGTGGTGAATGAGGAAGTGAATGTGGGCTGGAGAGAAAGGAGGAGAGTTAATAAAAACCGGAGTTCTCATTTGAAAAGAAAGGAGAAGAGGAAGAAAGAAAAGGAGGGTCGCTTGGTCGTGGAGCTGGGAGCTTCCTCGACCAAGAGTACTCAAACTGAGGAGCTGGTTGAGGTGGTTCCCATCTCACCGACCATGCGACAGGTAGAGGAGTGGTCTGGTCCACAGGAGGCCCCTGTTCCTCATTGTATAATTAATTAAAATTAATTATTTTTGCTTGTTTGAAAAAAAAACCGTTTTGGGACAGCAATTTTTTTTTGGAGATTGTTTTTTTGTGCTGTCATTCGAATTTGTTTTTGTACATATTGTACATATTTGTAAATATTTTTGTAAATAATTTTTTTGTATATAGTTCCAATGTAATTTTCATTGTACATATTTTTTTTTTTGGAATAATATTGTACATATTTTTATTGTACATATTTTTATTGTACATATTTTCATTGTACATATATTTTTTGGAATAATATTGTACATATTTTCATTGTACATATTTTTTTTATAAATAGTTTTTGGAATTTTTTTCGTGTACTAGGTTTAATAAATCTCTTTCTAAGCGGTAGGCCTAACAAGCCATCCATGGGGCTTCTCCCCTTAACATGATGACGTTCTTAGATCGCCTATGACCATCGGGGTTATGCGATCGAAGAACATTGGTTTCTTCTCTTCATTCGGTGAGGAAGTCCTCAGGGACGAGGAGTGGTGTTGCTGTGTTTGTACTTAGGTGCAAACCAGTAGTACCATTCCTTGCTCAGAGGCTTCTTCGGTGTAATGAAGAGAAGAACCAATTGTACTTTTGCTTTCAGGATCAGAGGCTTCACCTCATACAAATTCAAAAATTTTTCCATTTTTTCATTTAGTTTTCAATAGAACAATTTTCATGGAGTTTGGGGTTTGAAGTCTGGTGCTCGGGAGCGTTCTTCAACTTTCGCATTAGGTTTAGTTGTAGTTTATTAGTAGGTTAAACAAGCACAACTGGGTCAGTAGAAATGGACCTAGTGTCTAATCGTGACAGTTGTGATTGTTTTATTAGGTTGGGGAGAATCTGTTCTGCAGAATCTGGTCGTTAGGGGCTTTTCTAGTCAGTTCTCACATGCATGGTTGGAGTGGGCTCGCGAACGCGATATTTTAAATTTAAACAATATGGATATTGTAGCCATGCTTACTTTTTAAATTGTCTCCAGACGAATCTTGATTTTGGGAATCTCTTATCTTATTAAATAAAAATAAAATAAATAAAACAAATTTTTTGAAAATTAAATAAATAATTAATATTAAATAAATAATTTTTTTTAAATTTAAGTTAATTTTAGGTAGCTAAATAAAATAAATTTTCTTAATTAAGCTTTACGTCAAGATATAAATAAATTTTCTTTGTTTTTTTAAAAAAAAATTAAATAAATCAAAGTTAAGACGGTGCATCCGATAAATAAACATTCTTTTGGATATTTTTTATTTTTCAATTTTTTTAAAAAAATAAATAAATATATTTTAGGGGTGCTATCGTCAATAACTAATTTTAGGTATATATATATTTCAGTATATCTGAAATTAAATAAATAAATTATATTTTTACACATACAATATTTTAGGAACTTTTGTAAAAGATTCAGCAAAGATTGGGTACGACGGTGGTCTTTCCTTTTTGTTCCTTTACAAGTTTGTTTTTACAAAATTTTTTTTTGGGGCGTTCGTTGTTTTTTTTCGTTTTGCGTTTTTCATTGTTTTCACTTTTACAGCGTACTAGCTACATTTTTTTAGTTGGAATTGGTTTTAGTATTGTTGGTATTTTCGAATTCTTGACTTTATAAATTTTACCTGCAAAATGTCAAGCCAACTGGACGTTGACCATCCGTTCTATGGTCTGGAACCCACCGAGCTGCAAGTCGAATGTTTGGTTCGGGGTGTGGACTTTAGGGGGTCGATTGGGCAGAGGAACTGCGAAACCATGGAGATCATGGGTCAGTTCCAATAACAGTGTCTCATGCGAGAGATTTAATCGAAGAATCTCAAATGATGGTGCAGGCAGCACAACTCATTTTAAATCAGGTACGACGACTTCGGCCACCAATTAATCAGACCTTCTTAGATGGTTTGGCGAATCGAGTGTTACATTACACGGGTAGGATGAATAGGTTGGGTCCTCGCAATGACTTGCAAGAAGCCCGTACCTACGCTATCTCGCAATTGTCACGCGCCTGGGATATAATAGGATCACTGTCAACACGTCCAGTTATGCAGAAGAAACCAGGAGTGTCATCTGCTCCATCTGCTTCACCTGCTTTTCAACCAGGTGAGAGATCCACACCGATCCCAGTACGGCCAATATCTGAAACAATACATAGTCTGAATCGTCCAAACCAGCAACAACAAAGACGGTCAGATCAGTTACCACCGGCTTATTTCCAGCAATCAGGTTTGAGAGCAGAGGACCTTGCAATACCACTATTGGGTCCATCTTTCCAAGCTGAACACATACACAACAATCCAGCATTGGTACAACAACAATCATTAAATTATCCACAAGCTCCACTAACAGCACCACCACCATACAACCAACCTCCTCAGGTATGGCGTGACGCGGCTCCAGCGTTAGCACCAGTGGAGTACCGAGGGGTTCGTGGGAACAATTTGAGTCGTTATGACTCAAATTGGGTTCCAACCTTCACAGGAGATGGTCACTCTCCTGATGTTCATGAGTTCGTTCACAGAGTTGAGGCGGCTGCCAGGAGGGACCGTGTGAATTGGGACGACCTTAGGTCTATCGTTCCACGGTATCTCAAGGGGGCTGCCGACAGATACTATTTGAACTTAACTCATGAATATGAGGTGGTGACCTATCCAGTGCTAAGGGAGGGACTCCTACAAACCTTCGGTACGCTCACTGATGATAAGGCGATCTTGCGCGTTCTTCTGAACCGCAAACAAAAGTCAAAGGAGAGCGTATACGAGTATCTAGTGGAGATTGGTTCGTTAAACCGTCGCTTAGCACGTCCATTTGCTGACCGTGAAATGCTAGAGATTGCTCGGGAGGGACTGAGTGTGGAGCTCAAAAATGCTACACTTGCAGCAACAATACATTCTATTGATGAACTTCGGACTCTATGTCAGAAGTTTGAACGTTTGTGGTCCACACCAGTTCCAACCAGAACATCAAATTTAAGAATTAGCGAGGTACAACAAATGGATGATTATGAGGTGGATGCTGAACCAGAACAACATGGATATATTGATGCGGTGGATTCAACACAGAGACGGATATTGCAGCGACCTAGCATAACATTTGACAACAGTCAACCTGGTCCATCAATATCCAGACAACCAATAGTATGTTTCAGATGTGGAGTAAACGGTCATCGAGCTCCTGATTGCTCTAAGAATCGGATAAAATTGCACTGCTGGAAATGTAACAAACCGGACGTTATTTACGCAAATTGTTCATATTGTCACCCGTCGGTAAACTACCGTCCGAGAGTACATGCTTCGGGGATGGTACCCTCGGTTCAACATCCAGTGAGCCCGAAGAAATCGACGAGAGATGTAGGAACGCAGAACGATCCACCACTCAGGAAACCAGAATAAAATCACCTAGTACATTTAATTTCCCATCATTACATCGAACATATTTTAGACGTCTTGAACGTAACATTAGATATTGGAGGATGAGGAAATTATTTCGTAAAGCTTGTATTTCATCTATCCTTTCAGAAACAAAGGATCCTCGGCCGCGATTGACAATCAAGATTTTGGACAAACATATTTCAGGTCTATTGGATAGTGGAGCGTCAATCACAATACTTGGAAGAAATTCCTTGGAATTATTGGAATCAGCAGGTACAACTTACCGTAAGTACACTTCGTGTATTCGTACGGCAGATGGTACTGCAACAAAAATTTTGGGTAACATCGAAATTCCAATAACTGTGAATGGCACCACTAAACCAATGCGGTTCCATATAGTCCCTGGATTACGAGAAGAGCTCTACCTGGGCATAGATTTCTGGGAGAAATTCGGTATTGTTCCTTCTTTTGTTAGTGAACTGACTCGCACAGAGCTACAAACTTTTAATACACATAACCTCACCACTGATCAGCAACATGAACTGGATATGATCAAGGATTCTTTCCCGTCATTTGAAGTGTCTGGACTCGGAAAGACTTCTTTGGTTGAACATGTCATCGATGTTGGTAATAGTGCACCTGTTAAACAGAGACACTATCCCACATCGCCGGCTGTTCAACTAAAGGTCTATGCCGAACTTGACCGAATGCTTCAAATGGGCGTGATCGAAGAGTCTAACAGTTCTTGGTGCTCGCCAGTGGTTTTGGTACAAAAAGAATCTGGTAAAAACAGATTATGTATTGATAGCCGTCGTGTCAATTCACTAACGAAAAAGGACGCTTACCCACTTCCCTTGATTGATGGCTTACTAGGTCGTCTAAATAGCACAAAGTACATTTCAAGTATTGATCTCAAAGATGCTTTCTGGCAGATTCCTCTGGCAGAAGCATCTAGAGACAAGACAGCCTTCACAGTGCCTGGTCGTCCATTGTATCAATTCCGGGTTATGCCCTTTGGATTGTGCAATGCTCACCAGACAATGTGTCGGCTAATGCACAAAGTGATACCACATCAATATCACGAAAATGTCTTTGTTTATTTAGATGATCTATTGGTAGTCTCTTCCACGTTCCAGGAACATATGGAATTGCTGTCCAAAGTCTCTTCATTGTTAAGAGCGGCTGGGTTAACCATAAACCTCAAGAAAAGCAAATTTGTTCTGAGAGAGGTGAAATACTTAGGATTTTTGGTTGGTGAAGATGGTCTTCGAACAGACCCTGACAAGGTAAGAGCTGTAGCAGAGTACCCAGCTCCATCTACAGTAAAACAAATACGACGTTTATTGGGAATGGCTGGTTGGTACCAACGTTTCATACCAAATTATGCAAGCGTGGTATCACCGATTACGGATTTATTAAAGAAAAGTTCTGGTAAATTGAAATGGACATTAGAAGCGCAAGCTGCTTTCGAAAATTTAAAACGATTGCTGACTACAGCACCGGTATTAATTAACCCTGACTATAATAAAGAGTTTTTTATTAGATGCGATGCGAGTCTGACAGGGATAGGTAGTGTGTTGTATCAGGTTGATACTGACGAACAAGAGTGTCCGATAGCCTTCATGTCGAAGAAATTAAATAGAGCTCAAAGGAATTATTCAGTCTCTGAGCTCGAATGTCTTGCGGCAATTCTGAGTGTGAAGAAATTCAGGGGCTATGTTGAAGGTCACCGATTTACAATTGTGACTGATCACTCAAGTCTGAAGTGGCTTATGTCACAGAAAGACTTGAGTGGTCGTCTGGCTAGGTGGAGCCTGAAACTCCAACATATGGATTTTACCATTGTCCACCAGAAAGGTACCCAAAATATAGTCCCTGATGCTCTATCTCGTCTTTATGACGATACACACGAGGAATTGACGGAAGCATTAACACATCACATTAACGACATTAAAATCGACAATGAAGGTTATCGGCACAAGGAATATACGGATATGATAGCTAAAGTTCAATCATCACCCAAGGACTTTCCATCTGTTAAAGTCGTGGATGATAAGCTATACATACGTATTGAGCCAAGACCTGATGCAATACCTAACGATGTTCCTGTGTGGAAACTCTGGGTACCAAAACCGATGACTTCAAACATGATTCAGAAACATCATGATGATAGTACTGCTGCTCATGGAGGTGTTAAAAAGACTTTAGAATTACTTCGACGTCTTTATTATTGGCCGGGCATGGCGTCACAGGTACACAACTATGTTGTGTCCTGCGACACATGTAAACAAACAAAAGCCACGAATCAGATATTGCGTCCTCCGATGCAATATCAATTCGAAACAGCACGTCCATGGCAGAGAGTCTATATAGATTTTTTGGGACCGTATCCTCGTTCTACACTTGGGAATACGGTGTTATTGATAGTTCTGGATCATGCTACGAAGTTTGTACTACTGAAACCACTTAGAAACGCAACTTCACCGAAGGTGAATGCTTTTCTAAGGAACGAAGTGTTTCTTACATATGGGGTACCAGAGTTTCTGCACAGTGACAATGGCAAACAGTTCACTAGTAGGAACTTTCAAAATCTTTTGTCAGATTTCGGCATTAAACACATTAGGACCGGTGTCTATAGTCCTCAAAGCAACGCGTCAGAGCGGGTCAATAGGTCAGTTCTAGCAGCAATTCGAGCGTTCATTAAAGGTCAACATACCAAGTGGGACTCACAAATTGGTGAAATCGCATATGCACTGCGGGCTGCAGTACATTCTGCTACCAAGTACTCACCGTACTATTTATTATTTGGTCAACATCCAATCTCGGATGGAAATACTTACCATTTGTTGAGATCACTACACAAGCTTGGTGAAGATGCTGGTGAGGAAATAGAACGCTCTGATCATTTGACTCTGCTCAGGAACCGGGTTCAACAAAATTTAAAAGCAGCTTTCAAAAAATCGCAACATCAGTACAACCTGCGATCTAAACTACGGACTTTTTAACCACAACAACGTGTGTTTGTACGGCAACATCATTTGAGTGACGCTACAAAAAAATTCTCGGCAAAATTGGCTCCAAAGTTCTTACCTGCAATGATTAAGACTAAGATTGAAAATGTACTCTACGAGTGCACAGATATGAGCGGTAAGAATCTTGGAGTCCATCATGCGAAGGACATCAGAGAATGATGTCTTTTCGTTAGGTAGGGTCGTTCCTCTGGCTAGTTGTCTTCGCTGTGGTTCACACCTCCCGGGTCATACTTACTGGTTGTATCGGGGTGTCCATGGTGCTGACGTTCGGATGGATGGTCGGTCTCAATACTCAGTGAAGTTCTTAAGGACTTCATGAGTGTTGGAACCGGTCGTCTGCCTTGACGCCAGTGACTGTGGGTATCTCGATCCCAGATACAGTTTAATAGGGGAAAGTAGTTCGGTGGTTTTCTGTCATGGAGGGGATGGCGACGTTTTTGTGATTTCAAGAGTAGAAATCTTGATTTTTACCTTGAATTCATGGTGTAACGTTCGCAATATTTGCAAAACAATAATAAAACCAAATTCATCTTCGTTTTCAATTCAATAAAAATGTATTTCATTAGTTTCCGTTCATCTTTACATTAATAATAATTTTAAAATTTTCTAAAACTTAACTGCTAGTTAAATTTTGAATATACTAAAAAAAGCAAACGAACGTACTCAATTTTATTTCCAATTCTGACGAACAGATGTCGTTGCTAATCTTTGTTGAATTTTTAGTATTACACGATTTGTTTTGACATCGGAAGAGGTAACAACTAAAACACATTTTTTTTGGTTGATTAATTTTCCGATGTTAAAATTTTGATTTAAATAAAAATTCATTCCAGTTTTGATTCTTAAAAAGATGACATATAGTCAAATTTAATGTGCAAATAAAAAGATTGCATTTTTTTGAGTTAATTAGTATTGAACTACAAAAGATAACAAATGTATATAGTTCATCATTTAAGTTAACCTTGTATTTTTCTATCGCATATTAAAATGTTTTAACGTAATATAAAGAAATTGATTGAATAAAATTGTTTTGCAAAAAGTCGTAATCAAACTAAGTTTTTTCCCATATTTACTGTGGTTCCTTTTCTTTTAATCAAAATAAGAAAACGGATAGGCAAAAACTAACATAGCCAGGTGAATAAAAATATTTTCAACTGTTGAAAGGAATTGTTATCAGAGATTGGTTAAAAAGAAATGGTTAATGGAATATATGAAAAAGCTGTTTAAAGGAATTATTATGGAAAAAATTGGTGATAGGAGTTGTTGAGAGAATCTATGAAGGAAAGGCTGAAAAGATTTAAAAACGAAATTTGTGGAGAAATTTGGGATTACGGTATATCGGAATCAATCAAGATCAGCTTAAGTTAAGTTTTTTTTGTTCATTGTTAACATGAATATACAGGTTTAAGTTCTCTTTAACTAATTACTAAATTTTCTTATTTTTTTTTTGAAATGCTAGGTTAAGGAAAAGGAATAAGATAAGAGATTCACAAAGGCAGATTCAGGTGGTAGACGTAAGTCATTTCGAGTTGTAATTTTATTTTATTATTATTATTTATATTATCCGGCATAAATTAAAACTACAAAAGTAGTAACAAAGGTCCAATTATTACACTACTTGCTCTTTAATTTTTGGAAACCAGTAACATCGTTTTATTAATTTCGTTGTCTTGTCTATTCCAACGTGTCCTACTTCATCGTGGCATGTCCGTATGACATTGGATACCATTTCGTGTGGGACGTTAAATAATAATTTGTCATTTTCCTTGCGATACAACAAGTCGTCTTGTATCTCGTAACAAGGATTAACCGCTTGACTTGACTTTAAATTTTCTTTAATTCTACATATTTCGTTATCTCTGGTTTGTGCTACTGATAAAATCTCCTCAATACTATTATTTCCAATAAATAATATATTTAACACGCGACTTAAGGCATCTACATGTCTCATTTTTGTAGAATCACGATGAACGATTTTATAATCGTAATTCTCCAAGTAGAGTGCCCATCTCGTTATTTTCGGGTTTATGTCCCGTTTGGATAATGCTAAAGTTAACGCGTTGCAATCCGTTACGATTTTAAATGGAATTCCATGGAGATATACATGGAATCGTTGGATGCTGTTTATAATAGCTAACATTTCTAATTCAAAACTGGAGTATCGAGATTCACAGTCCGTCGTACGTTTACTGAAGTACATTACGGGATGAAATGCCCCGTCGTTTTGACGTTGCATATTAATTGCTCCGTAACCAATAGAGCTGGCATCTGTGTGCAATTCCGTTTCGTTGGCAGGGCTATAAATAGCTAAAACTGGTTTACTCGCAAGTCGTTTCTTGAGAGTATTGAATGCCGTTAGATGAACATCTGTGAACTCAAACACAGCGTCCTTTTTTAGAAGATCGTAGAGTGGTTTGGAAATCACCGAGAAATTTTGGACAAATTTGCGAAAGAAACTGGTGAGACCCAGAAATCTATGCACTTCCGGTACGTTTTGTGGAACTGGAAATTCGTTAACAGACTTTACGTGTTCAGGTGATGGCGTTATACCGTTGCTATCAATTTCGTATCCTAAATATATAATTTTACGTTTCATAAATTGGCATTTTTTAATTTGTAATTCCAACCCGTTTTTATTTAATATTGTAAGCACTTTTGCTAAAATTTCGTAATGTTCGTCAGCCGTTTCTGTGGCTATCATCAAATCGTCAAGGTAAATTTCAATTTTTCCTTCGTGTATAAGATCGTGAAATACTTCGTTTAAAAAACGTTGGAAAGTGGCTGGTGCATTTCTAAGTCCGAAAGAAACTTTTAGATATTCGTAATGGCCTGAAGGTGTCACAAAGCCCGTATACTTAATTGACCCTTCATCCATTTTGATTTGATGAAAACTGTTTTTCAAATCAAGCGTTGTAAAATATCTTTTGTTTCGTAATTGATCAATCTGATCTTCGATCAAGGGTAGTGGATATTTGTCTCGGACCGTGAGTTTATTCAACTCTCTAAAATCCACACACATCCTTGTCTTACCGTTTTTCTTTTTAACTAAAACCACGCGACTCGCATATGGTGAGTTGCTATGACGTATGATACCTTTCTTTAAAAGATCATCTATAATTTCGTTTAATTCTCGCTTTTCGGCAAACGAGCACCGTTTCGGTGGAAAACTGAACGTTTTATTCTCTTTTAATTTTATTTGCATTCGTGTTTCGTGAGAACTTTCAGATTCCGTTTTCGTTAAATAATGATTCCGGAATAAATGTTTGATTTTCGTTTTGAATTCCCAATCATTATCATCACCGATATCCAATAATTCGGCTTCGTCGTTATCAATTAGAATATTTAATAAAAATGACAGATCATTAGTACTCGAATTTTCGAAACTTTCATCTTTGACTAAATCGTTATCGACCTTATTAATGGATTGACTTTCGTTATTAATATTACCTTTTATGATTGTCAACTTTTTTGCGTGTTGAATTTGTATAATTAACTGATTCGTTGTTAATTAAACCGTTTTCAAATTCGTTATCAACTGTAACGTTCGCAATATTCGCAAAACAATAATAAAACCAAATTCATCTTCGTTTTCTAATTCAATAAAAATGTATTTCATTAGTTTCCGTTCATTTTTACATTAATAATAATTTTAAAATTTTCTAATACTCAACTGCTAGTTAAATTTCGAATATACTATAAAAAGCAAACGAACGTACTCAATTTTATTTCCAATTCTGACGAACAGATGTCGTTGCTAATCTTTGCTGAATTTTCAGTATTACACGATTTGTTTTGACATCAGAAGATGGAAAACAAAGAAAAATCACATTTTTTGATTTGGATAAAATTAATTAGAGTCTGAGAATTGAAATAAAAAACATTACCTTTGGTGTTGAATGTGGAACTTAAAACATAAATTGCTAGATTGAAAAGTTTGACTCAAATTAAATTAAATCAATTATTAAAATTGAATAAAAATAAAGGAAATACAAATAATGTAAGGTATTTGCTTTTGCTAAATGTCGAAGTCATATCAAAGTTAATAAAATAAAAGTATTGGATAAAAATAAAAGCCTATAATTATAACTTGATAAGGCAGCTATTGATATTGTGTTGGGCGATATTTGGATGGAAAGTCGGAGGTTTGAATTGGATCGGTCTATGGTGTTTTGTAAAGGACTGACATTGGAATTGTGCTGGCCGGTATTTGTATGGAAAGGCTGATATTTGAATTGGATTGATTTATATTTGTTTGGAACAGACTGATATTGGAACTGGATCGGTCGATTATTGTTTTTGAAGGGCGGAAAACTAAAGGACTGGATCAGATTTAAATGGAATACCTCATCATTCAAGATCCACCAATATAATAAGTTAAGTTATCATATTTTATTTATTTTATATTTTTTTCTCATAATAGTTAGTTATTTTGAAATGTTGGGCTAATTAGTCAGCGTTAAGAGATCCCAAAGTCCAGAATCGTATGGAACATTCGTTTCCCAAAAGAAAAAATAGGTTAAAATATACTAAAATTATAAGTGTAAAAGTCCAAAGCCGCAATATAGTGGCGAACACTAGACAACCTCACGATTGGCTGATGTTTCGTTATTCACTAAATTCCTTACATTATTAACCTTAGTTATATTTACACTACTATTATCTAAATTTGTATTACCGTTCTTATTTAAGTCGTCAATACGCTTATCTAAGTCTACAGTATCTGTGTTTACATTTAAAACGTTGGTGTTATTCGGATTCTCCAAAGTTTTATCAATAATTTGAATCTTACCTTCGTCAAATATGATTCGTATATTTGGTCTAAAAATAACATCCTTACCAATTAGGCAATCACATTCGATGGTCGTGTCCGGACAAACCCTAAAAAGTACATTAATATTAATATTATTTATAACTGCATTTAATTTAATAACACCCAATATAGTCAACTTTGATCGATTAATTCCGAAAAATTTTTTATACAAAGGTCGGTTGACTGTATTGAAATGTTTTTCTACAATAGATTCCTTAATGATACTAATACTACTTCCCGAATCGAGCTCTCCAACCAATTGAACGTTTTGTTGAGGACCCACTTCAGAGCGTAAGATGACATCTATGGGTACACGTGTATCAATAAATTCATCAATGACGTTATATACTTTTTTCTCCATCGGTTTAGCATAACATTGTTCAGCAGTATGTCCTGGACGTTGACATTTGGAACACCTTGGTCGTTTTTGGTCCTCTGGGCATTTCAAAGAGATATGCCCCTTTTTGTTGCAATTGAAGCACTTGATTTCGGTTTCTCTTCGTTCAGCCTTATAATCGTGTTGTTTTTGTTGAAATTTCTGTTTAAAATTATCGTTTTGGTTTCGTGTTGTATTCGTAGGTAAGCATTCTTCGTAAAATCGTAATTGACGCAATAACTCGTCCATATTATTACACCGAGCCAAAGCTAATCCTTCAGCAACTCTTCGATCCGTTATACCACGAATCACATACTTCATTTTCGCTGTTTCAGACATAGTAGACGTTAATGCCTTCATCTCGTAAAAGTAACTAGCGTAAGATTCGTTAGGTTGTTTTCTCCGTTTTTCCAACCTGAGATTTCTATCTGCTTCGTCGTAATAATTCGTAAAGGCGTTGAACAATTCCTTTTTGAGTTGCTCTAAAGACACGTAGGCATTTGGTTCGTAAGATTTGAACCACAACTTTGCCTGTCCACTCAGTCGTTGTGTCATATAATGAATCGTTTGAAGATCCGTCCATTGATACATATTTTGCAAATTGCCGATTTTATTGAGCCAATTTTCAATCGTTACATGCACTGGATCAAATTCCGGAATGATGTGTTGAACATCCGTGGGGTGTAAAAATTGATTTACAACACTAGGCGTTGGTGTTGCATTCACGTTGGGTAATTGATAAAAATTATTATACCTGTTGTTTATGGTTTGTTCGCGTTCGATAATTTCTCGTTCACGTTGCGATAATCTAATTCGTTCAGCGTTTAGAAGTTCTCTTTCTCTAATTAAATCGTTGTGATTCACATAATCCTGGAAGCCGTAATTTTGGTTTGGCCCTGGTACGTTTGGTGCCACATTTTCGTTCATAACCTCATTTGACGTTTGTACCGCATGATGACGTTGGTACAGTGGGAGTACATCACGTTGATTTTCGTTATTACGAATAAAATTAGGTCGAAAATTATTCACATGTTGCGTTGATACCGTTTTTTTTGGTGCTAAGTTTGCGTTTATAGCTCCCTCATTCGTTTGTACCGGAAACTGACCTTGAAAGGGCGTTACATGATCATGCCCTAACCTATATGACGTGTTGAATGAAACTCCAAGGTTTCTATCGTTGAAAATATCCATTACAGGAAGATTTTCGTATTGTTGATTACCGTAAGTTGAATGAGGCGTATTCAACTCGGCATTTGACTCGTCAAATAATAATTTACGTGGTTGTGGAAACATTTTGGATCGTCGTTTCCACGTGTCATATAAACATTTGCAAAAATTGTTGAAAATACCTTTATCGTCGGCAAATTCCAATACGTTGAGGATAACTAGGGCCTATCCTTATCCCACTTCTGAATATTTGTAGTAATACTAGGGAAATATTACTTATTATTTTAATTAAAACAAAAATTGAATCGTCTTTTTCTGACGTTTTATTATTATGTATTTCACAAAGTTCAAATTACAATGTTGTCTTTTTTCAATAAAAATAAGTACTAGAATTTACTATAAAAGTATTGCCTGTTGGACAACTATAAAAAAACATTAAATTTTTAACGGATACTAAACTGGTTAAAATTGTATGTTTTGATATTTATATTAAAATATAATATTTATTTCAAATAAATAATTATGGATATGAACTAAATAAATTTTTGAGTTGTGGAATGCGTCCACACTAGAAACAGCATGCGGCGCAAATCTCTTTGGTGTTTGTTAAAAAACCTACAAGCTACGGATCGTGTGTGTTGAATGTGAAAAAAATTCTTGCGTCCTTTCCGTGCGCCGCATACGTCCACACTACGTAGAATGCGCCGTAAATATTTGCGGCGCGCGCGTTCGCTGCAAATATTTGTAGGTGTTGACCCGGCACAAGGCGCGCTATACACCTGAGCTAAACTATGCGAAATATGCGAACTATGTTTTTTAAAAATAATGAATATAACGTAATTATAGAAAAAAACATTACGGAAACAAAACATTTAAAAAAGAAAAGAAAAACTGAAACATTACATTTTTTTTAAAAAGTTTTATTCGCATTAAAACATTACTTTTTTAAAAACATAGTTCGCATATTTCGCATAGTTTAGCTCAGGTGTATAGCCCGCCTAATACTTTAACAATAAAAATTCTAGTCTTGAGTTTATATTATATATTAGGAATGAACACTTTTATTATTAATTAAACTAGAGTGCGTTCGATTACTAAATGAGATATTAACCATTTAATGAATCATTTAATGAATGACAGATGACAGCGTTCGAGAACTTGAAAAAACGATTTCATTTAAATTTTCATTTAATGAAACCACGCCTCTTTTCATTTAATTTTAAATGCAGTAAATAGCATATTTAAGTTTTAATGAAGTTTTTTATTTAAAATTTTGTTTTATAATTTTTAAATAATTTAGAAAATTGGGTATTACGAATTAATTGTATTATAATGAATTAAGGAATTAATTTTATATATAATAATTAATTCTCAATTGAAAAATATAAACAAAATGGATGAAAATTTTGAAATTAGTGAGAGATAAAACCAACAGCTCCTATTACCAATTACATTTAACGGTTGAAAATAAAATTAATGAATAAGTTTTTGCAACCAATTCAATCACCAGTCTCAAACTGCAGATTCCGTAAAGTTTTCGGGTTAGTTATAATCTTAAAATTGAATTTGTTTTTGAAAATTTTTAAAATAAATTTAATTACGACGGAAGTAATTGAAAAATAATGCATTAACAAGGAGTAAGATTTTAATTTGATTATAACTTTTATACTCCAACATTTCGTTTATTTATTCATAGAAGTGTCAAAATTTTTCAAATTTGACATTATATGCATTAAATGAAATTCGTTCGAATACTAAATGAACATCGCGGTTTTTGATTGGTTCATTAAATATTTAATGAAAATGAGATCTCATTAAGTTCTCGAACGCACTCCTATTCACAAGATTTTTCATTTCTTTGAAAACAATTCCCTTTAAGCAAAAGAAACGGATCGCTAAAAGCGAAGCATAAACGAAACATTTATGAGCTCTTTTTTCCTGTGATAAAATATGCATCGCAAAAGTAATACATAAATGTTATGCGTACGATACACAAAAACGTATTACAAAACCGAAACATTTTAGTTACATTAAGGCCCGCTATACACTTGAGCTAAACTATGTGAACTATGCGAACTATGTTTTTTGTATACAACGTAATTATAAAAAAAAACATTACGGAAACAAATAATTTAAAAAAAGAAAATAAAAAAGGAAACATTACATTCATTATATTTTGTTTAAAAAATATTATTCGCGTTAAAACATTATTTTTTTAAAAACATAGTTCGCATAGTTTAGCTCAAGTGTATAGAGGGCCTAAAGTTCTTCGTTTATATTACGCTTACGTAACACTTTTTTTAAGGTTATGTCAAATCCTTTATATTACACTTACGTAACACTTTATTTGAAGGTTATGTAAATTGCTTAAACTGTCAAATATATATTATCCCAATTCGCGCGTGAAGAAAACATTATTAAATCAAAATATAATTATTTTATTATTAATTTTTGTTTAAACTAAGATTAATTAAAAAAGTAAAAAGCTAAGCTTAAACTAGTTAACGGAATAGGAAAAGGTAATATTTTTGTTAATTTTATCATACGTATTATAAATATGTTTTTTTATATTCAAAATAACATATAATTATACAAAATATTTTTCACATTATGTGAACAAAATTTTGTATACATATTTGAATTTAATACATTTTACTTTATATTTATTTTATATTTATATAAGAAAGAAAACTTTATATAAGAAAGAAAGTAACTTGTGATATTTTATTTAGCCTTGTATTTGTGAAATATGAAATATTTTAATTGAATTTGATTAAACGAAATATATGAAAAACAAAAATACGTTTTTATTGGTTATAAAAAAAAATTATTACGTATAATAATTATTGGTTACGTATAAACGTAACGTAACCATTGATTAAAAATGTTACCAATAAGTTACACTAAAGTGTTACACAAACGTAACACAAATTACAGTGCGTAAACGGCTCACTTAAGTGAAGAATTTATGATTCGCAACAATTTTAATTATCACAGGACTGATGAATCGCAAACGTAACTTTTTTGCTTCGCAAAACGATACGTTAGTGAGGAGTTGTATGAAATATGTTCTTCGTTTATGTTACGTTTACGTAACGTTTTGCTTAAAGGGTTATATCAATTACACAGTCTTTACAAGTTACTTTGTGGCGAACATCAAAACTAAAATCATTTCTCAAAAAACTTTAAAATTTAGCAGGCGATGATTTCGTTAACATTTAATAAAAAAACAAAAAATATATTATTATTATTCAGATTTTGTTTTTTCCAAATAGTTTCGAGTTCTTAATTTTCGTGTTAAATTAAAAATGTAATTTTCTATGTAAATTATATTTCATCGCCTCGCCATCAATTTGATTAATACAATAAGACAAATTTCATGTAACTTGTATAATCTATTTATAAATACAATTAAACTCTAAAATGTTATTGTGTTTTGAGAGAATTTAATTTAAGTTTGTGCTACTTAATAATGGTTCAAGACCATTAGTGAATATGGAAGCTACTGTACCTGAAGAAGTTTGGAAATAAATTTAATTCATCATTGTTGATACAGCAACATTTTATCTGCTGCCTTTTGTGTTTACGTGAACATTATAATCAACGCATTCAAAGTAACTCATTATATTGGATACAACATCTCCAACAACATCTCGTATCATCATATTCATCTCCTAGAGAAAATTCAAGGCCACTAGCAGCCAACCTCTATATTAAAGTCTACCTCCACTCAACGCTGCATCATCTAAAACTTCAAAAGAAATATAATTAAGAAATTTCAAGGAAAAACGAAATCAATAAAATTTTACTTTTTATAGTTTGGAGTAAAACGAGAAGTTTTTTTTTAAATTCAGGAAAAACTATAATTGAATTTTGTTTTTCGTTTTTTTAAAATCAACGAAAAAAAAACATCGCATACTAAATTGAAATTTGAAAATGTTAATTTAGATGTTCGCCACACATTCTTTGAAAAGTCATTAATTATTAGTGAACTCATCCTGTTCATTTTCTTTAAGACAAACTTTATTAACATTGCTTACAATTCACAATTGATCGCATCTTTTAATTATCATTTTCGAGTGGAGAAATATCCAAATCTATAACATTTACAATGGGATTATGATAACTTATACTACGTTCACATTACCATGATTTCAAACTATTTATGATTTCAGCTGGATTATCAGCTTGTTTTGGTTAATTTTTGTATACAAAATCCAAATCATGTTGAAAGATGATTTCAATGAAATCAATTTAAAATCACACTAAGCACCCCTGAATTTTCGATTTTCGAAAAAAAATTGCATCCCTATTTCTAAAGTGACATTTAATAAAGCAAATATTTTGTTTTGAATCCAAATAAAAGCATTTTTGTTCAGTTTTGACTCAAAAATAATAGAAAAACAGACAAATTGGTTTGGATATTTCTAACATAACATATTTATTTAAAAATTTTGCTCATTTTTTGATAATTTACAAAAAACTGTCATGCTTAATCATATTAATAATAATGTGAACGGTTTTTTGAAAACTTAGGGCCATATCGACAAACCAAACTAAAATTGCAACTACAACTAAAGTGTCAGTTTTGGTATTTTTAAACCACATTAAATCATCAGTTTTAAATGTAGATTAAAGTTGTAGTTGCAGATTTAGTCATGGATATCGGTGATTAAATTTACACTTACAATTGACGGTTAAAATTCGATGATGGATTTTTTTAAATCAATACGTTGTCAAATAATATTTTATAATAAAATGTTTTGAAACATTAATATGTATTTCAATTGTGTTCTTTATAAAAATTCTAAATAATTGAAAACTCTAAATAATTGTTAATCTTGCAAATCAATATTGTTTTGTGTTGTATTTAAGTTTTTTTTACTATAGTTACATTATTGTTAATATTGCAATAAATTTTAATACATAATTACTGATTTCTAATTATTGCTGTGTTCGAAAAATTATAGTTTTAAATTACGTTTAAAAATACCATCAAAATCTCAACTAAATTCGTAGTTTTAATGTGGTTTTAAAATACCAGTTTTGAACATCAATTTCGAAAAAACTGTGACTACAACTAAAAGTTGTAGTTGCGTCTGTCGATATGGCCCTTAGATTTTAGATGATTTCGAGCTTGATTTCATCGTAATATGAACGTACTATAAGGTAAGATACGAAATGGTTGAGTTATAGTTTTTCAATATTTCTTACAAAAACTGCATTTTTTTCTCGTTTAAAATATTTCAACCTAAAATGATAAGAAAAAGAGTCTTCTATCAGGAGTCGTCTATCAAAATAAGTTGCAAATTGGTTTTTTTTATAGAAGACTCCTGATATTGTCAGATGTCAGGTTATTGTTTAAATATCATAAAGTTATATGAAAAAAGAAGCGTTAAATGTTTTTAACGCAACATTTTTTGGAAGTCGCATTAGAAATTTTACTTCAATAACCTTGCCTATGTAAACGAATGTTACAACAAACAAATGGTACGAACATAGGAGTACAAATTTAACTAATCCCAGTGAACACAAGACGTAAATATGACCATTACACAGAGGTCAAATAGATGTGATGTAGTTGTTACGTAAATTTGACATAAAACTGACACCGTCATGACTATAACCTGGTATCATTTATATGATGCTTTCATGACATCACACTGATCTTAAATTTGACTTTGATATGATTTCATAATTTGGAATTAAATATGACCGTATTATGATTTTGTTTAATTTCGCTAGAGGTATATCAATTTTAATTGAATATAGTTTGAAAACTTTTGCGTATAGTTAGTTGCTTCCTAGCAGGCTATAGAATAGTGGGTAAGTAATGAGAAATAAATGACTGACGGGTGTTTTTTTATTATATTTTGTTTAAGTAAAAAAGGATACGTCACAAAAAACTTTTTATATTACTATGATATCGACCTTATATCATAACAACGTCCCGAATATCTCTACAGACATCACATTTATGTCATAGTTATGTCATTATTGTTATGTCATGTTCTTACGTAAATAAGTGTGAAATAGCTATATACATGACCCAGATCTTACATAAGTTGTAACATAGCGTGATATCTTTCGATGTCACAATGACGTAAATGTGTTTTCTGGGATGTAATTGCTTTCAAAACAAATTTATCCCAAAAATAAATAATACATCTGTTTTACTTTTTGTCCCATCTTTCTATTCTTGCTGCGTGTTAGCTGTCAAAAATTCTTTGTTAAAAAAATTCTACTATATTGACGACTGGTAAAGTGATAACAGTGCAATCTCTTAGCAAAATTTAAAAACTAAAACACATCAAAATTCAAACGAACAGTAAGTAAAATATTAAAATTTATTCTTTTTGATTTGTTTTGGATAAATAATTTAAAAAATATGAGAATAAAAGATTTAAATTGAAGTAACAATTAACATTTTTTAGGTTTTCTTCTCGAGTCTGCCAATATATGGAACATTTTAAAACTTTTGCTAAGAACTGCACACAATCGGTAAAATAATTTTTAGCACACCTTGAGGAGATATTAAATAGTATAGCGGTTTGTATATTGTTTATATTCATCTTTATTTGACACATTGTCAATATTATACTGTTTTTTGTTAGACAACCCAATATTATAGGTCTCTTCTGACCTTATTAATAAACAGCACTTATGTAACCGTTCTAACAAAGTTAGAGTTGGAATTCCAGTCATGGAATTTAATTTTTCGTCAAAATCAATAAGGAACGGTAGTTTATTAAGTTTTTCTGTTTCACCATTAATTTCCAAAGATACGCCGCGCTCGTGAATGTTGAATTGAGTATATATGCAGACTTGGTGTATGGGTGTTGGTGTATGTATGTTGTATGTATGTTGCTGTTAGTAGGATAAATATTTCCGAATCCATCTTCTGTTCTACTGGACGTATCAATTGATAAACTAGAAAATAAAATATAAATACATACAAGATTTATAATTATACATTAAGTTAGTTTCAAAATTGTACATACTTGTTAATTATATTTAACCTAAGTTTTCTTGCCTTTGGCTTCCTCGTCATTATGCTTGATTGTGGTAAATTTCTGAAGGAAAAGCATTTGATGTGATGCCCTTTTTCGTATATACTCGCCCGTGGTAATGGAATTAGAATCTGTTCTTTCTTGCTACAGAACACAAAGTTTTTGCGAATCTTTTTTCCCATCCTTAGTACATGTTTCCATTCATTTAATGCTATTTTATTTAACATGACCTTACGGGGAATATGATGCATAGACACGCCGTCAATATCATATATTTTGCACTGTGGTACGACACTAATAGCGACCCAAATATTTCGCAGTTTTACGATTACTTTCCATTTTGCTATTTAAAATTATAAAATTGCGATCAAATTATAATAGATAATAGTGTTGTAACTTACATTTGAATAAATAAATACACCAATTGTTGCACAAATTTTAAAAATATTAAATTTAATATGGTTTAAATATTTTTGTGAGTAAAAATATATGGTATTTGACATATGTTTACAATTTGATGTGCTCAACTAGTTAAACATAAAATCCGCTAGAGCACATGGTGTATGTCGTCAATTGACGACATGCCCTATGTGCTCTAGCGGATTTTATGTTAAACTTTTAAATAACATCAAATTGTAAACAAATGTCAAATACAATACACTTTTACTCCAAAAAATATTTAAGCTGTGTTAAATTTAAAAGTTTTAAAATTTGTGCAACAATCGGTGTATTTATTTATTCAAATGTAAGTTGCAACACTATTATCTATTATAATTTGATCACAATTTATTATTTTAAACAGCAAAATGGAAAATAAACGTAAAACAGCGAATCGTGATTGTGGCGTACCACAGTGCAAAACCTATGATGTAGACGGCGTGTCCATGCATCATATTCCCCGTAAAGTCATGCTAAATAAAATAGCATTAAAGGATGGATACATGTTCTAAGGATGGGAAAATAGATTCCCAAAAACTTTTGGATCTGTAGCAAGCATTTTAAGAAAGAACAGATTCTAATCCCATTACCACGGGCGAATATACGAAAAATTACTTACCAGAAATGCTTTTCCTTTAGAAAATTTAGCACAATCAAGCATAATGACTAGGAAGCCAAAGACAAGAAAAGTTAGGTGAAATATAATTAACAAGTATGTACTACACTTTTGAAACTTAATGTATAATTGTAAATCTTGTATATAATTATTTTTTATTTTCTAGTTTATCAATTAATACGTCCAGTAAATCAGAAGATGGCTTTGAAAATACTTATCCTACTAACAGCAAGGAAGATGAAGTTGTGCCACCCATACAGTTTGCATAGGAAATCAATTCAACACTCACAGGCGCGATGCATCTGTGAAAGTTAATGGTGAACCAGCAAAACTTAATAATCTACCGTTCCTTGTTGATACTGACGAAAAATTAAATTCCAACTCTAACTTTGTTAGAACGGTTACATAAGTGTTGTTTATTAATAAGGCCAGAACGGCCCTATAATATTGGGTTGTCTCTAAAAAATCGTATAATATTGACGAAGTGTCGCATAAAAATGAATATGAACAACATACAGACCGCTATACTATTCAATATCTCCTCAAAATGTGCTATAAATTATTTTGCCGATTGTGTGCAGCTCTTAGAAAAAGTTTTAAAGTGTTGCATATATTGGCAGACTCGAGAAGAAAACCTAAAAAATATTAATTGTTACTTTAATTTTAATCGTTTCTACTTATATTTTTGAAAATTATTTATCCAAAACAAATGAAAAAGAATAAATATTAATATTTTACTTACTTTTCGTTTGAATTTTGATTTTCGATCGTATTTAACAGCTTTTAAATTTTGCTAAGAGAGGACGCTGTTATCACTTTACCAGTCGTCAATACGATTTTTGCACGGAATTCCATACCCATTTTTCATTATGAGTGCTCCATGCATGTTGGAGATATTTCCGTAACTCCAGGCAACACTGGTTGAGAACTTCTTTTATTAATTATAATCGTAAAACACGTGATTGTTAATAGAAGCGTTTTGAAAGAGAATTTTTTATTAGAACAAAATAATGACATGACATTTAATACACAGCTGGTATAACAAAAGTAATAGTAATACATTTAATTTATTTTACTATAGATGTCATTAGTGTATATAATAATGTTCCCAACAGTCCCCCTCATTCCTATAGAAGTCGACAATGGCTTTTTAACATCTCGAACCATTTCGTTGTTAATTGTTTCCTTAAAAGGTCCACAATCATATCAGTTGAAGGACAGTATATACATCTAATAATCTGCTTATCAATATAGTCCTTAACAAAACATGTCTTTGTATCAATATGCTTAGTGCGGTGACTTAACTTTTCATCTTTAATTAAATTTAAACAACTTTGATTATCTTCCCATAAAACGGTTGGATTATGTTGCTCAGCTTCGAAGTCAATTAATAAATTTCTTCTATCAACCGAACTGGGACAACACCCTGATTTTTTCTAGTATGTTTTCTTAACTGATTTTTCTTCTTGAAAATCAATAGTATCGACAGTGGGGTCTATTCAGTAAAATCTTCTATCGAAAGTTTCTGTTATTCTTTTATTTTTTGTATGAAATTTTAAAAGGGGAAAATAAAATTTCATACAAAAAATAGAAGAATAGCAGAAATTTTCGATAAAAGATTTTACTGAATAGGCTCCATTAATATTTCATTATTTTGTACATTATCGATTTCGTTATTTAATACTAGCAGTACCCGGCGTACGTTGCTACGCCTATAAAAAAGTTTGTGCGTACATTTTGTTGAATTAGTAAGAATAATTTCAAAGAGTCGTAATGAGAATAGAAGGAGCCTATTTTAATTTTTCCATTTGGGAAATATGAATAACAGAGATCATTAGCATTCTAGCTGATCAATCCAGATAGTTTGAAAATTGAACGGAAGGTCAACATTTGAAAGTGATGGGTAAAGAGTTTCGGACAGTTTAAATGAAACACTTGCAATTTTTCGCGTTAATCGGCTTAATATGTGTCGCAAAAAATTAGGTGAACGTCAAAACATTCGTTTATTGGGTGTTACAGTTGTCAATGACTTACTCTGGAACCGTCATACTTGCGATACAAAATAGGCACACCGCACCAAAATTTACTGTTTCATTTTATCGTACCATTTCATGTTGACTAATTTCATTTATCAATCTATCCAGATTATTTGCTGATCTTAAATAAAGTCAATTTGGATTTTCAAATACGTTTTACCAATTATTTCCAATGCTCTACATGCGCTCTGTGTGTTTTTATTAATAATGGAGCATGTCACTGAAAGAAAACTTTGAAGAGCAGACTAAATATGCATAGCGCTGATGTTTGATACTAATCGAAAAACCGGTCTATGAATGACAGCATTATTAGTGAAGGTTTTCGTTTTTTGGGTTTTGTCGATTTATGGCCATCGTCTTATTTCGACATTTCTGCCAGACTTTGAAAAAAAAAATTGGGCAAACATAATAATAAGACTAATTTGTTGTATAATATAAAAATAATAATAAGAATAATATCATTATTAAATCCAGACTTATATACTAATCTAAAACCAGTCAAATCACTTCATTCGTTAACATATTTGCATATATTTTACCGATTTCTTGAAATAAACTACATTGTTTGTTTGTTTTTGAAATTAATGGGGACGCATATTTTCCTTAATAAGTAAAACACTTTCAACCTGTAGCTTTGATATTATTGTTCATAATCTTTTCTTCAATACAAAGATGCTTCAATGCATTGATGCAGCAAAAACTTGCTGCATCAATGTTTCTAAAAAGAGAAAAAGAAACACCCACTTTCTATATTTTGAACATGTATAATGTGGAGTTCTTTCAGACAAAAAAAAATGATGTACATAAAAAAAAATTGATGTAAATCAATTGGTCGTGTTCTTTCAGACAAAATTTTTGATGTTTTTTCTGATGTACATCAAGTTTATGAAATTGAGATTTTTTGATAAATTCGTCTTCCAGCAAAAACTAATACAAACACACACGTATAAATACAATAACAAACGTGACGCCATTTTTTGAATGTACTATTTGTGGATAGTTTTTTGTGATTATTAGGTGAATTTTATAAAATTAAACATAAATTCTGCGCAAAGTGAATAAATATTTTATGTTTACACAATTATTTTAATGTAAATTTAAATCGAAATTGTTTTGTTTTGTTACCAATACAACAATAATGAAAATCATGTGGTGTGTCCGTTCTTTCAGACAAGTTAAAAATTGATGTACATCAAAAACCTAAAAGAACTCCACATAATGGTGCTATTACACACTATTAGAAAGTTGGTATTAATGTCAATTCTAATATCCATTATTTTGTTATATTGGTACAATTTATTTTATATATGTAATAGTTATGAAGTTTGTTTCATATTATATAATGTTGTTCAGTCTGCTAAAACCTGTTGAAGTGTATGAAGTGTATATTCAATAAAGTTATAATTGAATTTGAGTTTAAAGACTCTGTTTATAAAACTGTGTGTTTTATTTAATAGGTTATGGGCCCAGGCATCAAAATAGTTAATGTGTATTATTTTCTTTAAGTGAAATAGTAGCATTTATAGTTTTTGAAAATGGCGTCAAATATAGATTTTGGTCTAATGGCGAAATTTAATGGAAAAAACTACCAGCAATGGCGGTTTCAATTAAAATGTGCCTTAACTGCAAAAGGTATTTATGGTTTGGTTGATGGATCTATTGAAAAACCAAAAAACGACAAAAAGGATGAATATGAAAAATGGCTGAAAGATGACGCAATAGCGTTATACATTTTATCATCATGTTTAGATTTTAATCAAGTTCGATTTATTGAAAATTGTGTGACATCAAAAGATGCGATAGAAAAGTTGGATTCGATTTATAAAAATAAATCTGAATTTAGTAAAATGATTTTGTTAGATAAGTTTCATCAAATGCAAATGCAAAAAGAAGATAGTATTATTCAATATATTACTAAAATAGAAAATTTGGTTCAAGAAATTAAAGAAGCTGGTGAAATAATTAGTGAGGCTGCTGTAATTACAAAAATTATTGGTACACTTCCTATAAAATATAGAAACTTTAGACAAGCCTGGTTGTCTATGGATGTGGCACGTCAGACATTAACAAATTTAACCTCAAGATTATTAGATGAAGAATCAAATTTAACAGTGTCGGAAACATATGATAATGCATTAACTGTAAGTAAAAATAAAACCAACAAAAATTTTACTTGTTATTCATGTGGACAAAAGGGACATATTAGTCGATTTTGTAAAAACAGACAAAATAATTTCAATGGTCAAAACAGTTGGAAAAATACAAAAGGTAATAATAAAAATAATAAGTATGTTCAAAAATCAGCATTTATTGTTGATGATGATAACGAAAACTTTGATCAGTGGATAATGGATAGTGGTGCATCGTATCATACGACGTATAAAAAAGAATTTTTACATAATTATAAAGAATGTGATGGTGAAACAGTTTCTTTGGGTAATGATACAATTTTACAGATTGTTGGTACAGGTGATGTAAATGTTTTTCTATTGGTTGATGGTGAATGGAGTGATGCAACAATATATAATGTCAAATATATTCCTGAATTAAAAAGAAATTTGTTTTCTGAGGGTGTTGTTACTAAAAATGATATGAAAATTATAAAAGAATCAAAGTATGCTTCAATTTATGATAAAAATGATCAAAAAGTTGCAGTTGCTGTAAAAGGTTGTAATAATATTTATTATATGCAAATTAAAACAGTAATTGATGAATTAAATAGTACAGGAAGTTTAGAATTATGGCACAAAAGATTGGGTCATATTAATTTGAATTATTTAAAACAAGTTCCAGAAATGGTAAATAATGTGAAGTTTTCAAATAATAAACAATATTTTTGTGAGGGATGTGTATTTGGAAAACAACATAAAGCATCGTTTGATTTATGTGACAAAAAGGCAACGGAGCTTGGTGAAATGATACATTGTGATTTGGGTGGTCCTATGCCGGAGCCTTCAGTAAGTGGTTTTAATTATTTTTTATTATTAAAAGATGATTTTTCAGGATATAGAATGGTTAGGTTTATTAAACATAAGTCAGATTCAGCATATGAAATCGAAAATTTTATAAAATTATTAAAAAACCAGAATAGGAAGGTAATGAAATTTAGAACAGACAATGGACTTGAATTTTGCAACAATTATATCAAAAGATTATTTACTAAGAATGGTATTATTCATAAAACAACGGCCCCATATACCCCTGAACAAAATGGGCGAGTAGAAAGAAAAATGAGAACTATAGTTGAAAGTGCTAGATCAATGTTATTTGAAAAGAAACTTCCACAGTATTTATGGGCTGAAGCTATAAATACTGCTGTATATATATTGAACAGAACTCCAAATAGCAAAGGTAATTGTACTCCTTATGAATTATGGTTTGGAACTAAGCCTTCATCGGGTCATTTAAAAATATTTGGTTCAACAGCATATACATTAATACCATCTCAGTTTAGAAACAAATTATCAAAAAAGAGTAATAAGTTAATTTGGTCGGTTATGATGGTGAAAGAAATTACAGATTGTTTGATATTATAACACAAAAAATCACAATATCTAGAAATGTTATTTTTCAAGAAGAAGATGAAACAATTGAAAATATAAAAATATATTTAAAAAGTGACAATATAGAACATCAAATGGAACAAGATTGTAATGAAGAGGGTGATGACTTTGAAAATAAAAGTTCAACAAGTGAAGAAGAAGATATAAATAATAATATTGAAGAAAATGAATGTCTTACAAATGAAAGTGAAAATATAAGAAAAAGTGGTAGAGTGACACAATTACCTAACAAATTTAAAGATTATATAGTAAATGTTCCAGAATTATTGTTAAATGAAACTATTATTAATAAAATTCCAAAATCATTTGATGAAGCAATTAAAAATGGTTGGGGTGATTCAATTGAAGAAGAGTTGACTGCATTAGAAGAAAACGAAACTTGGGAGATAGTTGATAAATCACCTAGTAGATGGGTATTCACAGAAAAAGAAATTGATGGAAAGTTGGTAAATAGGGATGGATGGATAGTTGATAAATCACCTAGTTGATAAATCACCCAGTAGATGGGTATTCACAGAAAAAGAAATTGATGGAAAGATAATAAAGAAATCACGTTTAGTAGCAAGAGGATTTATGCAAGAAAATATAGAAGATCAATTTGCACCTGTTGCTAGAATGTTAACAGTTCGCTTGATGTTTGCTGTGGCATTAGAAAAGGATTACGAAGTAGAGTATTTAGATGTAAAATCAGCATTTTTAAATGGAGAACTTGAAGAAGAAGTATATATGTACATACCCGATGGGGTTAATGTAAATAAAAATAAAAAAATGTGTAGGCTAAAAAAATCTTTATATGGTTTAAAACAATCATCTAAATGTTGGAATACAAAATTTAATGAATTTTTAATTGAATTAGGATTTAATAGAAGTAAAGTTGATTCATGTTTATATTTTAAAAATGAAATTTATTTATTGATTTATGTTGATGATATTTTAGTATTTTCGAAAGATAAAAATTTGCTATATGACATTAAATCAAAACTAATGAATAAATTTAAAATGAAATGTAATAAAAATAATGATAAAATTAGATTTTTAGGTATTGATATTATAAAGAAAAAAGATGCAATAATTTTTATTCAAAAATCACTTATTGATAAAATATTGTTAAATTTCAATATGATAGACTGTAAAAGTGTATTATTGCCAATAGAACCGAATTTACAGTTAAGTCATGAAAATAAAGATATAAATAATAATTTACCTTATAGAGAATTGTTGGGAAGTTTAATGTATCTAATGATCGGTACTCGACCGGACATAAGTTTTGCTATTAATTATTTTTCAAGATTTCAAAATTGTTATGATGTAACTCATTGGAAACACTTGAAGAATGTGGTTAGATATCTTAAAGGCACGAATCAATATTGTTTGATTTATAAAAAACAAAATAAAGTGAATGAATTAGAGGCTTTTGTGGACTCAGATTTCGCAAATGATAAAATTGATAGAAAAAGCATAAGCGGATTTATGATAAATCTTTTTGGCAATAATATATTTTGGAAATCTAAAAAACAAACAAATGTATCTTTATCAAGTTGTGAAGCTGAATATGTAGCTATGAGCGAATGTATAAAGGAAGTAAAATTTGTAAAACAATTGTTAATTGAATGCTTTAATCTTGATTTTAAATCTATTGTATATGAAGATAATCAGTCAAGTATCTATTTAGCTAAAAATTTAGAAACAAAGAGAAGTAAACATATTGATATAAAATATCATTTTATTAGAGATGAAATTATTAATAATAATGTAGAAATTAAGTATGTTCAAACTAATGATCAAATTGCTGATTTATATACAAAAGGTTTAAAACGTGATAAGTTTATGAAGTTTATGAAGTTAATTGGAATATGTAGAATTGAGGAGGAGTATTAGAAAGTTGGTATTAATGTCAATTCTAATATCCATTATTTTGTTATATTGGTACAATTTATTTTATATATGTAATAGTTATGAAGTTTGTTTCATATTATATAATGTTGTTCAGTCTGCTAAAACCTGTTGAAGTGTATGAAGTGTATATTCAATAAAGTTATAATTGAATTTGAGTTTAAAGACTCTGTTTATAAAACTGTGTGTTTTATTTAATACACACAAATTAAATTCAGCTGCCATAATCAATTTTGCAGTTACCATAATCTGAGAAGTTGATGAAAAATATTTTGTATGAGAAAAAGAGGGATAGCATGCGCGAGATAGATATAAAAACTGCAAGAAAAGTTAGCTGATAGCAACTGACTTTTTGAAAAATTATTTGGTTTACCAATTACTGCTAGAAAATTGTCAGATGATTTCATCTGCAAATTCAACCGGTTCAAAACCGATTATCACATTAATTGATTTTCATATTAAAATCATAATAAAAATTATATTATATTTTTTTTTTTTTTAGGTATAAAATGATTAAATACATATTTTCAAGATTGTAATGTGAAAGTTTTACGTTTTTTTTTACGTATTTTCGATTCATTTTTTTTTCAAATCTTAGCGCATTTTCTTATTGTACAAGCTACAACAATTGCTCTATAATGTGGTGTCGCCATTTTGACGTTTTATTTGCTTATGGTGCTATTACACACAAATTAAATTCAGCTCCCATAATCAATTTTGCAGTTACCATAATCTGAAAAGTTGATGAAAAATATTTTGCATGAGGAAAAGAGGGATAGCATGCGCGAGATAGATATAAAAACTGCAAGAAAAGTTAGCTGATAGCAACTGACTTTTTGAAAAATTATTTGGTTTACTAATTAACTGCTAGAAAATTGTCAGATGATTTCATCTGCAAATTCAACCGGTTCAAAACCGATTATCACATTAATTGATTTTCATATTAAAATCTCAATAATAATTATATTATATTAGGTATAAAATAATTAAATGCATATTTTCAAGATTTTAATGTAAAAATTTTACGTTTTCTTTACGTATTTTGGATTCACATTTTTTTTTAAATCTTAGCGCATTTTCTTATTGTACAAGCTACAACAATTGCTCTAAAATGTGTTGTCGCCATTTTGACGTTTGATTTGCTTTTACAGTATATAATTTATTTACAATTTATATACCACTCATTTAGATATAATCGATTACATAACATAATATCAATACTAAATAACTAATGATTTTTGTAGAAATTGTTGTTTAAAAATTAATATTACTTCGTAAAGTTATTTGTATTTTCTTGCAGTTTTTGAGCTTTTCGCCATCTACAGTCAAAAATAATAAATACTAAAAATAAATACTATAAATAAATACTACTAAGTTGATGATAGCAACTGAATTTAATTTGTGTGTAATAGCACCATTATACAGTATATAATTTATTTACAATTTATATAGCACTAATTTAGATATAATCGATTATTTAATATAATATTAATACTAAATAACTAATGATTTTTTGACAAATTGTTGTTTAAAAATTATTATTACTTCGTAAAGTTATTTGTATTTGCTTGCAGATTTTGATCTTTTCGCCATCTACAGTCAAAAATAATAAATACTACCATCTGAAAAGTTAGGGTAGTGAAATCCGAAATTCTACGTCCACGCCGTGCTACATGGGTAACGCTAACAGAATTGGTGTAGTTGAGAGGGGCAGAGTAAATACTGCTTATACTCAATGATTCTGCACCATGGCGGGAACCTGGTACGTGCTAAGCCTTCGAAGACCAGGAGATCTACTAAAACTTACAAACCAAATCAATACTGGATATAGTAACCTTACAAGAACTAAGATGGCCAGGGAGTGGAATACACGAAACAGCCAAGGGATACACTCTCTACTATGGCGGTCATGAAAACGGAGGAGAATTTTGAATTGGCTTTCTCATACATCGTCGCGTGAATCAACATGTTATCGACTTTCGCCCAATTAATATGCGGATATGCACAATGAGAATCCGTACGCAAAAATTTAATGTAACGATCATCAATGTTCATGCACCTACTGAAGACAAAACAGATGACATTAAAGACCTGTTCTTTCTAGAACTCGAAGAAGTCATCAATAACATCCCGCGGCACGATATAAAAATCGTGGTAGGTGACTTCAATGCGCAAATTGGTAGAAGTGCAGAACTTAAAACACATGTCGGCCCTAACAGCTTGCATCATACTAGTAACAATAACGGCTTTCGCGCAGCTGAACTGGCTATGATGTATGATCTAGTAATATTTAGCACTTTCTTTCCTCATAAGAGAATCCACAAAGCAACGTGGAAATCAAACGATTGAACGAATTGAACTGAAAACCAAATCGATTACGTCATGATTTCTAAGAGACACTCTACAAGTGTAACTGACGTTCGATCATACAGAGGTGCTGATATGGACACCGATCATATGCTTGTCATCTTTAAGTATAAATGCAAATTATCATCTACATTTAATAGGCAAGCAAAAAAGACCGTGCGCTGGAATGTCGAAGCATTTAAACACCTGGAAACACTGAATAGATATCAGGAAATTTTAACGCAAAGCATAGAAGAGCATGACATCCCATCTGAGATGCCATTAAACATACAAGAAAAATGGCAAACGCTTCAATCAACCATCATATCCGCAGCACAAACTACAATCGGAAAACAATCACCGAAATCACGTAACGAATGGTTTGACGACGAGTGCCGCGAAAGCATTGAGCACAAACAAAAACTGCGAGAAAAATGGTTAACAAGAAACACCCGAAGCTCCCAAGCTGATTATCTATGCGCCAGAAAAGCCTCAGCAAAACTCCTACGGAAAAAGAAACGCGAACACATGAAGAGCTGTATCGAAAACATCAACCACAATGCGGCTAATGGAAATTCGAAAGAGTGTTTTGCCAATACGCGGAATATGACCAAAGATTTCCACCCAAGATCTACATACAGCCATCAAAAATGGAAACAACGAGCTTACAACAAGTGAACGTGATGTGCTGGAAGTATGACGATCCCACTTTCAAGACCTACTGAATAGGACGAATGAAGTTCATCCTATTCGAGCAATTGCTCCCTCAAGTGAGGAGATTTTTGTCCCTTACCCAACAATAGAAGAGGTGGAAGCTGCCATCAAAAAATTAAAAACTGGCAAATCACCAGGTATCGATGGAATCCCTGCAGAACTATTTAAGAATGGAGGAGCAGCTCTGGTCTCACGTATATATGATCTGATTCTTGCAATCTGGGACCAAGAAGAACTACCTGCTGAATGGAAAACAGCTCTCATTGTTCCGCTACATAAAAAAGGTGACCGCCTAAAGTGTGCAAATTATCGTGGCATCGCACTGTTGAACACTGCATATAAAATACTAGCTAATGTCGTACTCGCTCGGCTCATCCTGTTCGCCGAATCTATCATCGGCGACTATCAGTGTGGTTTTCGTCCCAACCGTTCAACCACAGATCAATGTATTACCTTAAGAATGATTCTGGAAAAATGTTGGGAGTACAACATCAGCATTCACCAGCTCTACGTTGATTTCAAGCAAGCATATGATAGCATCATCCGCGACAACCTCTGGTCTGCACTCATATGCCTTGGTATTCCAGCGAAACTTGTTTCTCTGTGCAAACTCACAACATCGGGATCAAACTGTAGAATAGTAATCGAAGGGTCAGTTTCTGACTCTTTTGATATAACATCAGGTGTTCGACAAGGTGGTGCACTCGCGCCCGTACTATTTAATTTGGCGCTTGAGTACGCGATAAGAAAAAGCCGCATTGAGACACAAAACTGTATATTTAACAAATCTAGTCAAATTCTTGGCTATGCAGATGATATTGTGCTTCTCGGACGTAGAACAAGCAATATCAAGGATAGTCTCTCTCAGCTTGAAAGAAATGCTAAACGACTTGGATTATGCATTAACACCGGCAAGACTAAACTTTTAACAACATCCAGGAATATACCTCCCGGCAATTTGAATACTGGCGACTATGAAGTGGAACGTGTAGAAAACTTCAAATACCTCGGGTCTGTAATAACATCGTCAAATGACATGCAGGCAGATATTAAAGCCCGTGTCTCAGCCGCATACAGAGTTTTCTACGCATACTCAAAACTTTTGCGATCCAAACATCTTTCGCAGTCGTGCAAACTCACACTTTACAAAGCATTGATTCGACCTGTGCTTATCTTTGGAAGCGAAAGCTGGACACTGACTTCCTCCGATTGTAGAATTCTATCAACATTCGAGAGGAAAGTCATACGAACAATTTATGGTCCATGTAAAGTTGCTGAAAATCAGTATAGAATCCGAATGAATCATGAAATCAGACAGCTTCTTGGAGGCTGCGATGTAATCGGATTCATTAAATCTAACCGGATTAGATGGTTTGGTCATGTAGAAAGGGCTCCATTAGATAGAATGATTAAAAAAGCGTCCCAACAACAACCAGCTGGTGTTCGTCGAAGAGGAAGACCTAGACAACGCTGGCGTGATGACATCAGCCAAGACCTTTGTGATATAAGATGTCGAAACTGGGGTCAACTGGTCATGGAACGAGACGATTGGAAGCTGATTGCACAGACGGCAAAATTTCTCCATGGGATGTAAACGCCAGAGAGAGAGAGAGGGAGATCTGAAAAGTTGATGATAGCAACTGAATTTAATTTGTGTGTAATAGCACCATAACATATATATAAACCAAATGAAATATGTATTACATATGTATATACACCAAACCAAGAACATGTTTGTTGTAAATTAGAAATATTTATTGCAACGTAATGCGTTGGATGCATATAATTGTATGTATATAATAAATATATAAATGTCTATAATTTTCATCTAAATGAATTTGTTTGTCACATTATACTTTAATTTTCCATTTGGATGGTAATTCTGTTTTGCGGAAAAAAAATCGAGCAAAGATAACTGAGTGAAAGTTGAATAAAAAGCCAAGTATAAAATATAATATACACTTAGGCATACATTTAACCATTAGGAAAATTAAAATTAATAATTAAAAAAAACTAAATTAAATTTTAAAATTTTGGCTCCGAGGTGCATTAGTACCTATTGGCCTTCTCCTGGCAAATTTTCAGACTTCTGTGTGCTACAGATTTCGCTTGAGAGCGCACGCAGACATGCTGAATACTTTGCCCAAATGTATTCTATATATATTGATTAAAATTACTTTGCTGTTTTGACACTTTGACAAACAGCGCCATTCTTTTTCTAACCTTAAAAATGTTAAGAATACATGGTTAAGTTAATCTTTCATATTATTCATTAATGTAAAGTTACATATAATAATAATAAATTATAAAGTTTCACTAAAGTTGTTTGTTACAATTTACTTTCTAAACCAAGTTAGATTAAGTGTGAATCCAACATCGCTGCTTAAATATCGCTTTACAGGTGAAGAAACACGTTTGCCTGTAAAAACAACAATAGGTTATGGTCCCAGACAAGCGAAAATGAATTTAATAAAATCAGTGAAACTATTAAGTAACGAAAATGATTGGCTTATATGGAAAAGAAGAATCAGAGATATTCTTGATTACCAAAAGAATGCACTGGATGTAGTTGATGGGAAACTAGTTAAACCTGTAAAACCTGGGGCTAATGCAACACCAGATGAAAATAAAAAATATGAGGAACAGTTAGAATCGTTCAGAAAAGCAAACAGTTTCGCCAAGTCGATTATAACAGCAGCAATTACCGAGTCAGTGTATCAAAAAATTATGGATGCTGAAACAGCTTTTGATACATGGGAAGCGTTACGTAAAAACTTTGAGGCAAGCTCAAAAGATCAAATGTTCAAGGTATGTGCCGATTTCTTTGCTTTTAGTTGGTTGCCGAATGATGATGTTGCAACACATGTAGCTAAATTGAAAAGTTTATGGAATGACTTAAATAATGGATTGAAAGAAATTCAAGAAAATAGTCTTCCAGATCTACTTTTAATTTGTAAAATAATAAGTATTTTACCAAGTCAATTTGAAAATTTTAAAGCAAGTTGGATGTTATTAACACAAAAAGAATCACGTTCCTTTGATGAACTGTCATCCCAACTATGTATGTTTGAAAGAAATTTTGCAAAAGCAGAAACCAGCAACAATGAAGTTTTAGTAATTAAAACACCTAGGCAAGAACAATATCAAAATAATATGTCAAAAGTTAATTTAAAATCAAAATCGTATAAATCAAGAAAAACTTCTTCATGTCATTACTGCAATAAATTAGGACATTGGATAAATGAATGCCGAAAATGGAATGCTGATGGAAGGCCTCCTAAACCAACAGCACAAACTGCACAATCCATGATAACTGTGCAATCACAAACACAAAGTAATGTCACAATAGCAAAACCGTTTTTGTTATCAGTGATGCATCCAGATGATGAAGAACTCAATTTGTCAGAAGATAATTCAGAATCCTGGTGGATAGACAATGGCGCAACAAAACATGTTACGAATCTGCCAGATGTATTTGTTAATTTTGAAAAGTTTAATCAGCCATGCAGTATTAAATCGGCTGGTAGTGAAAATTTAACTACTTTGGGAAAAGGATCAATCCCAATTTGTTCAAGAGTTGGAGAACAAAATGAAGAATTAGTTTTGAAAGATGTGTGGTATGTACCAAAAATTTCTAAAAATCTTTTTTCTGTTTTAGCCTGTCAAGACAGAAACACAAATAGTATATTTAAATCAACAACTACAGAATGTTCTTTAGCAATTGATGATAAAATTGTACTAACCGGTAATCGTAAAAGAAATGGAGCACTATTTAAAGCAAATTTTGTTACAATTAACACAAATGATGTTTCTGAAAACGTTATTGCAGCAGCTACTGAAAATAAGTTTTCACTTTTACAAATTTATCATGAAAGATGGGGTCATCAAGATAAAAAGTATATTCAATCAAAGTTGAAAGAAGAATTTGGTATACATTTAAATGTTGACAAAGATTTATGTGAATCATGTGTTTATGGAAAGAGTCACAGACTGCCATTTGGTACTAGAGAAAGTGCTAAAACTCCTGGTGAATTAATATCTGGAGATGTGTGTGGACCATTTTCCGAATCATTCCAGAAGAATAAGTATTTAGTCGTATTTAAAGATGCATACACAAAATATAGATATGGATACTTTGTTAAAGAAAAATCAGAAGTTAAACATTGTTTATTGAATATGTTAGCAAATGCCGATAAATTAGGGCATAAAATTAAAGAATTTATTAGTGACAATGGCGGTGAATTTGATAATAATGATGTCAAATTAATTTTAAATAAAAATGGAATAAGTCGAAAGTTAACAGCCCCTTACACGCCTGAACAAAATGGCATTGTTGAGCGTGACAACAGAACAATTATTGAAATGGCTAGAACCTACAAATACAGTAATAAAGATTACAAATTTTCAGATGAATTTTGGGCTGAATTTACTTCGACGGCTCTTTATGTTTTAAATAGAACAGGAAAGTCATCTGAAAGGCTTAAATCACCTTATGAACTATGGGTTGGCAAAAAACCTCGTGTTAAACATTTAAGAATTATTGGTTCAAAATGCTTTGCTCATATTCCATGTCAAAAAAGAAGAAAAATGGATAAAAAAGCCGAAGAGGGTTATTTAGTTGGCTACGATGGTGATGAAAGATATCGAATTTGGAGTCAAGAAAAAGGTAAATTGATTGTATCCAGAGATGTAATATTTCAAGAAAAACCTGCTGGATGTCTAGATATTGAAGAAAATCAAACCGTAAACCTTCCATTTGATGATATTGAAAGAAATATTAATGGGAATGAAAATAGTGAACATTTTACTGAGTCAGAAAATGAATTACTTGACTCAAATGAATCAGAGAAAGCAGACGATAATGAAAATGAGGATGAATCAGAAGACGAGAGAAATGAAAGTATCGAAATTTTTGATAACAAGAAAAATCTTCGTGATCGTAACAAACTAAAAACGCCTGCACATCTGGAAGATTTTGTAATGTCAGCAGAACATTTCATAACCGATTCAAAAATTCCAGAATCTTATGAACAAGCTATCAATAATGAATTTTGCAAAGATTGGCAAAAGGCAATGGATGATGAAATTGATTCATTAAATGAGAATCAAGTATGGGATTTAGAAAATTTACCGTTAAATATGAAACCTTTGCCATGCAAATGGGTTTATCGCTTAAAATTAAATCCTAACGGTAGCATAGACAAGTTCAAAGCTCGACTAGTCGCTAAAGGATTTAAACAACAAAAGGGAATTGATTTCCAAGAAACCTTTAGCTCTGTAGCGAGATTAAGTACAGTTCGATGCATTCTAAGCATTGCAGCAAAAGAAAAGATGCATTTGTTACAATTTGATGTTTCAACTGCCTTTTTGTATGGAAAATTAGAAGAAACCATATTCATTGATCAGCCTGAAGGCTATAGTGATGGATCTACAAAAGTTTGTAGACTTAAGAAAAGTCTGTACGGCTTGAAACAAGCTCCACGTTGCTGGAATAACAGATTTGTAGAATTTTTAACAAAATTGAATTTTCATCAAAGTAAAGCTGATAATTGCTTATTTTATAATGAATTTGATGGTAGACGGATTTTTATTGTTTTATATGTAGACGACGGCTTAGTAGCAGTAACACATAAAGAAGATCTAAAATTATTAATTCATAAATTGAAAAATGAATTCAAAATTACGTTCAAAGAAGCAACATATTTCTTGGGACTAGAAATTAACCAAGATGAAGATGGGATAAAAATTTCTCAACAATCTTATGCTAAACGACTCATAGAAAAATTTAATTTTAAAGATTGCAGACCTGTAGCAACTCCCATGTCGAAGAACTCAGAAGAATCAACAAAAAATAATAATGTTTTGTTCCCTTATAGACAAGCATTGGGCGGTTTAATGTACTTAATGGTTGGTACAAGACCAGATTTGGCTTATACAATTGGCTACCTATCAAGATTTTTAGAAAATTATTCAATAGAAAATGTTGTTCAAATAAAAAGAGTTTTTAGATTTGTGGCTGGTACTGCTGAAATGGGAATAAAATATTTATATTCTGGTGAAAACAGTTTATCGTGTTATAGTGATGCTGACTTTGCTGGGTGTATGAATTCTGGCAGATCAACTTTTGGTGTTATTTCATTATATGCAAACGGTGCTATTACATGGATGAGTCAACGTCAGTCAGTAGTTGCAACTTCAACCACAGAAGCTGAAATAATAGCAGCAAGCGAAGCAACCAGAGAATTGGTTTGGTTGAAAAGATTATTCAACGAAGTAATTAATTTAAAGAAAACACCATTGTTATTTGTTGATAATTCAGCTGCTTTAAAATTATCATATAATCCGGAATTTCACAAAAGGACTAAGCACATAAGAGTCAAACACTTTTTTGTTAGAGAAAAGGCAACTGAAGGAGAAATGATAGTCTGTAAGATTTCAACAGAACATCAGTTGGCTGACATTTTAACGAAACCTCTGCAACGGAAAAGGCTCGAGTTCCTGCAAACTAAAATAGGAATTAAATAGTATTAATTTTGTAAAGGTAATTTTAAACAATAAGAGAAAGTGTTGAATACTTTGCCCAAATGTATTCTATATATATTGATTAAAATTACTTTGCTGTTTTGACACTTTGACAAACAGCGCCATTCTTTTTCTAACCTTAAAAATGTTAAGAATACATGGTTAAGTTAATCTTTCATATTATTCATTTTTGTAAAGTTACATATAATAATAATAAATTATAAAGTTTCACTAAAGTTGTTTGTTACAATTTACTTTCTAAACCAAGTTAGATTAAGTGTGAATCCAACATCGCTGCTTAAATATCGCTTTACAGGTGAAGAAACACGTTTGCCTGTAAAAACAACAATAAGACAGACAAACACTTTGTTTTATTATTATAGAAGATAGAAGATAGATAGATAGATAATACATTTATTCGTTGGTTGAAACTTTTACTTCAGTAACTTGGTTTTTTCCTTTAGCTCAACCTCTATATCATCTGGCGTCGCTACTTGCTTTGTATGACTTTGTGTAACATCATACTCTTGAACCAATCTGAGATCACTAACCACAATACGTTGCACTGTTACCCTGTTACGGGGCCAGTTTGTAACTTTTATTTGAACTTTTGTTACACTATAAATTAACACGGGATAACTTGGCCCCAATACGAATTTGACATTAGGAATCTCTATTATCTTACTATATTTATCTTAACATTCCGAAGGGGAAAATAATTAAACAAGAATTAATATATCTATAAAATAAATTACCTCGAACTAAAAAACTGTTGATTGATGATCTGGTTTCTAATTTTTCAATTCCATTGACTAGCGTTTGATCAACTAACTATATTGGCCGAACTAATTCGTGAACATCAGTTGCTGCTGTAGTTGCTGCACATTGAATTACACCTTCGCTGTTCGAAATGCCCAATTGAACATTACTTTTGATCCTTTAACTTTTCATTCCATACCATATCTTGCTTTAAATCCGTGCGGTTTCAACAACCGGAAAATCCACCATACACTCGATTGTTTCTAACTGTGGTAATAGGCTTATTTTCATTTACTGCCACTTTATAAAGCAAATTTTCTTTTATGATGAGTTAAGCATAAACTTAATGAAAACACCCATGACACACTTCTTGTATCAATTAACAGAAAATTCTTTTTGAAATCAACATAAAATGGAATTAGTATTTATTTTTAATGATCAATTAACAAATTCAAACTAACAAATTAATTTAAATTACAGATTTTGTTCACAAATTCATTTAAACATTTACTTTCAAGAACCAAAATCAGAATGAATCTTTTTTTTGAAAAATCGAACAATGTGATTTTCTATTTGACATCTTCCGATGTCAAAATAAATCGGGTAACATCGAAAATTCAGTAAAGATTAATAACGACAACGACATCTGTTCGCTAGAATTGGAAATAAAATTGAGTACGTTCGTTTGCTTTTTATAGTATATTCAAAATTTAACTAGCAGTTAAGTTTTAGAAAATTTTAAAATTATTATTAATGTAAAAATGAACGGAAACTAATGAAATACATTTTTATTGAATTGAAAATAAAGAGGAATTTGGTTTTATTATTGTTTTGCGATTATTGCGATCGTTACAACGTTTAGAATTTACATCAACAAAACGGTATGCTTTAGAATTATTATCATAACCAACAAATATCATTTGAAATGCTCCATTATCTAATTTAGTTCTTCCTTGTTGCTTATGACGATAAACATAAGCCTTGGATATAAATATTCGCAAATGTTCCGATATTGGTTTCTTACTTTCCCATAGTTCATATGATGTAGCACCTGATACAGCTTTGGACGGTAATCTATTTTGTAAGTAGTTTGCTGTAATTATTGCCTCTTCCCAAAATACATTATCCATTTTAGCATCTATAAGCATACAACGGGTCATTCCCCTACACACAGTGATAATTTTGATATTCCAAGTATACAAAATTGTTCAAAATCGTTTGTAGTTTTTTGTAGTTATGATAAATATTTTTTCTACTTCATGCTACGAAAATGTCATTTTAATATATAGTAAAACCTATGTGAAAGGGAAACTTTTTGTAAGTAGTGACTGAATATGTTTTCAGTCACTAGGACTGAAAGTAAATAAGTTTCGGTGGTCGCCTACAGGTGGTGGTTATTTAAAGGATTGAATAAATAATTGAATATTTGATTTACTGTTTCTGTTGCTTTGTTTATTTCTGTCAATATCGCAGTATTTTGAAGGGATTGAATATTTTGATCGAATCGAATCGAAACTAATCATTATATCAGTTGTGTGTAATTAATTTATTAAACTAATGTGTGTGTTTTTTTTCTATATCGGAAAAATCGGAGCGATAAAATAAAATTTGTATCAGATATATCGTATAATTTTTTCCTCCGATAATTAACTGTCAGATATAAAATATATTCTCTATTTCCGCCAAAAAAAATAAAAACAATTTATTAAATAAATAAATAAATTTTATTAAAAAATTTATTTTTATTTGTTTTTAATTGAAACTTTACCTACAATTTATATGAACTATTTTCAATATATGAACTATTTTCATTATTCATATTGTCAAATTCATCTACTAAAAACTTACAAAACGACATATCTAAATTTGACTGTGTAAAAAATAAACAATTATGTATCGCATTTTTACCAGTGTAAAATAATGTTATTATTCCCAGTAAAAGTGTTATACCAGATTTACTAGGAACTTACTATTAACGCGTTATAGTAACAAGACCAAGACAAACCCAAGACCGCGCGAACAAAATGTCCCACCTCGTCTTGTATAACATGTATAATAGAGTTTGTCTGGTAAGACGTGTCTTTAGTTTGTCTGGTCAGACATGTCCTTAGTTTGTCTTGGTAAACCTAAATCGTTAACCACCTTGGTATAGAAATTGGAATTTTTGTAAATAAAATACATTTTAATAATTTTGTTTAAGTTTTTTATTATCTGTAATAAAATAAATAAATATAAATATAAAAATATTTCTTAAATATATATTTAGAATAATACTACAGTTATTAATTATCATATATCAATCTGAAAAAATAAAATGGGGTTAAGCTAAAAGAATAACATATATGTATAATGTTTTTAATTTTAAAATTTGAGTATTTACTTATATATAAATATAGGTACTTACCTTTTTAAATCCCTTACTTATATTTAAAAAATTTAAATATGATTAATAACTTTAATTATAAATTCACTTTATTAAAATTAAATGGGCGACAAATATACATAAAACGTAAAAACACAATTGTTTAAACCATATGTATTGTTCTCATAAAATGGTTTCGATCTTTTTCGTATGTGCGTATAAGCAGTAGCACTATAAGAGATATATGCCTTTCTTGCTTCCACTAACGCACTCTTATGAATGATAACAAACTAAAGACCTGTTATACTAGTAACAAAAATTTTAGTGGGTTGTGTTCGCCTGTTATTATTCCATCTGTAGGTGAACACAATAATAACATTATGTTACACTGGTAAAAATGCGATATATAATTGTTTATTTTTTACTAAGTCAAATTTATACTAAGTTTACACCAGTATCTAATTTGCTACGAATCAAATTTGCTAGCTATTTTCACCATCATACTTTTTAAATTTAATACGGTGATGTAAACTCTTATTAATTAATAGACACATAGATATGACACATTAATTTTTAGCGCGTCCTTTTCATTGTTAATTTTTTGGTTAGGAAAAAATAATTTCCATATATATTTTTTATAAAAAACTGAAAACACTTATTATATTAATGCTAAAATTTATTTTACTTTTAATTTCAGCAAAAAAATCACATCAAACATAAATATATATTTATAAAATAAGTTGATTTATTTTTATTTTAAATGTCATACCTAATTTTAGTGTTCACACCGTAAAAATAATACCTATTTGCTACGTACCTAATTTGATACGTAGCAAATCATCCTACCAAATATTTGGTACGTACTTTTTTGATAACTGTATACATCGACCATAGTCGACCTAATAAGTATAGTATGTACCTATTAGATCCTGGTGTAAACTTAGTATTAGATATGTCGGTTTGTAAGTTTTTAGTAGATGAATTTGTAAATATTATCATTTATATTTACAAGCGTAGAAAAAATAGCGTTTTCTACACGTGGTAAAAACGTTTTTGGGTTCTTGAACTAACAAAACAAACGCGCGAATGTCTATATGAAAGATATATGTGCAATTTTAAATGTCAAAATGCCATATTTTTTAATTAGAGTGAGATGACAATATACATTAGGTATGCCACTTTTTCTCCAATTCGAAACTATCGATTACAAATCGATTTCGATTAGAGCTTCTTGCCTGGGAAATTTTACTGGAGTTTATTTCTAGTTTTTGAGTAAATGTTGCCATAAAACTGAGAATGTTGGCATAAAATATACTTACCCAAGTATTTTTTATGGCAGCAAAAATTATTTTATTGCGACATAAACGATTTTATTAGGAAAAAATAAAGTTTTTGCTTGTCCAAGTTAGTTTTTTGTAAATAAAAATATTTAGTTATAATGTTTTATAAAAATTTTGCTAATTTTTGTAATATTTTTGGTTTTTGTATTGGATGTCAAAATTTTATAGCATCGTCATTGTTGATTGTATTGAATAGCATCGCCATTGTAAAATTTTATTGTTGTAATTTCAAAGTTGAAAGCTGAGTTTAAAGATGAAATTGATCAAAATTTGATCGTCATCACTATATCATCACCAAATATAATATTTAAAGCCTTTTATCCATATAAGAATCCATGTTTTTTTTATGTTTAAATTTAATAAACATCAAACAACAAAAGAATAATTAAATTTTTCAATGTTTATCTGTCAAAAATTATAGCACAACGCCTTCTAGATTATACATTTCTTTCTTTTTTTAACTTCCAAAAATTTTATATCGCGTGTAGCTCTAACTTTCAGTAAAAAAAATGCTAGAAAAAAATGTTGAAACATGTAAATCGCCCATTAAGCTTTAAAAAAGTTAAGCGTTTTGATCTCAGAAACTACAAACGACGATGATAATTGTACTAATTTTTTTTTGTTTGTAGCTGTTCAAATTTTGGCTTAAATCTACATTATTAAATTTTGTGGCTACAAAAAAAACTTCTAAAAATATTTATCAAACTTCTAATATATTTATTAAAACTAGGAGGGCCCGGCGTGCTTCGCTACGCTTATAGATAAAGTTTTTGCGTAGACATTTTGTTGACGTAGAAGCAATGATTTCAAAAAGCGGTAATGAGAAATGCTAGCATATAATTTTTAATTTTTCTTTTTAAATATATGTATGAAAAATAATCAGAACTCTAGCTGATCAGTTCGGATATATGAAAAATTAGCGATCAAATAAGTTTTCAAGTAAGCTTATTTGATCTCTAACTTATTTGATCGTTAATTTGTCATATATCCAAACTGATCAGCTAGAGTTCTGATTATTTTTCATTCATATATTTAAAAAGAAAAATTAAAAATTATATGCTAGCATTTCTCATTACCACTTTTTGAAATCATTGCTTCTACGTCAACAAAATGTCTACGCAAAAACTTTATTTATAAGCGTAGCGAAGCACGCTGGGCCCTCCTAGTTCATGTAATTTAGGAAAGAGAATGGGATCAGATTTCAGTACATACAAATTTATTAATCATTTCATTTCCATCAATTCTATCTTCATCTGACAAATTTAACAAACACATCAGGCAGGAATTAAAGCACCAGTACGATGATAAAAAATATTATGAATTTTAAAATGATAAATACCACGTGCAATTCATTTCTTCATTCACAACATTCATTTCACCATTAATACCATTCATGACACCATTCATTTATAAAGAAAAAACAGAACAAAATTTTCACATTTATTCACTTCAATGTACATAAGAAGACTAAAAAACTAGTGACGGAATTGTAATTTGGTAAATTTAGTAAATAAACTTATAAATTATATAAACATTTATTATTGTCTGTATAAAATCTCTACTTACCTAACTCCTTACCTTACCTAATTCCTTACCTTACCTAGCTCCTTACCTTACCTAACTACTTACCCAACTACTTACCTAGCTCCTTACCTTACCTAACCTAACTCCTTACCTTACCTAACTACTTACCTAACTCCTAACTACTTACCTAACTCCTTACCTTACCTAACTCCTTACCTTACCTAGCTCCTTACCTTACCTAACTACTTACCTACCTACTTACCTAACTCCTTACCTTACCTATCTCCTTACCTTACCTAACTCCTTACCTTACCTAACTACTTACCTAACTACTTACCTAACTCCTTACCTTACCTAACTCCTTACCTTACCTAACTACTTACCCAACTAACCTGCTTTATTTAAAAAATCAATACAGGGTCCGCGTTGAACCCCGAACCTTTCTCACAACCCACTGCATCGACAATGACAACGAAACGTTTTTTATGTTCTAGCTAAAATACATTTTACATATTATGCTTAATATATTCTTTTCAGATAATTCAATTGTTTCAGTCAAATCGAACACGGCTATTATGAAATATTTCTCTATAGCAGGCTACAGACCTACAATCAATTTGTCAATCAATTCGAAAACAAACAATAGTAAATCCAAATGAGGTGGATCGGTTGGAAGGCAAGTTTGAGAGATTGACCATAGCACAGACACCCAACATTATATATGATAAGGAATGGTTGAAAATCATGACTGAGAAGAGCATACCAAATGATGTGCAGATGATATTAGCACTGGGACCAAAATTCACTATACCGCAATTGAATAAAGAGGTTCCGATTAGTAGAATTATTGCGGACATTGAAAACATCATTGTCTCAGTAAGGGAGGAGGAGCTGTAACGATCGCAATAATCACGAAACAATAATAAAACCAAATTCATCTTCGTTTTCAATTCAATAAAAATGCATTTCATTAGTTTCCGTTCATTCTTACATTAATAATAATTTTAAAATTTTCTAAAACTTAACTGCTAGTTAAATTTTGAACATACTATAAAAAGCAAACGAACGTACTAAATTTTTATTTCCAATGCTAATGAACAGACGTCGTTGTTAATCATTACTGAATTTTCGGAGATTGCCCGATTTTGTTTTGACATCATAAGATGGAAAAATCAAAATCACATTTTGCAATTTCATAATTTAAAAATAATATTTCATTCCATTTTCTGCTTTTAAAGAGAAAACATTTTAATTGTGCTTTTATGTTATGCAAGATTATATTTTCGTGAAATTAAATTCATAACAAATAAATGTAGTTATAATAAGTGAAATGATAACAACATATTAAAATGTATCGATTATTGTGTATACAAAATATATCACAAAATAATTTTAAAGTGATACTGAAAAATTATGTAAATCTTTCGAATGAATAAAAAAAATTATCGTAATTCATTTACATTAGTGTCACATGCGAAATATGAACTTAATTCTTTAAACAACTTTAATAAAAATGTATAATAAATGTTGGTTCGTAAAGCAACTTATAATTTTTATTTGAATTACGAACAAAGTGGAATATTCACGCCGCAATGGGGTACAAAAAAAATACGAATAATAGTTTTATGTGCCAGGAACCTCGCTCGAAAGGATCTATTTTTTGATGGTGATCAATTTCGTATAACAAAATCAGATGCTGTTGAGTTTTGGAAAATCAAACTAATAACTTAAAACAACAGAATATTGATGACAGCAATCAACAGTTGCAACTAAGGTATTTATTATTAATATTTATGTTAATTTTAATTTAGACATTACTTTTGTAATGTCGAGATAAACTAAGGAAAAAGATAATAAGAGATTCCCAAATCTCGGATTCGAATGGGAACGGTCTGTTCACTCCGAATTCCTTTAAGTACCGTAACATTACTATTAATTTCTTTTTATATATATATTTGTATTACCAAAGGTCCAAATATAATAAATTGGCACCGTAACAGGGCCAACAATGCAAATATAATAAATTGGCGTTCGAAACAAAGACCAGTAGGAGTCTGGTGTATTGGACCCTTGGATTTGGTTTTTTTTAAAGAACCGTAATGATTTTTTGTAATAACTAGGGCGTTGCCAACTGGTTATTTTGCGTAAAATAAATTGTCTTTTCGGTTATAACCAGTTTGGGTTGTTTTACATATATTTTTTTTTCTTCTTTTGTCAAACCAGTTTATGGTTTTGTTTTTTTAATATTGTAAAAATATTTTATATACATTTGGAAGTTGAATATTTTATATAAAATTTGCAATAACCTTTGTTATTGGATTTCGTATTATATATTTTGAATTTTGTTAAGAATGTATACAATTATGAGGGGTCAGGGGTTATTAAGGAGGTGTCGGCCAGGTGGGTTTGAGCCCTGGATGAATGAAGTGGATGGGAGAGCGAATGAAGAGAGAAAAGAGAGAATGGTTGAGGCGAGGAATGTGGTGGATGAAATGATAAATGTGATTCTGGATGAAGTAAAACATAAAATATTTTTGGAATTAATGGATGATATTTATGAAGAAAAATATGATGAGTTTCTGGATAAATTGATTTGTGAGATAGTGAATGAGGAGTTGAATGGGGTGAATGAGGAAGCGGATGAGATGGATGAAGTGACTGAGGAAGTGAATGTGGGCTGGCGTGAGAGAAGGAGGATAAATAGAAATAGGAGCTCTCACCTGAAGAGGAAGGAGAGGAGAAGAAGGGAGAAGGAGAGTCGCTTGGTCGTGGAGCTGGGAGCTTCCTCGACCAAGAGTACTCAAATAGAGGAGCTGGTTGAGGTGGTTCCCATCTCACCGACCATGCGACAGGTAGAGGAGTGGACTGGTCCACAGGAGGCCCCTGTTCCTCATTGTATAATTAGTTAAGACTAATTTTTTTTTAATTTTGAAAAAACCGTTTTGGGACAGCAATTTTTTTGGAGATAGTTTTTTGTGCTGTCATTTAGCTTTAGTAATACTAATTGTTTTTTTATTTTGGAAAAAAGAAAACCGTTTTGGGGAAGCAGTTTTTTTTTGAATTTTTTTTTATGCTACCACGTACATATTGTACATAATCCTGTACATATTTTTTTTATATATACATAGTACAATTTGTTTTTGTACATAATGTATATATTGTATATTTTTTGTAAATAAATTTTTGTATATAGATAATTTGTAAATATTTTCTTTTGCCATGCCATTGTACATATTTTTGCACTACCTGCAAATAATTTTTTTAATAAGTACTATTTGTGCTAGTACTTTATTTTGAGTAAATGGTTTTTTTCTTGAATTGATTTATGTTTATTAGGTTTATTGATTCACTTTTCTCAGCGGTAGGCCTAACAAGCCATCCATGGGGCTTATCCCCTTAACATTAATGTCGTTCTTAGATCGCCTATGGCCATCGGGGTTATGCGATCGAAGAACATTGGTTTCTTCTCTTCATTCGGCGAGGAAGTCCTCAGGGACGAGGAGTGGTGTTGCTGTGTTTGTACTTAGGTGCAAACCAGTAGTACCATTCTTTGCTCAGAGGCTTCTTCGGTGTAATGAAGAGAAGGACCAATTGTACTTTGCTTTCAGGATCAGAGGCTTCACCTCATACAAATTCAAAAAACTTTTCCATTTTTCCACTTAGCTTTTACAATAGAACAATTTTTCATAGAGTTTAAGATTTGAAGTCTGGTGCTCGGGAGCGTTCTTCAACTTTCGCATTAGGTTTAGTTGTAATTTATTTGTAGATTAAACAAGCACAACTGGGTCAGTAGAAATGGACCTAGTGTCTAATCGTGACAGTTGTGATTGTTTTATTAGGTTGGGGAGAATCTGTTCTGTAGAATCTGGTCGTTAGGGGCTTTTCTAGTCAGTTCTCACATGCATTGTTGGAGTGGGCTCGCGAACGCGATATTTTAAATTTAAACAATATGGATATTGTAGCCATACTTACTTTTTAAATTGTCTCCAGACGAATCTTGATTTTGGGAATCTCTTATGATATTAAATAAAAATAAAATAAATCAAACAATTTTTCACAAATTAAATAAATAAAATTTTTATTAAATAAATAATTTTTTTTAAATTTAAGTTAATTTTAGGTAGCTAAATAAATAAATTTTTTTAATAAGCAAAACATCAAGATATAAATAAATATCTATTATTTTTTTAAAAAAATTAAATAAATATTTTGAGTTAGGAGGACCACCCAATAAATAAACATCTTTAAATATTTTTTCAAATTTTAAAATAAATAAATATTTTTTCCATAGGGGTGTGTCGTCAATAACTAATTTTAGGTATATATATATATTTCAGTATATCTGAAATTAAATAAATAAATTATATTTATACATATACAATATTACAATATTTTGGGAGCTTTTGTAAAAGATTCAGTAAAGATTAGCGGCGACAGCGGTTTTTGTTGTTCTTATACAAGGTTGTTTTTACAAAAAGGTTTTTGTGTTTTGTTGAATTGGGGCGTTCGTTGTTTTTTTTTCCTCTCATTTCTTTGCGTTTTACAACTTCCATCGGACGAATTTTTCCGGGCGAATTAACTCCACCTTTTTTCTAGTTGGAATTGGTTTTATTATTGGTGTTGACGTTTTTATTGTGAATTCCGGATTTTATAAATTTTACCATCAAAATGTCAAGTCACATTGGCGTGGACCATCCGTTCTATGGTTTGGAATCCAGTGAACTGCAGATCGAATGTCTGGTTCGGGGTGTGGATTTTAGAGGGGTCAATTGGGCAGAGGAACTGCGAAACCACGTAAATCATGGTGCAGTTCCAGTAACGGTATCTCATGCGAGAGACTTGGTAGCTGAGTCTCAAACGGTGGTGCAGGCAGCACAAGTTGTTTTAGATCAGGTACGTCGACTTCAACCACCGGTTAATCAGATCTTCTTAGATGGTTTGGCGAATCGAGTGTTGCATTATACAGGTAGGATGAATAGGTTGGGTCCTCGCAATGACTTGCAAGAAGCCCGCACCTACGCTATCTCGCAATTGTCACGCGCTTGGGATATAATAGGATCACTGTCAACACGTCCAATTATACAAAACAAACCAGGAGTATCATCTGCTCCATCTGCTTCACCTGCTTTTCGACCAGGTGAGAGATCCACACCGATCCCAGTACAGCCAATAACTGAGACAATAAATAGTCTGAATCGTACAGACCATCAACAACAGAGACGGTCGGAACAATTACCACCGGCTTATTTTCAACAATCAGGTTTAAGAGCGGAGGACTTCGCATTACCACAACTGGGTTCATCGTTCCAAGCTGAACAAAGATACATCAATCCGGCATTGGTACAGCAGCCTCTGAATTATCAACCGATACCACAGGAGCAGTTACAACAATTTCTAACAAATTATCCACAAGCTCCATTAACAGCACCACCACCATACAACCCACTTCCTCAGGTATCTCGTGTCGCGGCTCCAGCATTGTCACCGGGAGCATACCGAGAGGTACGTAGGAACAATTTGAGTCGTTATGACTCAAATTGGGTTCCGAACTTCACAGGGGATGGTCACTCTCCTGATGTTCATGAGTTTATCCATCGAGTGGAGGCGGCTGCAAGGAGGGACCGTGTGTCCTGGGACGACCTGAGGTCGATCGTTCCACGGTACCTCAAGGCAGCTGCCGATAGATATTATTTGAATTTGACTCATGAATATGAGGAAGTGACCTACTCAGTGCTTAGGGAAGGACTCCTACGCACCTTCGGTACGCTCACCGATGATAAAGCGGTATTACGTGTTCTTTTGAACCGTAAACAGAAAGTCAAAGAGAGCGTTTATGAGTATTTAGTTGAAGTGGGTTCGTTAAATCGGAGATTAGTTCGACCATTTGCTGCAGCTGAATTATTAGAAATCGCTAGGGAAGGACTGAGTGTAGAACTGAAGAACGCTACACTTGCAGCAACAATCACAACTATGGACGAGCTTCGGACATTGTGTCAGAAGTTCGAACGTTTGTGGTCTACACCAGTCCCAACCAGAATGTCAAACTTAAGGATTAGCGAACTACAGCAAATGGACGACTATGAATCAGAAATAGATCCGGAACAAGATGGATATATTGAAGCTGTGGATACACAACCTAGAAGAATTCTGCAACGACCTGCGATATCATCTGGTAATACTAATCAACCTGGTCCATCAATGTCCAGACAACCAATTGTCTGTTTTAGATGCGGGGTAAATGGACATCGAGCTCCTGATTGTTCTAAAAACAGAATAAAATTGCACTGCTGGAAATGTAATAAGCCGGACGTGATATATGCAAATTGTTCATATTGTCACCCGTCGGTAAACTACCGTCCGAGAGTACATGCTTCGGGGATGGTACCCTCGGTTCAACATCCAATGAGCCCGAAGAAAACGACGAGAGATGTAGCAACGCAGGACGATCGATCACCACTCAGGAAACCAGAATAAAATCACCCAGTACATTTAATTTCCCATCATTACATCGAACATATTTTAGACGTCTTGAACGTAACATTAGATATTGGAGGATGAGGAAATTATTTCGTAAAGCTTGTATTTCATCTATCCTTTCAGAAACAAAGGATCCTCGGCCGCGACTAACAATAAAAATTTTGGACAAACATATCTCAGGTCTATTGGATAGTGGAGCGTCAATCACTATACTTGGAAGAAATTCCTTGGAATTATTGGAATCATCAGGTACAACCTACCGTAAGTACACTTCGTGTATTCGTACGGCGGATGGTACTGCAAATAAAATTTTAGGTTACATAGAAGTTCCAATAACTGTGAATGGCTCCACTAAACCAATGCGGTTCCATATAGTCCCTGGTTTACGAGAAGAGCTCTACCTGGGCATAGATTTCTGGGAGAAATTTGGTATTGTTCCTTCATTTGTTAGTGAACTGACTCGCACAGAGCTACAAACTGTTAATATACATAACCTCACCACTGACCAGCAACGAGAACTGGATATGATCAAGGATTCTTTCCCGTCATTTGAAGTGTCTGGACTCGGAAAGACTTCTTTAGTTGAACATGTCATCGATGTTGGTGATAGTGCACCTGTTAAACAGAGGCACTATCCCACGTCGCCGGCTGTTCAACTAAAGGTTTATGCCGAACTCGACCGAATGCTTCAAATGGGCGTGATCGAAGAGAGTAACAGTTCTTGGTGCTCGCCAGTGGTTCTGGTACAAAAAGAATCTGGTAAAAACAGATTATGTATTGATAGCCGTCGTGTCAATTCACTAACTAAAAAGGACGCTTACCCACTTCCCTTGATTGATGGCTTACTAGGTCGTCTAAATAGCACAAAGTACATTTCAAGTATTGATCTCAAAGATGCTTTCTGGCAGATTCCTCTGGCAGAAGCATCTAGAGACAAGACAGCCTTCACAGTGCCTGGTCGTCCATTGTATCAATTCCGGGTTATGCCCTTTGGATTGTGCAATGCTCCCCAGACAATGTGTCGGCTAATGCACAAAGTGATACCACATCAATATCACGAAAATGTCTTTGTTTATTTAGATGATTTATTGGTAGTCTCTTACACGTTCCAGGAACATATGGAATTGCTGTCCAAAGTCTCTTCATTGTTAAGAGCGGCTGGGTTAACAATTAACCTCAAGAAAAGCAAATTTGTTCTGAGAGAGGTGAAATACTTAGGTTTTCTGGTTGGTGAGGACGGTCTTCGAACTGACCCTGACAAGGTAAGAGCTGTAGCAGAGTACCCAGCTCCATCTACAGTAAAACAAATACGACGTTTATTAGGTATGGCCGGTTGGTACCAACGTTTCATACCAAACTATGCAAGCGTGGTATCACCGATCACAGACCTATTAAAGAAAAGTTCTGGAAAATTAAAATGGACAGTGGAAGCGCAGACAGCTTTTGAAAATCTAAAAAAATTGCTGACTACAGCACCGGTATTAGTGAACCCTGATTATAATAAAGAGTTCTTTATTAGATGCGATGCAAGTCTGACAGGGATAGGTAGTGTACTGTATCAGATCGACGAGGACGGACAAGAGTGTCCGATAGCCTTCATGTCGAAAAAACTTAATAAAGCTCAAAGAAACTATTCGGTTTCTGAGCTTGAATGTCTTGCGGCAATTCTTAGTGTGAAGAAATTCAGGGGCTATGTTGAAGGTCACCGATTTACAATTGTGACTGATCACTCAAGTCTGAAGTGGCTTATGTCACAGAAGGACTTGAGTGGCCGTCTGGCTAGGTGGAGCCTAAAACTCCAACATATGGATTTTACCATTATCCACCAAAAAGGTACCCAAAATATAGTCCCTGATGCTCTATCTCGTCTTTATGACGATACACACGAGGAATTGACGGAAGCATTAACACATCACATTAACGACATCAAAATCGACAATGAGGGTTATCGGCACAAGGAATATACGGATATGATAGCTAAAGTTCAATCATCTCCCAAGGACTTTCCATCTGTTAAAGTCGTGGATGATAAGCTATACATACGTATTGAGCCAAGATCTGATGCAATACCCAACGATGTTCCTGTGTGGAAACTCTGGGTACCAAAACCGATGACTTCAAACATGATTCAGAAACATCATGATGATAGTACTGCTGCTCATGGAGGTGTTAAAAAGACTTTAGAATTACTTCGACGTCTTTATTATTGGCCGGGCATGGCGTCACAGGTACACAACTATGTTGTGTCCTGCGACACATGTAAACAAACAAAAGCCACGAATCAGATATTGCGTCCTCCGATGCAATATCAATTCGAAACAGCACGTCCATGGCAGAGAGTCTATATAGATTTTTTGGGACCGTATCCTCGTTCTACACTTGGGAATACGGTGTTATTGATAGTTCTGGATCATGCTACGAAGTTTGTACTACTGAAACCACTTAGAAACGCAACTTCACCGAAGGTGAATGCTTTTCTAAGGAATGAAGTGTTTCTTACATATGGGGTACCAGAGTTTCTACACAGTGACAATGGCAAACAGTTCACTAGTAGGAACTTTCAAAATCTTTTGTCAGATTTCGGCATTAAACACATTAGGACCGGTGTCTATAGTCCTCAAAGTAACGCGTCAGAGCGGGTCAACCGATCAGTTTTAGCAGCAATCCGAGCGTTCCTTAAAGGTCAACATACCAAGTGGGACTCACAAATTGGTGAAATCGCGTATGCACTGCGGGCTGCAGTACATTCAGCTACCAAGTACTCACCGTACTATTTATTATTTGGTCAACATCCAGTTTCGGATGGGAATACTTACCAATTGTTGAGATCACTACATCAGCTTGGTGAAGATGCTGGTGAGGAAATGGAACGCACTGATCATTTGACTCTGCTTAGGAACCGGGTTCAACAAAATTTAAAAGCAGCTTTTAAGAAATCGCAACATCAGTACAACCTGCGATCTAAACTACGGACTTTTCAACCACAACAACGTGTGTTTGTACGGCAACATCATTTGAGTGACGCTACCAAAAGGTTCTCGGCAAAATTGGCTCCAAAGTTCTTGCCTGCAATGATTAAGACTAAGATTGGAAATGTACTTTATGAGTGCATAGATATGAGCGGTAAGAATCTTGGAGTACATCACGCGAAAGACATCAGGGAATGATGTCTTTTCGTTAGGTAGGGTTGTTCCTCTGGCTGATTGTCGTCTCTGGGGTTCACATCTTCAGGTCATACTTACTGGTTGTATCGGGGTGTCCATGGTGCTGACGTTCGGATGGATGGTCGGTCTCAATGCTCAGTGAAGTTCTTAAGGACTTCATGAGTGTTGGAACCGGTCATCGGTCTTGACGCCAGTGACTGTGGGTATCTCGATCCCAGATACAGTTTAATAAGTGGAAGTAGTTCGGTGGTTTTCTGTCATGGAGGGGATGGCGACGTTTTTGTGATTTCAAGAGTAAAAATCTTGGTTTCTACCTTGAATTCATGGTGTAACGATCGCAATAATCACGAAACAATAATAAAACCAAATTCATCTTCGTTTTCAATTCAATAAAAATGCATTTCATTAGTTTCCGTTCATTCTTACATTAATAATAATTTTAAAATTTTCTAAAACTTAACTGCTAGTTAAATTTTGAACATACTATAAAAAGCAAACGAACGTACTAAATTTTTATTTCCAATGCTAATGAACAGACGTCGTTGTTAATCATTACTGAATTTTCGGAGATTGCCCGATTTTGTTTTGACATCATAAGATGGAAAAATCAAAATCACATTTTGCAATTTCATAATTTAAAAATAATATTTCATTCCATTTTCTGCTTTTAAAGAGAAAACATTTTAATTGTGCTTTTATGTTATGCAAGATTATATTTTCGTGAAATTAAATTCATAACAAATAAATGTAGTTATAATAAGTGAAATGATAACAACATATTAAAATGTATCGATTATTGTGTATACAAAATATATCACAAAATAATTTTAAAGTGATACTGAAAAATTATGTAAATCTTTCGAATGAATAAAAAAAATTATCGTAATTCATTTACATTAGTGTCACATGCGAAATATGAACTTAATTCTTTAAACAACTTTAATAAAAATGTATAATAAATGTTGGTTCGTAAAGCAACTTATAATTTTTATTTGAATTACGAACAAAGTGGAATATTCACGCCGCAATGGGGTACAAAAAAAATACGAATAATAGTTTTATGTGCCAGGAACCTCGCTCGAAAGGATCTATTTTTTGATGGTGATCAATTTCGTATAACAAAATCAGATGCTGTTGAGTTTTGGAAAATCAAACTAATAACTTAAAACAACAGAATATTGATGACAGCAATCAACAGTTGCAACTAAGGTATTTATTATTAATATTTATGTTAATTTTAATTTAGACATTACTTTTGTAATGTCGAGATAAACTAAGGAAAAAGATAATAAGAGATTCCCAAATCTCGGATTCGAATGGGAACGGTCTGTTCACTCCGAATTCCTTTAAGTACCGTAACATTACTATTAATTTCTTTTTATATATATATTTGTATTACCAAAGGTCCAAATATAATAAATTGGCACCGTAACAGGGCCAACAATGCAAATATAATAGAGCAACAAAACATAGTCAGAGGAAAGGCAGCAACGATTATATCAAACCATATGCACATGAATAGAAAGTTAACTAGACAACAAAAAATGATTCACGATGCATACAATAATACCAAAATCTTCCTAAAAAATAATCCTGACATCGTCGTCACAGCTGCTGACAAGGGCAATGTCACCATACTCATGGACCGGACCGATTATGAAACTAAATTAATGAATTACTTCAATGATGAGGGAAAATACAGAAGATTGACCAGAGATCCAACAGCGTACTTGCAAAAACGTAATAACATGATGATGAGTAAACTATTAGACAATAATTATATTGATAAAAAGATGAAGCGTCAGCCTACAACATTCACTGCACAGGCCCCAAGAGCAACACCGAAGATCCATAAACCAGGGATCAGGCTTATTATTAACTCCACCAACAGTCCCACATTCAAGATGGCGAAGTATCTTAACAAGATTTTGACAGGTGCAGTGGACACTGAAAAATATAATTTCAAAAATTTGTACGAACTAAGAATGAGACTTGAGGATACTACATTGTCCACTGATGACAACATGGTATCATTTGATATTATATCTATGTATGAAAAAATTCCGTTTGCAGCAGTATGTGAATCGCTCCATTTTAGGTGGGAAAACATTAGAAAAACAACATCGATACCATGGGCTGATTTCATGGACATGATTAAGTTATGCGTTAATGATAGTAATTATCTAGAATATCGAGGCAAAGTATTCAAGCAGAAGGATGGATTGACAATTGGTGGACCGGTATCAGCGATTTTGGCGGACTTCGTAATCACTGACCTGTTGGACAGTGTTATGGAGAAGGCTGGCTTTGATCCAACGTTATTAGTGAAATATGTGAATGACACATTAATATTGATGCCGAGAGATGAGATTGAAAATTTATTTAATCTGTTAAACAGTGAAAATAGATCCATTCAATTCACATATGAGATTGAGGATCATAACGCATTGCCATACTTAGACATGATGCTGCATAGGGAAGGCAACAAAATAACTACGAGTTATTACCAGAAACCAAGTTCAAAAAATAGAGTACTGAATTATTTATCTGAACATCCAAATAGTCAGAAAACCAGTGTGGCCTATGGTACGGTATCCCGCATGCTAAAAATAACATCTTACAAATATAGGAAATTTACGATTGAAGAAATCTATAGGATTTTAACATTAAATGGTAATCCAATAGGTCTGATTGCTGGTATGATAAGGAAATATGAAAATATTCACAACACAGCATTGAACGTTGGCATGGAAGCTGAATCAACAATATACAAAGGTCTCATATATACAAGACACTTATCAGAAAGCTTATGCAGATTGTTAAAGAGCAGCAATAGCAACTTAAGAATTGGGTATAGAGCACACAGCAACGTAAGTAGGATTTCTGGCAAATTAAACAATAGTCTGGAGATGAATGAGCAACATGGGGTGGTGTATGCATTCCCTTGTAGTAACTGTGATGGCGAATACATAGGACAAACGGGTCAAAAATTAGGATCGCGTATTAAGCAACATAGATATGATGAGAAAACTGGAATGAAAAAATCTGGAAAAACGGCGGCTCTCCAACATACCATAGACAATGGGCACAAATTCGCATTTGATAATACCAAAATTCTCATAAAAGAAGCAGATTGGAAAAAGAGGCTTACATTGGAATCGATAAATATTCATCTAAGAAGAAGAACATCCATAAATCTGAGATCGGACATAGAGAGAGTTTGAACCCGGTATACGCACAAGTATTGAACAACATAGGCAAGCAGTCCTAGAGAAAGTGATTTCATATGAACCCAAAACGAATCTGACGAATTAAAAAAAAAATACGTAAAAATGATTTTGTTACAACAATTAGGTCAATAATGCAGTTCAACAACCTCATTTACATAGAATTAATTTAAATATATAACATTTGTGTCTCATAGGAAAAAATAATTTTTGTAATTTTTTTTGATTTTATTGTATGGACATTTTATTGTTTTATTGTTTTGAAAAAAGTATAAATAATTAACATCTAATATAATAAATTATCATTAAGTAAAATCTGTTCAGGATAAAGTGTCGAAATAATGTAAGTGATTTAGAATAATTTTTTAAAGTGTTTTGATTGTTAATGTTAATTTAATTTTAATTTTGTAACCATATATTGTTTTTACTTATATTTTAGATACTGAAGACGGTCCCAAATAAGGACCGAAATATCTATAATAAATAGAGATATTTGATCTGAAGCTTGGTGTTTTATTTGTTAGAATAACTTCTGAGAAATAAAATCGAGGACGATAAAACAATAAATATATGTTTTTTTCAAGTAAATAAATAAATAATAGTACATTATATACCGAGGTGATAAAGAAAATTTTCTACATTGAGGTGGATATTAATTAGCGAGAAACGAAGTTTCGAGCGAATTAAGCACCGAAATGGAGAAAATTTTCTTCACCGAGGTTTATATACTATTTTTTTTACTACTTGATATAAAAAATGCACTAAAACTCTTAATTATTCACAAAATAAAATGTCAATTAATAAGCAAATGGTGAATAAATAAAAATTTTGATTTGGTGAAGCATTGTGTATCATATCATTGGATTGCGTATTGGATATTTATTATTCAGGACTGCTTAGTTAGAAATTTATTTTCAATGAATTTTCTTAAAACTATATAAAAATCACATATGCTTTGCATTAAAAAATATAGCTTTTATTTATTTTTGACATGAATTGAATTGAATTGAAAATCTGTTCAATATTGTTGAGCCAAATTTAGAATTTTTTTAGTCTACAACTCACAACTAAACTAAATTTCAACAGAATTCTGTTTAACACGAATTAAAATTTCAAATAAACTAAACTATAGTTGCAAAGAAATTTTTGCATTCATTCATTATTTATTATTATTAAAATAAAATCAAAACGCTTATTGTTTTTTAATATATTATTATTATTTTAGGAAGAAACTAAAAAAATTCAAAGATGAACTCAGTTAACAAACGAACAAAAATTATATTTTCATTATTTACTAAGGTGCTAAAATACTTATTATTAGGTGTGGGGAATAATTATTAGTAACCTTAGTTGAGAAAAATAACTTTTGTCTTGGGTTTTTGAGTAAATAATTGAAATTTCTCATGCAAGTAGTAAAAAAAAATAATTTTTCTTCATTTTAATTAATAAAAAAATTAAATATTTTTAAGTAAATAAAACAAATAAATAATAATTATTAAATAGAGAGACGCTGCCATAAACGTGAACAAAGACCTGAATAAAGTCGCCGACAGGGGTGACCAAAACCTTGTCAATTTCAACTCTACCAAAACACAGCTGTTGATTGTTTCCAGATTAAACACCGAGTTCCCCAGAGATATTTTATTCAGTATGTGTGATGAACCAATAGGTGAATGTAAAAACATTCGTTTATTGGGTGTCAAAGTTTCAAATGACCTACTCTGGAACGATCATGTAATGGTGATGGCAAAAAGCGCGTCTAAAAAGCTAAAAGCTCGGCCTCCTAAACAGATGCAAAAAACTTTTCACTCCATACCAATTGCTCCATGTTTATAAGTCCTATATTCGTCCCTGTATGGAGTACTGCTGTCAAGTTTGGGGTGCTGCCTCTGTTTCCATCTTGGCCCTCTTGCACTCTGTTCAAAAGCGGGCTATACGCCAAGTTTTGACATCAAAACTTGATTCCCTACAACATCGTCGCACTGTTGCTGACCTCGTTGTTTTTTACAAATATCGTCATCAGCAGTGCTCAGATGAAATCAGCGGCATCATGCCTCAAACTTATTCTTACCCCCGTTCCACTCGGCAATCGGCTGCCGCAACCGGTGAAGCGGTAAAGATCCCGCACTGTCATACTGGCAGATCGCAGAGAGAATTCTTTGTCCGAACTGCGTACAAATGGAATAGTTTGCCGGAACACTTAGTCTCGCGTGGCTTCAACCCGCAGATGTTTAAAAAAAGCGTTAATCAACACCTTAGAACGCCAGTTGTTGTGGGACCCAGGTCTAGACCTAGTTCTTAAAAGGTATTTATGTGTTGTTGTGACACATATTCTAAACCCTATTACACAACACATTTTATTTAAAAAAAAAAAAAATAAATTTAAAAAGAATAAAAAAAAAATGATAAATAATTTAAATAATTTTAATACATATATGTATAGCTGTATTTTTTGTATACAGCCAGGTTTTCTGTTTCTGTTTCTTTTTGACGTAAATTCTCACATCGTCATTCAATAATAAATATTTTACATCATCAAAGCAATTATTGTAGCAAGACGTGATTGGCGATTATCATAGTCCTTTCTTCTAGAATAAACAGCAGATAGTGATGTTAGTTCTATCATCACTATCTTCGTTTCTCCTAGTTTTGTAACGACGGACTATTTTCAATGTTTACTCTAAAATAATAGTTTTCAAATTCAATTCGTCATCCGCAGGAGGGATCAATTTTGATCTATTATGATCAATGTTGATCTACGTTCTGACTACCCTGCGTACTCCAGTCCCTGCCATTGACATATGAGTTAGCGTGAGATATCACATACCACTGGCAATGGCAGGAGATGTCATTAGCCAAGATGATATCTTAGGGTGCTGGCGGACGAACTTTAATTATGTAATAATTGGACCTTTGTTACTACTATATAAATTAATAAAATCTGCCCGGGATGCAATTTCCCCTTAACGAATCTTAAATTTGGGAATCTCATACGTTTTTTCTAAATTTATCCTAACATCCCAAAGGGGAAAAAAGAATAATTAAACAAAAATTAATATATCTATAATCTAAAAATACCTTAAATTACAACTGTTGATTGGTGATTCACTTCCAGCGTTGTTTTTAATTTTCAAAGTTTAATTTTCAAAAACTCAGCAGCATGAAATAGATCCTTTCGAGCGAGGTTTCTGGCACATAAAACTATTATTCGTATTTTTTGTGCCCCATTGCGGCGTGAATATTCCAATTTGTTTGTAATTCAAATAAAAATTATAAGTTGCTTTACGAACCAACATTTATTATACTATTTAATTAATAATAATTAATTATTTTCTTTACTAATGATCTTATAAATCAAGACGAATTATTTAAAAATTCTGGTTTATATAAATTTATAACATGGAGTATGAAAAATTGGATGAAATTTGTAGCTAAAATCCACTGCGTATGAAACTTAATTTGATACGTTTGAAATAGATACAGTAACTTTAAATACATTTTGATATTACATTAATTGATATCTTACGAGGTATTTTATGTATATCTTGAAATTAACTCTTTCATTTTTTTTTTAATTAAAACTCTATTGATATCAATATCGCACAATTATGATACACCGCATAATGTTAACAATTAAACTATATCAAAAAAAAAACTGTATTGTTTTTTTCCTTTAATCCAAATCAGAATGAATGTTGGAAAAATCGAACCAATGTGTTTTCTTGTTTTACATCTTCTCGTAAAAAAACAAATCGTGTAATACTAAAAATTCAACAAAGATTAGCAACGACATCTGTTCGTCAGAATTGGAAATAAAATTGAGTACGTTCGTTTGCTTCTTATAGTATATTCAAAATTTAACTAGCAGTTAAGTTTTAGAAAATTTTAAAATTATTATTAATGTAAAGATGAACGGAAACTAATGAAATACATTTTTATTGAATTGAAAACGAAGATGAATTTGGTTTTATTATTGTTTTGCAAATATTGCGAACGTTACACCATGAATTCAAGGTAAAAACCAAGATTTTTACTCTTGAAATCACAAAAACGTCGCCATCCCCTCCATGACAGAAAACCACCGAACTACTTCCACCTATTAAACGGTATCTGGGATCGAGATACCCACAGTCACTGGCGTCAAGACCGATGACCGGTTCCACCACTCATGAGGTCCTTAGGAACTTCACCGAGTATTGAGACCGACCATCCATCCGAACGTCAGCACCATGGACACCCCGATACAACCAGTAAGTATGACCTGAAGATGTGAACCCCAGAGACGACAATCAGCCAGAGGAACAACCCTACCTAACGAAAAGACATTGTAACGTTCGCAATATTTGCAAAACAATAATAAAACCAAATTCATCTTCGTTTTCAATTCAATAAAAATGTATTTCATTAGTTTCCGTTCATCTTTACATTAATAATAATTTTAAAATTTTCTAAAACTTAACTGCTAGTTAAATTTTGAATATACTATAAGAAGCAAACGAACGTACTCAATTTTATTTCCAATTCTGACGAACAGATGTCGTTGCTAATCTTTGTTGAATTTTTAGTATTACACGATTTGTTTTTTTACGAGAAGATGTAAAACAAGAAAACACATTGGTTCGATTTTTCCAACATTCATTCTGATTTGGATTAAAGGAAAAAAACAATACAGTTTTTTTTTTTGATATAGTTTTTTTAATTGTTAACATTATGCGGTGTATCATAATTGTGCGATATTGATATCAATAGAGTTTTAATTAAACAAAAAATGAAAGAGTTAATTTCAAGATATACATAAAATACCTCGTAAGATATCAATTAATGTAATATCAAAATGTATTTAAAGTTACTGTATCTATTTCAAACGTATCAAATTAAGTTTCATACGCAGTGGATTTTAGCTACAAATTTCATCCAATTTTTCATACTCCATGTTATAAATTTATATAAACCAGAATTTTTAAATAATTCGTCTTGATTTATAAGATCATTAGTAAAGAAAATAATTAATTATTATTAATTAAATAGTATAATAAATGTTGGTTCGTAAAGCAACTTATAATTTTTATTTGAATTACAAACAAATTGGAATATTCACGCCGCAATGGGGCACAAAAAATACGAATAATAGTTTTATGTGCCAGAAACCTCGCACGAAAGGATCTATTTCATGCTGCTGAGTTTTTGAAAATTAAACTTTGAAAATTAAAAACAACGCTGGAAGTGAATCACCAATCAACAGTTGTAATTTAAGGTATTTTTAGATTATAGATATATTAATTTTTGTTTAATTATTCTTTTTTCCCCTTTGGGATGTTAGGATAAATTTAGAAAAAACGTATGAGATTCCCAAATTTAAGATTCGTTAAGGGGAAATGGCATCCCGGGCAGATTTTATTAATTTATATAGTAGTAACAAAGGTCCAATTATTACACGTGGCGCCGAAACAGGGACCCTTTAGGTTTTCTGTTAATTTGAATCATTACAATTAGTCAACGGCAGCACTTTCAGTCTTAGCTGGGCAGCGTTCCGTAGTGGTACCGCTCATTAGCTCTTCCGAGGAATCGGAACCAACACGTTATAATGTGTGAGCTTTGTGCCTCGATTGAAGTGGTGAGCGGTGCGTCTGGGGTGCGCTGCATCAGCTGGATTATTGGCAATTAGTTTTGTTTTGTTTTCTGCAAATTTCTCATAATTTGTTTTTCACTTATTATTTTGTTATTATTTCTTCATCTTATCATGAAATATTTGCATATGTCATATTTTATCGTATGATAGGATTTTTTACTTAGTTATCCATTTTAAAATAAAACATAAAAAAATTAAAATAAACCTTTTAATATATATGGCAGTACTACCGAAAAGATATAAGTCTGCAAGTGGTAAAGCAAATTTGCGCAATCCACCCGCCCATAAAGCGGTACGTCCACGGTATTTGCAGGGACAACACATATATTAATCAATAAAAAAATTTTAAATACAAGTTCAAAACATCTGCGGAACGCTAGAACGCTTGAACGCTAACCATGACCACGTGCAACATCATCTTGAGCACGACAAATCGAACATTCTATTCCCTACAGAAACACAAGTTTCTGAAAATTTTCTCTTTATAGAATCGCTTAAATCCAAATATAGGCTCGAATCAGCTTTCAAACTCCATCAGGGCGTATGCGCATTCATTCATGAGAGTGTTGCGTACACGCGCTTTCCAAATTTTGAACTACTCGGTGACGGCTTCAATACAATGGTTTTGAAGATTTATCTTCCAGAAATGACATTTTTTACAATAGCTTTATACCGATCCCCCAACAAACGTAACCCAAACTTTTTTAATATACTGACAAAAATTGTGGACGAGATTAGAGCACTCTGTTCAAAAGCGGGCTATACGAATTGTGGGTGATCGAACTTTGACATCAAAACTTGATTCCCTACAACATCGTCGCACTGTTGCTGACCTCGTTGTTTTTTACAAATATCGTCATCAGCAGTGCTCAGATGAAATCAGCGGCATCATGCCTCAAACTTATTCTTACCCCCGTTCCACTCGGCAATCGGCTGCCGCAACCGGTGAAGCGGTAAAGATCCCGCACTGTCATACTGGCAGATCGCAGAGAGACTTCTTTGTCCGAACTGCGTACAAATGGAATAGTTTGCCGGAACACTTAGTCTCGCGTGGCTTCAACCCGCAGATGTTTAAAAAAAGCGTTAATCAACACCTTAGAACGCCAGTTGTTGTGGGACCCAGGTCTAGACCTAGGTCTTAAAAGGTATTTATGTGTTGTTGTGACACATATTCTAAACCCTATTACACAACACATTTTATTTAAAAAAAAAAAAAATAAATTTAAAAAGAATAAAAAAAAAATGATAAATAATTTAAATAATTTTAATACATATATGTATAGCTGTATTTTTTGTATACAGCCAGGTTTTCTGTTTCTGTTTCTTTTTGACGTAAATTCTCACATCGTCATTCAATAATAAATATTTTACATCATCAAAGCAATTATTGTAGCAAGACGTGATTGGCGATTATCATAGTCCTTTCTTCTAGAATAAACAGCAGATAGTGATGTTAGTTCTATCATCACTATCTTCGTTTCTCCTAGTTTTGTAACGACGGACTATTTTCAATGTTTACTCTAAAATAATAGTTTTCAAATTCAATTCGTCATCCGCAGGAGGGATCAATTTTGATCTATTATGATCAATGTTGATCTACGTTCTGACTACCCTGCGTACTCCTGTCCCTGCCATTGACATATGAGTTAGCGTGAGATATCACATACCACTGGCAATGGCAGGAGATGTCATTAGCCAAGATGATACCTTAGGGTGCTGGCGGACGAACTTTAATTAGTCAACGGCAGCACTTTCAGTCTTAGCTGGGCAGCGTTCCGTAGTGGTACCGCTCATTAGCTCTTCCGAGGAATCGGAACCAACACGTAATAATGGAATCGGAACCAACACGTTATAATGTGTGGGCTTTGTGCCTCGATTGAGGTGGTGAGCGGTGCGTCTGGGGTACGCTGCATCAGCTGGATTATTGGCAATTAGTTTTGTTTTGTTTTCTGCAAATTTCTCATAATTTGTTTTTCACTTATTATTTTGTTATTATTTCTTCATCTTATCATGAAATATTTGCATATGTCATATTTGCATATGTCGATCCCCCAACAAACGTAACCCAAACTTTTTTAATATACTGACAAAAATTGTGGACGAGATTAGAGCAAAGTCCCCTAATTGTGAAGTTATCGTTACCGGTGACTTTAACGTCCACAACAAATCATGGTTGGAATTCTCCAAATCGACCGACGATGTTGACAATAGTGGAAAACTGGCAAAATTTTTTTTCCGCGTCTCAGGGCCTATTCCAAATTGTTAAAAACCCGACTTTCACTCCCCGTAATGGCGGTGATAATAGTTTTCTTTTAGATCTCTATCTTACCACAATGCCAGGTATTACGAGTGTCGATGTCGCGAAAGGTAGTATTGGAAATTCTGATCATTATTTAATCTCATCAGTTATCAAAACTGATTTACTTAAAACTACAGCTCCCAAGCCCCGTAAAATATTTCACTACTCAAAAATGGATAAGAATGGTCTTCAAAATTTTTTCCATGGTTTCCCTTTCGACCGCCATTGTTTTTACACTGACAATGTAAATGTTTCTGCTCAAAACTTTACAGAAACCATCCAATTTGCTATCAATAAATTTGTCCCTTTCTCCATAGTAAAACCCAAACAAAAATACTTGTATTCGAAAGCTACCAAAAACGGCACTTAGAAACAAACGTAGATCATTTAATATTTGGATTCATTACAAAACTCCCACTAATCGATCCCAATATCTAAAGGCCAACAAAATATCTAACCTGCAGATTATCTCAAACGAAAAGTTTGAAATTGACAGAGCGAAAGCCTCAAAACTTACGTCTATGTCTGTTTCTGACAAGAGTTTCTACAATGCCATTAATTCTTTAAATTCTGGTACAAAATTTTCTATTCCCCCACTTATTGATGGTGATTAAATCGTCAATGATCCCGCAATAAAAGTTAGCTTGTTCGCTGAACGCTTTGCTCTGAGCTCCACTGTTTTGGAAACTCCTAAAGAAATACCCCAAATCCAGTCTTCAGGAGTTAATATGAATGAACTTCACTTCAAACCCAAAATAGTCGCTAAACTTTTAAAGGGGTTAAACATCAACAAAGCCTCAGGAATGGACAATATTCCACCCATTATCTTAAAAACCTTTTCCAAAGAACTTGCACCAACTTTGACTAAAATATTCTACCAATCCTACAAATCTGGTATATTTCCCTCGTGCTGGAAGTTGGCAAATGTCCAGCCCGTCCCCCAAAGAGGGACCAAAATCCGATATCTCAAATTATAGGCCAATAGCTTTACTATCGGTCCTATCCAAAGTCTACAAAGTCTTAATTTCCGTTGCCTAATGCTTTTATCTCACAACACTATCTGAAACAAATCCGGATCTCTTCTTCATCATCTCCAATAATAACTCTAAATCTTAATTAATTAAACATTATATATTATTAGCATAATCAATTATAAAATGTTCTACCAGTGAACATATTCAGATAAATTTTTTTTAATTTACAATAGAAAAAAAAAATTCTAAAATTTTTTTATTTTTAGCTTATTTCTTTCCTGGATTGCCCATTCTACTTCTTACTCCGAAAGCAGATTTAATACTAATGATGCAGCAAGGATGAGCTCAGCCTGGACTGCTTTCTGCAAAAAAATTCAAAAAAAAACACAACCAAGAAAACAATTACAGTATTTCTACGCTTCGTATGTACCAAGACTAATAATTAAATTTAACAATTTTTTTTGTAAAACAAATTAGTACCAAAAAAAAATCACTATACTAATATACAACTAATAAAGATATCAACACTAGTAATATAAATCACAAACTTAACCTAGCAAAAAAACAAGAATACATAAACTACGGTATACTATACTACGGCATTCATCCATACTCTGAAATCGTTCGTTAACTTGGCAGAATACGACCTTGTGCAACAGTATTTCTATATTGGTAGCTCCAATTCGTCGTATTTTCTTATCTCCAGACAAGATGCAAAAAAACTGGAACATATGATATCCAAAACGAATTCTTGTCACCTCGCCGCAAGATGCCCAAGAGAAACTCCTTTCCTGTATCACAGTTCTCGTTCTGATGTTTGATTCGAATTCCTTTAAAAAAAAAACAATTGCCTGTATTAATACTAGTGGCTTAAGAGGAACGAGAATTGGAAACTGAGTTTCACAATCAATTTTTGTTTGCAGCACCGACTGAGAAATAGAGCTAGGTTCAATGAACCGAATCTCCTGTTCCACTCGAATCTTCTCTTCCTCTTAGTCCTTTATATTCATCCTCAGAGATGGAAATGAGAGTGAAACCTAGACCGTACCATGAAGTCAATCGTGTGAATGAAATTACCCTGTCTTCAAATGAACTCAATGATATTATCAAAAAGGAAGGCCATCTCCTTTCACCTAGTGAATCAATGGAGGACACTCCATTTCATGGTCATGCCCTTCATAGTGTTCCGACAAATCACAACATCTCAGCGTTATATGCAAGACATAATTCTGGCAACAACCCATTTCAATTCACTAGTTCTAATAATCAGGCATCAGCAATCTGCTGGGATTGCCAAGCTACAGGCCATACTTTTCGAAAGTGCCCTAGGCCATCAGACAGAATATTCTGTTATGGTTGCGGTATGAATGGGGTCAAATTCTATGAGTGTATAGATTGTTTTCAAAAGAAAGAACTTAAAAACTCGGGAAACTCACCGTCGAGGGATATGACCAATCGGGAGGCTATCCCTCAAAGACAACCACTTCCGAAACCGACAATGATGGATGCAGCTTGTAATGTAGACCCGGATTTTTATCGCTTTTCAGGGAAAAGGCAAAGCTAAAACCAAAGCACCGTCACTTTCATCGTGCCTTCATGTATTTCAAACAGAAACGCATCCTCCTGAAAAGTATTTGTTCCTCTGTAGTCACCGATGAACCTGATGGAAGACCATACGCTGAAATTGAAGTATTTAACTAGAAAATTCGAGGATTACTGAATTCCGGCGCTAATATCAGTGTTCTCGGACGAAATTGTGAGCAGTTTTTATCAACTACGGGTATTTCATTCAAACCTACCTTCTCTGGTAACCACTGCTAATGGGACCCAAGAGCGAATTTTGGGATATATAAACGCTAAAGTACGTTTTAACGATCAAGTGAAATTACTAAAACTATATTTAGCTCCGAACCTATCACTAGATTTGTATCTCGGAACAGATTTTCTTTCTCTTTTTAATTTTCAACAAACCGTAGGAAAAACCCATATTCCTGTTGTGCCCCGAAGCTTTGGTGTGTTTCCATACAAGTTTCAGTAAGTGGTTTTTATTAGTGAATTTCCAGAAGTTAGTAATTTAGAAGTTACAATAATAACACCAGTTATTATAGTATCAAAAGTAATATGTTGTGCCCCAAAGCTTTGGTGTGTTTCCATACAAGTTTCAGCAAGTGGTTTTGAATAGTGAATTTTCAGAAGTTAGTTATTTAGAAGTTACAATAATAACACCAATTATTAGATTAATTTCACTATAACAATTTATTAAACTTTTATATTTTCCACAAGATATAATTATTATGATTATTTATTTAACATAATAGCTATTTATGTACCAAGGGCGTTATGTAGGTTATTACGCCCGGAAAGCGACGTAATCTAGCCCGAGGGCCTTTGGCCCGAGGGATGGATGTCGCTTGATGGGCGTAATACCCAATAACGCCAGTGGTGCATACAAGATTTTATGCTTCACTTAATAAGCTAAAAACTAAGAAAGAATTTAATTTGTTAGTCTATATTGCTATGCAAAAAAATACAAATGTATCCCAGTATGCCAAGAAAATAAATATTTTGAAGTTTAAATTAATTATTTGTTGTTTGTGCGTTGCTATAAACAAATTCTCCCAAATTTTGTAGCGTAGTTTGCCATGAGAAAAAACAGTTTGAAGTTTCAAATAATTATTCATCAGAACTCTGAATTAGTCCTAAACAATAATGGATTTGCAATTGCCAGAGTTTATTAAGCAAAATGCTCAAAAAGCAACGGAATCTTTATTGCCAATTAAATCCAAACAACAATATGATAAAGATTACGGGATTTTTCGTTCATGGAAATCAAGAAATAAAGTACAAGCAGTGAATGAAAATGTGTTGTTAGCATACTTTCAAGAATTGGTAATTCTAATTTGTTTATACATTTTAATAAGTAAATTTATTAATTCAATTTTTTATTTAGTCTGAAAAGTATACCCCGAATTCACTGTGAACCAAATACTCCATATTAAAATCTACCCTAACAGTTTACGAAAAAATTGATATTTCAAAATATTACCAATTGCTTTCGTTTTTAAAAACAAAATCAAGAGGTTATACGCCAAAAAAATCTCAAGTTTTAACCGGCAATCAGGTTATGGCTTTCATAAAAGATGCTCCGGATGACGTTTATCTGTTGCATAAGGTAGTTTTGGTTATGGGAGTCTTTGGAGGCTTAAAAAGAGATGAAATGGTAAAAATGTCAGTTGAGGATGTAACTGATAAAGGTTCCGTTTTGATTGTAAAAGTGCCAGAAACTAAAACAGGTACGTCAAAAGGCTTTACAATCATAGATGAAGAAGAAATGGGTGCTCTGAAAATAGTCCGACAATATATGAATTTAAGGCCAAATAAAACAAATGGGACACGTTTTTTTCTTACATATAGAAACAGAAAGTGTACAATGCAACCAGTTGGAAAAAATACGATAGGCAGTGTTCCAAACACTATTGCTAAGTTCTTAAAACTAGAAAACCCTCACCAGTTTACTGGTCATTGTTTGAGACGCACTTCGTCTACTCTCTTAATTGAGGGGGGTGCGTCTTTCGAAACTCTTAAATTGCACGGCAAATGGAAGAGTGACACTGTAGCACAAAGCTACATAGAAGAAAGCATCACTTCGAAAAATAGAATTGCCAACATGATTGCAAGTGCTGTAGGTTCAATCTGAAGGAGAAACAAGTGCTATTTCTAGTTTTGAAATCATCTCGAATGTTCAAGAACAACCATCAACATCATCAACCTACCCCATATCAAATAAAATGATAACTGTATCGGACAATCTTTCCAGTAAATCTGTTGATTTTTCTGGCAAGTTTGAAAATTGCCATTTTTACTTCGAAAAGTAACATTCTGTATTGAAAATTTTGATTTAATTTGAATAAAAATTATTAATTAATAAACATTTTTTAAAACTTTTTAAATTAAAAGCAAAAATACAATTTACGACAAAAACAAACTGTCTAGTATGCCATGAGGATAAACATTTTGAAGTTTAAAATATTATTTTAGTGTATTAAGAGCGGGCGTTATGAATTAATAATGCCCTCTCATAACGCCCCGGTTTTTATGGATGCGTTTATATATCGCGTATCCAAGACTTTATAATAACATTATATGCATGTGAAGCATAAAAGAAATTTATTCACACAGAATAATATAACTACCGTACTTTTTTATAATAGTACATTATGATGCTAGGACGTAAAGCTAAAGATTTTGGACGGATGTGGAGTTTGCAAATCGAGGCGCTAGCCGAGATTTGCACCCACATTAAGTCCAAAATAGCTTACGTCCGTGCATCATATACTATTTTTTATTCGCCGCAAGCAAAATATTGTAAGAAAAGTTGTTTATTCTAAATTAAAATTACAAATTTTCATAAATTTTAAAATCAAAATATGTGGAACAAGTAACCTTTGAAAAAATATTTATTATTTTTTCCAAATTCTATGACAACAAATGACAACAACTATTTTAATTGGATAATGAAATTTTGAATTTGCGGGTTGCTTTGATAAAAAAATTTATTTTTCATAGAATTTAAACAAATACAAATGCTTTTTACTTTTTTGGACGTAGCTATGACGACAAAATAAATAGCTGAAAAGTGATACTTTAAAGCCGCAAATCACAGTAATAAAGTAACACTTTAATATATAGGCGAATAAAAAAGTATTTTTTTGAGCTGATTGCTCACCACGATCCCACACAACAACTGACTCTTCATTCGTTTCTAACTAACCTCCACAGCTTGGTGTACGTGATAAAAAACGCTGTTTGGCATTTTTGTGAAACATTAAACAAAATGAAAAATAAGAACTTGCGTTCTTATTTTATTTCATAAGAAAAATTATTTTATAAAAATTTTGTTTACTAATTAATTTTTTGACGACGATATTTTAAATCGTGAAATAAGATATTGAATATAATAATGCTTAACGCGAACGTACACTGGATACGTAAAGTACACTGGTTAAGTGATTTGAAAAGTTAAGTGATTCGAAAAGTTAAGTGAATTGAAAAGTTGACTAATAAGCTGACTAAACTGAAAGGGTGGGCTGGTCAGGTCACCACATTCCTTTGGCTAGCCTATCATCCATTAATAGTACGATCGATCCAGACCAGTACATTCTTAGTGAAAATCAGCAACTTCAACTGCAATCCACTATTGCCTTGTTTCCCTCATACAATAAGCTAGGACTAGGACGTACGAATTTGTTGGTTCATAAAATTGATACTTCTAATGCCAAACCGATAAAACAAAGACATTACGCTATTTCGCGTGCAGTGGAAGTGGAACTATTTGCTGAAATAAATCGCATGTTAGAACTGGATGTCATTGAAGAGTGTCCCGAGAGCGCGTGGAACTCTCCCATTACCCTTGTACGTAAATCTACTGGCAAAATTCGGCTGTGTCTCGATGCTCGAAGGTTGAACGAGGTAACTGAAAAGGATGCCTTCCCGTTACCATTAATAAACGGTTTACTGAGTCGTTTGGAAAATACCAGATTCATCTCCAGTCTAGATCTGAAAAATGCTTTCTGGCAAATCCCACTCGACGATGATTCAAAATGTAAAACAGCATTTACCGTTCCGGGAAGACCCCTTTATCAGTTCAAAGTCATGCCCTTCGGGGTTTGTAATGCGCCACAAACTATGTGCCGTTTAATGTGCAAAGTTGTGCCTCATCAGTTCCATGATAGAATCTTCGTCTATTTAGATGACCTTCTTATTACTTCTAGTACTATTGAGGAACATTTTGATCTCTTAAATTTGACCGCTCTGTGGTTGCGCGAAGCTAAACTTACCATAAATATTGAAAAGAGCAAGTTCTTGTTGAGAAGGGTTAAATATCTGGGCCATATCATCGGTGAAGGATGCATTCGTGTGGACACAGAAAAAACACTTGCTATTGCGACTCCAAATTCATTAAAACAAGTACGTCGGTTTCTCGGCATGTGCGGATGGTACAGAAGGTTCATAGCTAACTTTTCACAAGTCACTTCTCCTATCACCGATCTACTCAAGAATAAATCTAAGTTTCAATGGTCAACTTATGCCGATTCTGCATTCACCAAAATTAAACCCTTAATGACAACTGCTCCAGTGTTAGTTCACCCAGATTATAATCTCCCATTCTTTATCCAAGTGGATGCATCTTCTAAGGGAGTTGGCGGAGTACTGTTTCAGTGTTTGTAATGGATAGTCTGGACTAATGTCAGAACGTAGTGTATTACAGTCGCAGTTTCCTTAGTTGTTGTTCCTTATATTAATCTGTACCACTTGTAATAGATTCTCATCCCTTCATCCTCAATAGTCATATTTCGAGTAGTTTCCTTAACCCATAGTTTCCTTATATATTTCTTAAAATCTAACTAAATCTGCAATAGCCGGACAAACGTATAGGAGAAAGAAAATTGCACTAATTACCCTGATTTATTTATTCATTAATATAACATAATATTGGTTAATTTGAATTAATTAATACTTTTCTTTAATCATCATCCGTATAACCACTAAAATTTAATCAGAATTTAATCTTGCAACGCACTAAAATTGACGCGCGTTATACTTCCATTCGATTGTTCTCGCCTTACTACTTGAGTTTAAACTCTTCTTTTTTTTCAAAACACAAACCGTAATGAAACAACGAAATTCTCAAAACCTCATAACAGCTACGTGTATTCTGTTTCCAATCGTCAACATACAACGAATTACTATTCTTGCTTTGCTAAACATTTGATTTGTCTTTGTATGAGTGTTTTGCTTTAAACAATCCTTCCGTTATTGAACTGAACTTCACTGTACTGATATTGCAGAATGTAGTTAATAAATGTCTAAACATCATATCATTGATCGAATCTGTATTTGATTCATTTTGAATTCAATTTTACGTGTTATGGATGTGTCGGAAATATCTTGTGTCCAAACCTTACTTTCGTACAATATTATCAAATAGCAAACGGTTTTGTGAACTATAATAAGTTCCCAATAATTTGAAAATCTGATGTAAATTAATTATCTCCCATCTAAACACTATATTCGAGTTATTGCGAGACTAAAAATTTGACTATATAATGAGCACTGTAAATTATTTTCTCTCTTAGTTCTATTACATTTGTTTTTTGGTGTTTGGACGGCTGTCAGTCGTGCATGAGATTTTCGGACGTTTGGATTTTGTTGGAGGAGTGTTTTTCTTTTACTACGTCGGCAGTTCTCAACAATGGAATAAAATTCACCATGAAGATGACGATCGTGAGTGATTGTGATACATATTACTTTTGATGGACGTCTGGTCCTGCATTTCGCGAAATTGTGCCAATTTGGATAAAAATACCACGTCAAACTTTTGGGCATGGCTGACATTTTGGATAAGCGCGAAAAAGGATTAGTAAAGGTACCAAAAATTTTATAAAACTGTGAGAATTTATTAGGGACCTGCATAATTCGCTTAACGAATTAGCTTTCTGTTCTAAATACCTATTCCGTGTTCCGATAAATTGTGTCATCATTGTTATTAAATTATTGATCTTTAATCGAGTGAATATTTCAAATATATTAAATATAAATATCAAAAAAAAAAATCATTATCTGTAACTATAAATTATACAAATGCACGGGACTGGCATGATCAATTTAAAATAATTATTACCGTGTTAGTTAAATTGTGTCGTCATTGTTCTTAAATTATTGAACTTTAGTCTAGCGAATATTTCTAATATATTAAATATAAATATCAAAAAAAATCATTATCTGTAACTATAAATTATACGAATGTACGGGACTGGCATGATCAATTTAAAATAATTATTACCGTGTTAGTTAAATTGTGTCGTCACTGTTCTTAAATTATTGAACTTTAGTCTAGCGAATATTTCTAATATATTAAATATAAATATCAAAAAAAATCATTATCTGTAACTATAAATTATACAAATGTACGGGACTGGCATGATCAATTTAAAATAATTATTACCGTGTTAGTTAAAATGTGTCGTCCTTGTTATTAAATTATTGAACTTTAGGCTAGTGAATATTTCTAATTTATTAAATATAAATACAAAAAAAAAACAAAAAAATCATTATCTGTAAATATAAAATATAAGAATGTACGAGACTGGCGTGATGAGTTGTAAATCATTATTACCGTGTTTATATAACTTTTGTCGTTCTTGTTATTAAATGATTAAACTGTAATTTAAAGAATAGTTCAAATATATCTTAAATAAAAAAGGTTTATTCAACGAATTGGATTATAAAATTATTCACCGATTTTGATTGCAATTGGGTTCCATGAATTTGAATACAAATTTGGTCAACGCATTTGACTACAAATTTATTCAACGGTGTGGACTTTAAAATCATTCAACGCTTTTGGATGACAAACTGATTCCCGATTTTGAATACAAATTTAGTCAACGCTTTTGACTACAAATTTATTCAACTATTTGGATTACTAATTTTTATCAACGCATTTGATTACAAATTGGTTCAACGTTATTGTTTATAAATTTGGTCAACGCTTTTGACTACAAATTTATTCACCTATTTGGATTACTAATTTTATCAACGCAATTGATTACAAATTGTTTCAACGTTATTGTTTATAAATTGAGTCAACGCTTTTGACTACAAATTTATTCAACTATTTCTACTAATTCTATCAACGCAATTGATTACAAATTGGTTTCAACGTTATTGTTTATAAGTTTAGTCAACGCTTTTGACTACAAATTTATTCAACTATTTGGATTACGAATTTTATCAACGCAATTGATTACAAATTGTTTCAACGTTATTGTTTATAAATTTAGTCAACGCTTTTGACTGCAAATTTATTCAACTATTTGGATTACTAATTTTATCAACGCAATTGATTACAAATTGGTTCAACGTTATTGTTTATAAATTTAGTCAACGCTTTGGACTACAAATTTATTCAACTATTTGGATTACTAATTTTATCAACGCCATTGATTACAAATTGTTTCAACGTTATTGTTTATAAATTGAGTCAACGCTTTTGGCTACAAATTTATTCAACTATTTGGATTACTGATTTTATCAACGCATTTGATTACAAATTGGTTCAACGTCATTGTTTATAAATTTAGTCAACGCTTTTGACTACAAATTTATTCAACTATTTGGATTACTAATTTTATCAACGCAATGGATTACAAATTGTTTCAACGTTATTGTTTATAAATTTAGTCAACGCTTTTGACTACAAATTTATTCAACTATTTGGATTACTAGTTTTATCAACGCATTTGATTACAAATTGGTTCAACGTTATTGTTTATAAATTTAGTCAACGCTTTTGACTGCAAATTTATTCAACTATTTGGATTACTAATTTTATCAACGCATTTGATTACAAATTGGTTCAACGTCATTGTTTATAAATTGAGTCAACGCTTTTGAAGGACAAACTGACTCACGATTTTAAATACAAGTTTATGCAACGCTGCTGATCACCAATTGATTCATCGTTTCTCCATAACGTTCGCGACATACAAAGTATTTTTTTTGCGAGATTTCAAACCTGAACAACGTGCTGATGGAGGGCTGATGGAAGCAGAATAGGAGGACGGGGTTTAATCATGGGGTGAGTGAATTTATTGTATTACTTAGGTCATATGGATAAAGGGGTGTGAATGTGTGTGTGTGGGCGTATGTGAGTGAACGTGAGGGTTGGACGTGTTGATCGTGGGTCTTTCGCAACAGGAGTCGCCAGAGTCTTCGTTTTTCCACTTGTATTTCTTTCCATTTCTGCAAATTTTCGTGAATAGCGTACATGTCTGTATTTGTGCTGAAGTAGCAGGGTTACTTTATCGTTCCCATGGGCTGAAGCTAGTTTGGGGCCTGAAAATCAATCTCGCTAGGTACGCTTCCTGCTATGTCCTTCTCATTGGTTCGCCAATGAGAAAGCGCTTCATTACAAATTGGCGCCCAACGTGGGGCTTCTCTAAGGGTCCCTACCGCAATGTAGGACTCTGGAGGAGTCCCTCCATATTTTCAAAAATTTTGAAAAATTTTTTTTTGAAAATTTTTTTCTTCAAATTTAATTTCATTTTCCACTAAAACAATAGTAAAGACTCTGGCGGCGTGGAAGCAATTCCCTGCTTCAAACGCGCAGGAGCAAAGGAAGTCTGAGATCCCTCAGACTTTTCTTTGATGGGGAGTTGCGTCCCTACGCCTCCAGCAATATTTCTCCTTTTGTTTTTTTTGGTTAACGCAAGGGTGGGAATATTTCTTAGGAAGTATTTCCAATGGGCATTACAACCCCACGGACCCTAGTTACGGGCTGGGTTTCTGGCGATGTCACGAGGGCCGAAGGTGATTCAGGTGCCAGACCTAGACTGACGTGAATTGGTGTATACGCCAATTCTCGTCCGAGTCTGGTCACCTGGTCAGGCTTCGGGTTCGTGGTGTCCTCAGAGTCCAGTCCGAACTGATATTGTCTAATCGTTAGAGTCCCCTCCCGACAATATTGGTTTCCTATGGCCTGAGTGTTTCGGTTCCCCATGGATAATACTGAGGGACCTTTTCCAAAGTAGCCCGATCAGCTACTGAGGGAAGATGTCCGCTCAGCTTTTATGCCGTGGTTGACTGGATCCACTCAGGTCATAGCACCTCGCCCGTATGTGTTGGTGGTGTGGATCGCAGATGGCGGGTGTTGATGATCGAATGGTGGTCCAGAGGATTTATCTTCTGGCCATCCCGTCAGCACTTGTCAGCTGGGTGAAATCCCATCAGCACATACCCCATCTTATTCCTTTCCCACCCTACCCTTTCCCATCCTTTTACATCCCCTCTTCTTCCCTTTTCCTTTCTGATTTCCCATCCTTTAACGTAGGGAATTTTAAACTTTTTTTTGGTCCCCAAACAAACTAAAAAACAAAATAAAATCAACATAAATTAAGAAAGAACGGCGATCACCACTTCCAACCCCAAATGTGGTGGACTCCCCCCTTGATTGGTCCGTCCGTCCGTCGTCAGTAAATAAGTAAATAAATAAATATATTGAATAAATAAATAGATAAATATATTAAATAAATAAATAAATATTTATTAATAAATAAATGAATAAATATTTATTAGTAAATGAATAAAACTGCTGATAAAATCATGTACTTATTGGTTTTTTTCTCTATCACAATTTTAGATACCAACACGATAAATTATACTTAATAAAATAACAAAAGGATAAAATATACATAAAGTCAAATCAAAGGACAAATCTTACATATACCATAATCCAGATAGAAGTCCACGGCAGAAGTATTAATTTGTAAATATTAATTTAAGTAGCTTAGAGATTTCCTTAAATTATATTCCTGCATGTTAGGTTAAATTTTTATATATAATTTTTTTTCTTGTACAGGCAAGATTCAATTTTGTTAATTTTAAGTATTTTCTTGCCGAACCGGTAGGCTTGCCGCACTTCTATATATTTTTTTTTGTTTGTTACTCAGTTTTGAGTATCGGGAACCGTCAGACCTGCCCGGAATTGGGTCTGTAAATTTTCTTTTGTGCTCATCTTCTGCCATAGTTGTAGTATACCTATTTTCTCTCACAGTACAATTTTTACCTTGTTTGGTCAAATCAAATACAAGCATCAGCCAAGATAGTTTTTTTTGTGTGTTACACACTCGGCTGTTGTCAGATTAACATTTTTTTTTAAAAGTAAAAAAAAAAAAAAATTTATACTTGTGTCGAATTGGTCAGATCTCGCGCGGCTGTTCAAGGTTGGAATACTTACATCGTCTTAATAATAATTATATCGACATACCACTCTTTAAACGCTACTCTAATATCTTTGAACACAGTAGTATTTTCGTAATTGCCATCTTCTGCCATATTTGTAGTATACTTATTTTCTCTCAAATCTCACCGTTTAATTTTTTTTTGTTCTGTTCATATATCAGCACCTTGGAAAACAATTGTAAATAGTAATAAAATAATATCAAGATAATAATAAATCTTATTTAATATAATTGTCGAATTGCGAAGGATATCGCGCGGCTGTTTGAGGTTTGAATAACGAAATTTCCATACAACTCTCTAACCTCTGCTCTAATATATTTTAAGTACTAAAATATTGTAATAAAGTATATTTTTTTTCTGGTGGTAATTAGATTGTTTATTCGTTTTAAACATTTGCAATAAGTAACAATTAGCTAGTGTAACAATTTTCTCTCCATATACTTGTCTTTATTGGTCTAGTCCTGTGCGGCGGTTTGAGTTTTCATAATGTCTGCGGTTGATAAGATTGACGTTCTGGACAGGTCCAGCTCTTGTGCTGTTTGTCAACACGAAATAGTGCCGGCCGACGTAAAACTTCTCACTCGGTGTAACCATCTCTTTCATGACATCTGCCTCAACGACTGGTTGTTGCAGAATCGCACCTGCCCAATTTGTCGAGCCGCTTGTGAGCGTGCAGAATTACAGAGGTTACCCCGAGGGATGGATAAAACTAATGATACTGTGGTACCACCTCCACCGAGACCTGTGACTCGCTCTATTACCGCAGGTTGGCAACGTCGTCCTAGTATTGGAAATCAACACTCTTCCACTCCCTTGGCAAACCAACTCCCACGATCTAGACTCGCCGATGAAGTGCGAGTGAATATAGCTCAACGATCTCCCATATATGGTGCCGCTGCAGCGGAAGATCAAGGTTTTCAGGAAGCAGTAAATGCTCACATCGATCAGGAAATCTCGAGAATTAATCACTCAATGTTGCAATCACGTGCTCCGGCACCTGAAGTGTTACTACCCCTAGCGCATAATGTAATCTCGCCCACCACCCCGAGACATCAATCGGTTCATTCCGGAAATTATACACCAGTAAATGCGTTTGTGCGGAATAACGTACCGGTACCACCAATGTTTGCTGAACCTCATCCTGCTCTTGCTCCAGCTAGATTACGAACACATCTCGATCAGCACTCTACCACAGTTAGAAATTGGAACGTAACGTTCTCCGGCAGACCCGATGGTCTGGATGTTGAAGCGTTCATCTTCAGAATAGAGCGGCTGACAGAGATGTGTTTAAATAACGATTTTACTATTGTCACCCGTTGTCTGTACCTGTTATTCACAGATCGAGCAGCTGATTGGTTCTGGAGATATTTTCGCCAGAACCGACAGCTTATTTGGACTGACTTATGTCATGCTCTTCGAATAGAATTTCAGGACAGACAGACGGACGAAGAGGTGAAGGAGCGGATGAGGGCCAGGAAACAGCGGCCCACCGAATTGTTTGATGAATTCTTACAATCAATTTATCGACTAGGCGATAAACTACGAGAACCGATGCCGGATGTGGAGTTGTTCTCCTTGATTCGCAACAACCTACGATTGGAAATTAGAAGGGAGCTACTTTATGTCACCATCTATGGACTGGAACATCTGCGCCAGCTCTGTCGTGACCGCGAAAAATTATGGGCCGAGTCAATAACTAGACCGCGCGATTATAATATTAGACCATCTAGACCGGTGTCTGAGGTGGATTTAGAACGTGAATTTTCACAAATACAAATTAGCGAATTGCCAACTGAATCGTTACCAATTACATCCAACGAACTTGCGGCAATACAGCCTGCCCCTAATATGAGACGAATAACCAGTTCAACTATTTGTTGGAACTGCAAACGACCTGGTCATCGGTGGCACGATTGTCGTGAATCACAGCGATTGTTTTGTTGGGGATGTGGGAAGGACGATGTGTTATGTCCTAATTGTGAAAATTGTCAGGGAAACCGAAGGGGGGGCCAGAATCCCAACACCTTTTCTCGCTCCCAGGACCAGTCTTAGATTCATCTGAGACCACATTTAATTTGCCTCCTGATCCTTCGGATATTTCATCTACCAATCCCAATAACTTACTAGTACATGATGCACTGTTGAACCGAGCTTCCACATCCACTTTTGTAGAACACCCGTTGAATACTACTTCTGGTACAATGGTACCCACTCATGATCCTAATGTGAACTTATGGAAACGTACACTCGATCATACTGAACCACCTCCATTATGGACCAAAATCAAATCGTTCCAACAACGATTGAACGAATACCTGAAAATACGCTCAAACATATTTGTCGATTCATTATCATCTTTGAAACTTCCATCGCGCTCTGCGCTCCGTTCTCGTATTTATTGGCAACAACGACATTTGTTTAAATCCAAAACCATTTCCTCCATTGTGAAATTGGCCAACGATGTGAGATCTTATGCCACGGTTTCCATATTGGGTAAACAACATACTGGACTGTTGGATAGTGGAGCGTCCTTGACTGTAATTGGTGGTGATTTTGCTAAGGAAATCGTGCAAACCCCAGACCTTCTGACTTATTCATCTGCGGTAGTCCGTACTGCAGATGGCCAAAGGCAGAAGATCTTGGGTTTGATAAGAACCAAGATTTCATTTATGAACCAAGTCAGAACCTTGGATGTCTACATTATCCCGTCTTTGACACAGAATCTATACTTGGGTATTGATTTCTTTAACGCGTTTGGCTTATTTAACCCTTTGTTTAATTTACCTACATTACCGACTACGGAGTCAGTGCTGTCCGAGTTGTCGATGGACGATCAAGCCCGTCTACAAAACACTATTCAGCTTCTGCCATCATTTTCAAAAATGGGTCTGGGTCGAACACATTTGTTGGAACACGTTATTGATGTGGGGACTGCAGCTCCCATCAAGCAACGACACTATCCGATATCGCCCGCCATTGAGAAACTGATGGGAGAAGAACTGGATAGGATGTTGTCTCTGGGTATTATAGAGGTTTCAAACAGCCCATGGTCAAGTCCTGTGGTCTTAATTCGCAAACCCGGGAAGAATCGTCTTTGTTTGGATAGCCGAAAGGTCAATACCGTCACTAAAAAGGATGCTTACCCCCTTCCACAGATAGATGGAATCTTGAGTCGTCTGCCACAGAGTAATTTCATTTCCAGTTTGGATCTGAAAGACGCTTTCTGGCAGATACCTCTGGAAAAACACTCCCGAGAGAAAACTGCTTTTACGGTCCCAGGGCGGCCATTGTACCAGTTCGTAAGAATGCCTTTCGGACTGTGCAATGCGCCGCAAACGATGACTAAATTGATGAACCAAGTAATTCCTCCTCATCTCAAGTCGTGCGTCTTCGTATACTTGGATGATCTTCTAATAGTTACAGATACCTTTGAGGCCCATCTGAAACTGTTAGAAGATATCTCCCAGTGTCTTAGACGTGCGAACTTGACGATAAACGTGGAAAAAAGTAAGTTTCTCTTGCCGGATGTAAAATATTTGGGATATGTTGTGGGAGGTGGTACGTTGAAAATTGATCCTGATAAAACTCTAGCTATTTCTGAATTTCCTACACCGCGTACGTCCAAACAGATTCGACGTTTCCTGGGTATGGCGGGTTATTATCGCCGTTTTATATCTGATTTCTCTGCTATGTCCTCTCCGATATCAGATTTGTTGAAGAAAAATTCTAATAAATTCGTATGGACACCAGAAGCTGAAATAGCATTTATAAATCTCAAAAATGCTCTCATATCAGCACCAGTCCTCATAAACCCCGACTATACTAAACCTTTTACTCTCCAGTGCGACGCTAGTAATGACGGTATAGGCTGTGTATTACTTCAGTGTGACATGGACGGTATGGAACATCCCATAGCGTACATGTCCAAGAAACTAAATTCTGCGCAACGCAATTACTCCACTAGTGAGAAAGAGTGTCTAGCCGCCGTACTGGGAGTAAAGAAATTTAGAGCGTATGTCGAGGGCCAGGCCTTTAAGATCATAACTGACCATGCTTCATTAAAATGGTTAATGTAACAAAAAGACCTTTCTGGTCGATTGGCTCGTTGGAGCTTGAAATTGCAGGGTTATGTCTTTGATATTGAGTACCGAAAAGGAAATTTAAACATAGTTCCAGACACTCTATCAAGACGGGACTCTGTTGACGTCATTTCTGAATTATGTCCAGTGCCTGAATTAGATCTTAATTCCCCTTTCTTCAACACTTCTCGATATTTGGAGTTGGTAAATCTGGTTACCGAAGCAGACGGTACATTGCCTGATCTGAAAGTAATTTCTGGTCGGGTTTATAAACGATTGGCTTGTCTAGATCTTGATATTCCTTCAGAGGGTGAGGTTTGGAAATTGTGGTTACCTGAGGAATACACTGACGAGTGTATTGCAAGGGCCCACAATCCTCCTACCTCATCTCATGGAGGTCTAGCAAAAACCCTGTTTAATATTCGTAAATTTTACTATTGGCCTCGTATGTACACCCAGGTTAAATCTTACATAGGAAATTGTAAGACCTGTAAAGAAATCAAAGCGACTAATGTTCCACTTCGTGCTCCTATGGTGTCCCAGATGAAAACAGAACGAATTGGACAGCGATTATATATCGATATTCTTGGCCCTTATCCTCGTTCAAAGGCCGGGAATATCGCTATTCTGGTGGTATTAGATCATGTCACTAAATACCCATTTTTATTTCCTTTACGGAAATTAACTGCTGAACCAATTTGTCATCTATTGGCTACCAATGTCTTTCATGTATTTGGTTGTCCCGAAGCTATTGTGTCCGATAATGGGACCCAATTCAAATCAAAACAGTTTGCAGATTTCTTGGCGAAGCACGGAGTGAAACATACATTACTAGCGTTATATTCACCTCAAGCTAACGCTTCTGAACGGGTAAATAGGAGTGTTTTATCTGGTATTCGAGCCTACCTAAAGGAGGAGCATTCTAAATGGGATCTGCACTTGAGCGAGATCGCTTGTGCACTACGTTGTTCCCTGCATCAAACACTTAAATGTTCCCCATATTACGCAATGTTTGGAATACCTATGGTGACTCATGGTTCGTCATATGAACTGCTGAGACGACTGAATAGTCTTCATGATCCAGGTGAAACGATGCTGCGACCTGATTATCTTAATAAGATTCGAATTCGAATTCTTGATTTAACTGCCGAAGCATTTGTCAAAAGTGCTGAAAGATACAATTTACGAGCCCGGTTAACTTTGTTTAAACCAGGTGATACAGTGTTCCGAAGGAACTTTATTTTGAGTGACGCCGGTAAGAAATTATCGGCTAAACTTGCACAGAGGTTTATTGAAGCCAGAGTAATAAGGTTGGTAGGTAGCGCTGCTTACGAACTGGAGGACCTGGCTTCTAAACGTAGAGGTGTTTACCATTCCAAGGACATTCGTGCCTAATATCGGTAATAATTTTTTTTTTGTTAGTATGTTAGTAACATTCGCTTGTGTTTTACCGCCATTGTAAGTCAAGATTATCGACGACCATATGAGGGTAGTTTCGTCTTGAATTCACAGTTCAGTGAGTGTGTATCAACTTTGGTGTTCAGGTCTTGTTTCAAAAATTGTTTTTATTTTTTTTGACTATTTGCACGCGAAAGTTCCGAGATTGCACGTATTGAATTTGGTTCAATTAGTTACTTTGAAACTATGTGAACAGTTTTTTTTTTTCCAGCCTTCAGAGTCACTTGGACGGAAGCGTACAACAGTGTAGCCCGGCTAGCTCAGTCGGTAGAGCATGAGACTCGTGTTAGTTCAGGTGTGGGTTGCGAGCCTGCATAACGGAACAACGGAATTGTGTCGGATATTTCATTAAAAGAGTCGGTCCAATGGTGTTTTTAATTCTTTTTTTGTGTGACTTTAGAGTCTCGGGATCCCCCAGATCTGCCCGAAATTGGGTCTGGAAGATGTTGGTTATCCATCGTTTGCAATAGAGTAGAATACTGTTTTTATCGTTACCCCTCCCAAAGGTTTTTTTTTGTATAATCATAGATACTTTGTTACTTTGTTTCTGCTAAGACTGAGTTTGTAATACCGATCGAATTGATTGCTAATCTGTGGTACGTCGAGGTGCTTCACCATACTAATATGTATATACTAGGTCTATTGGCGACCAGCCTATGCCTTTTTCAACTTCCTTTTGGTCGTGAGTGTTCGTCCAAAAAGCACTTGTTCTGTAATGGATAGTCTGGACTAATGTCAGAACGTAGTGTATTACAGTCGCAGTTTCCTTAGTTGTTGTTCCTTAAATTAATCTGTACCACTTGTAATAGATTCTCATCCCTTCATCCTCAATAGTCATATTTCGAGTAGTTTCCTTAACCCATAGTTTCCTTATATATTTCTTAAAATCTAACTAAATCTGCAATAGCCGGACAAACGTATAGGAGAAAGAAAATTGCACTAATTACCCTGATTTATTTATTCATTAATATAACATAATATTGGTTAATTTGAATTAATTAATACTTTTCTTTAATCATCATCCGTATAACCACTAAAATTTAATCAGAATTTAATCTTGCAACGCACTAAAATTGACGCGCGTTATACTTCCATTCGATTGTTCTCGCCTTACTACTTGAGTTTAAACTCTTCTTTTTTTTCAAAACACAAACCGTAATGAAACAACGAAATTCTCAAAACCTCATAACAGCTACGTGTATTCTGTTTCCAATCGTCAACATACAACGAATTACTATTCTTGCTTTGCTAAACATTTGATTTGTCTTTGTATGAGTGTTTTGCTTTAAACAATCCTTCCGTTATTGAACTGAACTTCACTGTACTGATATTGCAGAATGTAGTTAATAAATGTCTAAACATCATATCATTGATCGAATCTGTATTTGATTCATTTTGAATTCAATTTTACGTGTTATGGATGTGTCGGAAATATCTTGTGTCCAAACCTTACTTTCGTACAATATTATCAAATAGCAAACGGTTTTGTGAACTATAATAAGTTCCCAATAATTTGAAAATCTGATGTAAATTAATTATCTCCCATCTAAACACTATATTCGAGTTATTGCGAGACTAAAAATTTGACTATATAATGAGCACTGTAAATTATTTTCTCTCTTAGTTCTATTACATTTGTTTTTTGGTGTTTGGACGGCTGTCAGTCGTGCATGAGATTTTCGGACGTTTGGATTTTGTTGGAGGAGTGTTTTTCTTTTACTACGTCGGCAGTTCTCAACAATGGAATAAAATTCACCATGAAGATGACGATCGTGAGTGATTGTGATACATATTACTTTTGATGGACGTCTGGTCCTGCATTTCGCGAAATTGTGCCAATTTGGATAAAAATACCACGTCAAACTTTTGGGCATGGCTGACATTTTGGATAAGCGCGAAAAAGGATTAGTAAAGGTACCAAAAATTTTATAAAACTGTGAGAATTTATTAGGGACCTGCATAATTCGCTTAACGAATTAGCTTTCTGTTCTAAATACCTATTCCGTGTTCCGATAAATTGTGTCATCATTGTTATTAAATTATTGATCTTTAATCGAGTGAATATTTCAAATATATTAAATATAAATATCAAAAAAAAAAATCATTATCTGTAACTATAAATTATACAAATGCACGGGACTGGCATGATCAATTTAAAATAATTATTACCGTGTTAGTTAAATTGTGTCGTCATTGTTCTTAAATTATTGAACTTTAGTCTAGCGAATATTTCTAATATATTAAATATAAATATCAAAAAAAATCATTATCTGTAACTATAAATTATACGAATGTACGGGACTGGCATGATCAATTTAAAATAATTATTACCGTGTTAGTTAAATTGTGTCGTCACTGTTCTTAAATTATTGAACTTTAGTCTAGCGAATATTTCTAATATATTAAATATAAATATCAAAAAAAATCATTATCTGTAACTATAAATTATACAAATGTACGGGACTGGCATGATCAATTTAAAATAATTATTACCGTGTTAGTTAAAATGTGTCGTCCTTGTTATTAAATTATTGAACTTTAGGCTAGTGAATATTTCTAATTTATTAAATATAAATACAAAAAAAAAACAAAAAAATCATTATCTGTAAATATAAAATATAAGAATGTACGAGACTGGCGTGATGAGTTGTAAATCATTATTACCGTGTTTATATAACTTTTGTCGTTCTTGTTATTAAATGATTAAACTGTAATTTAAAGAATAGTTCAAATATATCTTAAATAAAAAAGGTTTATTCAACGAATTGGATTATAAAATTATTCACCGATTTTGATTGCAATTGGGTTCCATGAATTTGAATACAAATTTGGTCAACGCATTTGACTACAAATTTATTCAACGGTGTGGACTTTAAAATCATTCAACGCTTTTGGATGACAAACTGATTCCCGATTTTGAATACAAATTTAGTCAACGCTTTTGACTACAAATTTATTCAACTATTTGGATTACTAATTTTTATCAACGCATTTGATTACAAATTGGTTCAACGTTATTGTTTATAAATTTGGTCAACGCTTTTGACTACAAATTTATTCACCTATTTGGATTACTAATTTTATCAACGCAATTGATTACAAATTGTTTCAACGTTATTGTTTATAAATTGAGTCAACGCTTTTGACTACAAATTTATTCAACTATTTCTACTAATTCTATCAACGCAATTGATTACAAATTGGTTTCAACGTTATTGTTTATAAGTTTAGTCAACGCTTTTGACTACAAATTTATTCAACTATTTGGATTACGAATTTTATCAACGCAATTGATTACAAATTGTTTCAACGTTATTGTTTATAAATTTAGTCAACGCTTTTGACTGCAAATTTATTCAACTATTTGGATTACTAATTTTATCAACGCAATTGATTACAAATTGGTTCAACGTTATTGTTTATAAATTTAGTCAACGCTTTGGACTACAAATTTATTCAACTATTTGGATTACTAATTTTATCAACGCCATTGATTACAAATTGTTTCAACGTTATTGTTTATAAATTGAGTCAACGCTTTTGGCTACAAATTTATTCAACTATTTGGATTACTGATTTTATCAACGCATTTGATTACAAATTGGTTCAACGTCATTGTTTATAAATTTAGTCAACGCTTTTGACTACAAATTTATTCAACTATTTGGATTACTAATTTTATCAACGCAATGGATTACAAATTGTTTCAACGTTATTGTTTATAAATTTAGTCAACGCTTTTGACTACAAATTTATTCAACTATTTGGATTACTAGTTTTATCAACGCATTTGATTACAAATTGGTTCAACGTTATTGTTTATAAATTTAGTCAACGCTTTTGACTGCAAATTTATTCAACTATTTGGATTACTAATTTTATCAACGCATTTGATTACAAATTGGTTCAACGTCATTGTTTATAAATTGAGTCAACGCTTTTGAAAGACAAACTGACTCACGATTTTAAATACAAGTTTATGCAACGCTGCTGATCACCAATTGATTCATCGTTTCTCCATAACTTTCGCGACATACAAAGTATTTTTTTTGCGAGATTTCAAACCTGAACAACGTGCTGATGGAGGGCTGATGGAAGCAGAATAGGAGGACGGGGTTTAATCATGGGGTGAGTGAATTTATTGTATTACTTAGGTCATATGGATAAAGGGGTGTGAATGTGTGTGTGTGTGTGTGTGTGGGCGTATGTGAGTGAACGTGGGGGTTGGACGTGTTGATCGTGGGTCTTTCGCAACAGGAGTCGCCAGAGTCTTCGTTTTTCCACTTGTATTTCTTTCCATTTCTGCAAATTTTCGTGAATAGCGTACATGTCTGTATTTGTGCTGAAGTAGCACGGTTACTTTATCGTTCCCATGGGCTGAAGCTAGTTTGGGGCCTGAAAATCAATCTCGCTAGGTACGCTTCCTGCTATGTCCTTCTCATTGGTTCGCCAATGAGAAAGCGCTTCATTACATGTTCTAATGATGAAGAGCATTCCATTGCATTTTTTTCCAAGAAGTTGAATTCTTCCCAACAAAAATATACCACAACTGAACTCGAATGTTATGCAGCTGTTCTTAGCATTAAAAATTTTAGGCATTATATTGAGGGATTTGAGTTCTCAATCATTTCGGACCACGCAAGTTTATAATGGTTGATGCAACAAACAGACTTATCTGGACGGCTGGCCAGATGGTCACTGAAACTTCAAGGTTTTAAATTTAAAATTATCCACCGTAAAGGATCCTTAAATGTTGTACCCGACGCATTGTCGAGAGCTTATTGTCAAGAATTAAAATTAGTACATTCCTTAGATACCTTTGATGATGTTCCACTTCATCTCGACATGGATTCTCCTTCTTTTAGGGATGAAGACAACGTTTCAAAAATTCAGTACGTACAGCAACACTCAGATGCAGATACAAATCTTCGAGTAGAGAATAATAGATTACTGATTTGCCCTATGTATGGAAAGCGATACACTAATACTGATATTCCACAATGGAAGTTGTATATTCCAGCGAGTTTAACTCTTGATTTATTAAGACAAGCTCATTGTCCACCTTCAAGTAGCCATATGGGTATCAACAAAACTCACGAACGTCTGAAACGATATTATTATTGGCCTCGTATGTCTCGGGATGTTCAAGACCTCATAAAAAATTGTAGTACCTGCAAGATGATGAAAGGAGTCAATTATCAAACCTATCCACCTATGGGAGAATATGCTGAAATTAGCAGACCATTTGCACGGTTGTATTTGGACTTTCTTGGTCCACCATACCCACGTTCCCGATTTGGTAACTCCTACATTCTGATTGTTTTGGATCACTTTAGTCGGTTTGTTCTATAAAAGGCAATACCAGAAGCATCTGCTGCTGTAGTTTGCGACTTTATTGAGAAAGAAGTGTTCCAAGTCTATTCGGTTCCCGAAGTTATTGTAACAGATAATGGCAAGCTATTCAGAAGTAATTTGTTTACAAACCTCCTGAATAAGTATGGTATAAAACAAAGAGCTACTCCATTTCATAGTCCTCAATCCAATGCTTCAGAGCTAATCGTACGATATTAGCAGCAATCCGCTCATATGTAGGTGAAAATCATTCTAGTTGGGACGTTTATCTACCTCAAGTCGCTTCTACACTACGTAATGTAATTCATGACTCAACTTCGTATTCACCGCATTTTCTAGTGTTTGGGCAGCATTTCATCTTCCATGGTTCAGACTACGAATTAAGACGTATGCTAGGTTGTGAAGATGGCAACGAAATACGGAAAATCGGAAAATTTAGAAATGGTGAAAAGTAATGTTATAGAACATCTCAAACGAGCGTATCAAAGAAATTAGCGTCTTTACAACACCCGCAGTAAAGTTAGAACATTTGACGTCGGACAACGGATATACGTGCGAACGTTTTTTCAAAGTAATGCAATTCGTCAATTTTCCGCGAAACTAGCACCAAAGTTCGTTCCAGCAATTATAACAGCCAGAGTCGGTAAAGTTGCGTATCAACTAAATGATCTGAATGGTAAAATGATTGGAATATATCATGCTAAAGATATCCGCTTATAACTTGGTTGCAATTGGTGCTTAATTTGTATGATATATAAGCCCAGCGATGAAACTCCTCAGGGTGTAGGTCGTACCCACGATTGTAACGACAAGTGCGGAATATCGGCCAGTTTTTTTTCCGACCCCTCGTACACGATTTAATTTAATTTAAATTTAATTTAACTTGACAAACAGGTATTCTGATCAAAACGATTAGATGGAAATATAAATTTTGAGTTGAACAGTTTTGCATTGCATGGCATTTCAAAGTACATTTCAAAGTGAATAGGTGAATGAATACATTTCAAAGTGAATTATACAACAAATAAGTTATAAAATAAATAATTGTGCAAGTAAAGTTTTAATGGTTTTTACAATTACTAACAATAATTTTTGTTTTAACAATAATTTTTGTGTGATATGTGTTCAAAGGCATGTTAGTCGTTCTAATTTGAAAATCCATATAGAGATATACACAACTCGTTCTGATGAAAAAAAATTTTATGCTTTCAATGAAGTAAAATCTGGCAAAACGCCGCTAGTATTAATACAGGCAATTGTTTTTTTTTAAAGGAATTCGAATCAAACATCAGAACGAGAACTGTGATACAGGAAAGGAGTTTCTATTGGGCATCTTGCGGCGAGGTGACAAGAATTCGTTTTGGATATCATATGTTCCAGTTTTTTTGCATCTTGTCTGGAGATAAGAAAATACGACGAATTGGAGCTACCAATATAGAAATACTATTGCACAAGGTCGTATTCTGCCAAGTTAACGAACGATTTCAGAGTATGGATGAATACCGTAGTATAGTAAACCGTAGTTTATGTATGCTTGTTTTTTTGCTAGGTTAAGTTTGTGATTTATATTACTAGTGTTCACCGAAAAAAAACGTTGGTAGAATCAACTACAAAGCTTGTTTGATTTTGCGTCTAATACGAACGTGGTTATTTTAACCAATGTAGCATTGTCAATTTATTTTAAAAAACGTAACTATTTTCATTATTTAAATCAACCACGGCGTGATCAATTTTTCTTGTTCATATTTTTCAGTTCGTTTGTTCATGCTTTTGTTTGAAAATTATTGTGTTCGTTAAAATAAAAAACTAGGAGAAAAGAAACTAATAAACAAAATAAAGAAAAATAATGGAATAGAAAAATAAAAAGTTTTTATATATTTTAACATGGCTGGTTTTATTTAACATTTTACTTTAGGTGTGTTTAATTGATTTAAATAATTTTCATATTATTTGCATATAAAATTATGTGCGAAAGAAATTTTTCAGTTAATGTTATAACAAAAATATCGTTAATGAAACAGGCCCTTTCTATAATTAATTTTGGTGATTTAAAAAAATTAGTATATTTTTTTAATATTTTTTACTTGTCTTGTTTCATGTCCATTTATCGATATTTTAATATAATTTTTCATAATAATGAGAAAATTATGGAAAATTAGTATAATTTTCTACACATAATTCAAATATTTAAATTTTTTGATTTCTGAATTTTGGTCATTTAAATTGTATCATTGAAAAAATGGCGAAAAAATGGACGCATCCTTTACAAACAAAATCACACTCATACATTTCCTATTTAGAACGTAAATATACGAACGCTAGCTTTATGTATAAAAATGTTTGTCGGGATTGATGCGAAATACATACTTCTAATATAAAAAATTTCAAATATTATATTTACGAAAAACACGAACCCATACAAACATCGATAGCAGCAAAAACAAAACAAAGATGTACCAAACCAAAAGATTTAATACGGCGTATTGCTTGATTCTATCACAAACGTATTCAATATCACTATTTTTAGTCTAATTTTTAATTTTTTTTTTTTTTTTTTTTTTTTTTTTTATTCAACATTAATAAATTTTGTTACATTACACTGTAGAGTAGTATAATTTATATTATTTTAATTATTTTGGTTTTTTACATTGCTCGAACCAAAGGTTATATCGCAACGTACAGGTTTAAGATTGAATCTTAAAAATGTTTTCAATTTTTAACTTTCAATCTTAAAAATTGATAAATTAAAAATAAAATAGAAAAATAGAAAATATCTACATAATTAAAAAAACTAAAATTACTGTTCAACAAACATTTACAATATTATTCAACTTCTATTGTGTGCTAAGTTATTTTCATGTGTGCCGTTATGTTATGTTTGAATTTTGCTAGATTTATCGAATATTTTATTTCTGTAGGAAGACTGTTAAACTTGGGAATTGCCCGGTATATAACATTTGTTGTACTAAATGTGGTTGCAAAGTATTCGGTAGCAAAGTGAGATTTTCTCCTTGTATTATAATTATGTTTCTGACCCTGTTTTTCTATAATAAAGTTATGTAATATAAGATTATTTAATATTTTATATGCTAACACATAAAGCTCTCTTTCACACAAAGAGCTAAATGAAATAAAATTTGAATATAGTTCCTCTGTTGGAAATCGAATGGGTACATTTAAAATATATTTTAAAGTACGTTTATGGAGAATATTTAGTTCGTTGAGCATATATTGAGCACATCCACTCCATACCGGATTTAGATACATTAAACGAGAATGAATGTATGCGTTATACAATAATAAAAGTGAATTCTTTGGAAGTAGCCGCTTTGTTCTGCCAATAGCAAAAATATATGGAATAATGGATTTTTTCAACGAGTCAATATGATCAACCCATTTAAGTCTGCTGTCGATAGTGAGACCTAGATATTTAAATTTATGTACTCTTTCAATTGCAGAAGAGGCATATGTAACTTGAAGCGCGTTAGGATTCACTAGATCAAAGCACCTACTCTCAAAAATCATATACTTCGTCTTCTCGTTATTTAGGACCATATGGTTTATACTGCACCATGATTCAAGCAACACCATGTCATTATTCATTTGGGAATGAAGAGTTTCTACTGAATCTGCTTCATACATTAAAACACCATCATCCGCAAAAAGCTGCAATTTTCCATCGAAATTCATAAATTGTAAGTCATTTATCTGTATTAGAAAAAGACCCGGACCCAGAATTGATCCTTGAGGGACACCACTTTTAATTATGTTTTCTTTGCTTGTTTTATTATCTAAGCACACCACTTGTTTTCTGTCACATAAGTAGTTTTCGAATAACTTTAGTTGCTCATTTGTAAAATGTAATTTTTTTAGTTTGTACATCTCAATTTTGTGATCTACTGTGTCAAATGCTCTTCTAAAGTCTAAAAAAATACATCCACATGTCTTTTTTTGATCTAGATTTTTGCTTAGATAGTGAGTAAGCGATAAACAAGCAGCAGTTGTGTTTGATCCTTTACGAAAACCAAATTGAAGATTGTATATAATGTTATTTTCAACTAAGAAGTTTTCCAGCCGGTTCAATAATATGGTTTCAAAAACTTTAGAACAACTAGTTAAGATTGAAATAGGCCGATAGTTTGAGACATCACTTTCAATTCCGTTTTTGTAAAGAGGTTTTACCCTTGCAGTTTTCAAAGATTTTGGAAAGGTACTGTTATCTATGCTATTATTTATATGTGCGGCAATTACAGAGGCTACTCTATGTGCACAATGTTTTAGAGCTTTCGTAGAGATTTTATCAATCCCTGCTGCAGCTGAAGTGTTTAAACCATTTATTATCTGAAAAACCTCATTTTTGTTAGTGTGTTGAATATTTAGTGGGGATACAATTTGATATTGAAAATAATTAAAATGGTCAAAGTCAGGTGCAGGTAAATGGATGGTTATATCATTGGCGATATTTACAAAAAAATTATTAAAAATGTTAGCTACTGTTGCACTATCTTTTACAAACGTTGAGTCCAAAGGGTCCGATAAGTAGATGGGAATGGGTGTATTAACTGATTTATTAAAGATAATTTTGTTTAAGTGTTTCCAAAGTAGTTTTGAATTATTAATATTTTTTTGGATTAATTCCGCATTATACAATTTTTTAGCAGTTTTTACTCCAGAAGCTACAAGGGAACTTAAGAATTTATGCTGATGCTTGAAATATTCTAAGTTGGGGTATTTATTTTTTAATTTCATAAAACGGTCTCTTTCTTTCATTTGATTCACCAACTCATCGGTCATCCATTCATTCCATTGTTTTTTGGAATTTTTATTTTGAGTCACTGACCTGGTAGATTTGACTACTACGTTGGAGAATTCCTTAACAAAATCATCAAAGGTTACCGCATTGAGTATTTTAGGCCAATTAGTATCCAATAAGAGCTGTTTATAGTTAAGTTTTAAGTAACTTTCTTCTTGCTTAATTTTTGGTATTTCCAAATCAATAATACGTAAAAGTACAATTTTATGATCAGATAAATGCGTATCTGATATTGACAGGTCGTATTTAAAGCTAAAAATATTTGAAATAACATGATCTATTATGGTTCCGATTGCATTTTTTTTCCTTGTAGCAAAATCTGGTGTAATTTTATTGAGAATAAGGTATCCCGAAGATTTAATCAGATTTATGTATTTTGAGACTAGGGATGAATTCAAGTCTAATAAGTTTATATTTATATCACCAACTATAATATTTTTACTGTTGCTATCCAAAATCGATTCTAAGTGATTCAAAAACATATTTGTTTCATTTTTTTGTGACCTATAAACAGATATTATATTCATGTTTTTTTCTATCAGTTTTATACCAATACACTGACAGTAATCTTTGTTTATATTAAGAATTTCACAGGAAGCAATATTGGACTTTACGAAAATTGCAACCCCACCGTAGCCATCACTTCTATTGCAAATATAAGATTTGAACCCAGTTAAATTGTAGAATTTATTTTCTTCTGCCTTTAACCAAACCTCTGTAAGAATTAAAAGATCAATATTACATTGTAAATTATATACTAAAAACTCAATGTCATGAAGTTTGTTTTTTATACTTTGGCAATTAAGATAGAGAAAATTGCAATCACCATTTCCCAGCGATGGTTTATCATTTAAAAATAAATTGTGTTTGATATTGTCAAAATCCAACAAATCATCTTTATCATTGTGCATAGTTAATCTTATTGAAATAGTTTTTTGTATGTATTGTTTTTTTACTTTTAGACACAAGATTAAAATTCAAGTTACAAATAAAATGTTTTGTATGAAATGAAAATGTAAAAAAAAATGAAATGAATATGAAAATGTTTGTGAACATACTTACAACTATAAAATAATTAACCAAACTAACAGGCAGATTAAATAACTGAAAAAACTTATTACTATCTTTATTTTTATTACTTTTATTCCTTATTAAAGTGCTATTGCAGAATAAAGCTTGCGAGAGTTTAAGATGATGAAAACATTTGTAATAGTTTTTCCATATCGTTTCTAGATTTAATGAGATATACTTTAGAATTTGGCTCTTTCCGAAAATGTATTGTTGTGTTTTTAATCCATAGAAATTGAAAATTTAATTTTGTTTTAACTTCCCTCATATTAAAGTATAATGTTCGTTTATATGGAGTCAAGTGATCCCGGATAAATATTTGCTGATCTCTTTGTAAGTGGAAACCTATTTGATTAGCATATATGACTTGTTTTTCTTGTTTTTTTTTCATAAAAATTGTCTTCGCTGCTATTGATTTAAAACGTATAAGAATTTGATGATCACGATGACTGGATTCAATTTTATTTCTTAAATACACACTAGTGGCAATATTTTCAATGAAAGTTGTTTCTAGTTCGAGTGTTTTGATTATGTTTTGTAAAATAGTTATTTCAGGCGTTTTATTTTCGGGTATACCTGCAACTATAATATTATTCACTAAATCTTGTTGCTTTGCTTCATCAACATCTGCCTCCAAACGGTTGATAGTAGTTTCAAGAAATTTTTGATTTTTAAATGTTGTTTCAATGTCTTGTTGAGTTTTGTCATTCTCTTTTTGGAGATTATCAAGTTTGCCAGAGAATTCATCAAGTTTGTTCGCAAGAAATTGTTGCGAAGATATTATTTCATTTATCATTGTTTTGAATTCACAAAAATTTTTGGTCAAACCATCAATTTTTTGGTTTAAGACACTTGTTATTTCGGTAATTTTGCATTCAGTAGAACAATACCAGGTTGATTCAGCTGCTAATCTCTGAATGTTACTGCCAACGATTTTTTTACATGATAGATGAAACATTTTTTTGCAACCTGTACACTGAAAGACTGACTGCTTTTCTGTGACAGTTTTATTACAGGTTGGGCATTGTACCATAGAGCTATAATTTGTACTGGATTCAGCTGTTTCAAAGTAATGCATTTTAAATACAATTTAAGTACAATTGTTTCAACAATAAATAAAAAATAACCACGTTTGTAGTCAATTGAAAATTAAATCATAATTGACTCAACTAAAAACATGGTTAAATCAAATATGTTTGTGATACTTATAAAAAAATATATCAACAACGGTTAAATTGTTAATTTAAATACGGAGCGTTGGTTGATTCAATCCCAAACGTATTTAGTTCCCCAATTTTCACTTAATTTTCGATTAACAATGCAGCATGTTTGAATCAACCAAGATTTTTTCTTTCGGTGTTGATATCTTTATTAGTTGTATATTAGTATAGTGATTTTTTTTTTGTACTAATTTGTTTTACAAAAAAAATTGTTAAATTTAATTATTAGTTTTGGTACATACGAAGCGTAGAAATAGTGTATTTGTTTTCTTGGTTGTGTTTTTTTTTTGAATTTTTTTGCAGAAAGCAGGCCAGGCTGAGCTCATCCTTGCTGCATCATTAGTATTAAATCTGCTTTCGGAGTAAGAAGTAGAAAGGGCAATCCAGGAAAGAAATAAGCTAAAAATAAAAAAATTTTAGAATTTTTTTTCTATTGTAAATTAAAAAAAATTTATCTGAATATGTTCACTGGTAGAACATTTTATACTCGATTATGCTAATAATATATAATGTTTAATTAATTAAGATTTAGAGTTATTATTGGAGATGATGAAGAAGAGATCCGGATTTGTTTCAGAGTGTTGTGAGATAAAAGCATTAGGCAACGGAAATTAAGTCTTGCGAGGCACCATCAATACCCCACACCCAGGCTGAGCGTAAAACGGGCTCACATGTTGCAGATGGTGATTGCAGGATGTTGTAGCGGCCGATTTCCACAATTGGTAACGTTACAACATCTCCAAGGCATTCGATCGAGTCTGGCATGCCAACTTAATCAACAAGCTCGTTGCGTACGGTTTTCATCCCAATTTTGTGAAGCTGATTCAAAATTTTCTATCCAACCGATGCATTTCGGTCTCCTTAGACGGATTTTCTTCTGAGTCTAAACTAACTAACGCTGGTGTACCTCAAGGTTCAGTATTGTCCTCAACCCTGTTTTTGATTCATATCAACGAATTGTTGAAAATTACCAGCAACCCAATAAAAAGTTTTGCAGATAGAACTCTGCACAAGTCGTTCGAGCCCCTTCCTTCAAAAGATAAAATGAACGAACGAATTAATCCTGCCCGGAGAGACGATGCCATAAACGTGAACAAAGACCTGAATAAAGTCGCCGACTGGGGTGACCAAAACCTTGTCAAGTTCAACTCTACCAAAACACAGCTGTTGATTGTTTCCAGATTAAACACAAAGTTCCCCAAAGATATTTTATTCAGTATGTGTGATGAACCAATAGGCGAATGTGAAAACATTCGTTTATTGGGTGTCACAGTTTTAAATGACCTACTCTGGAACGATCATGTAATGGCGATGGCAAAAAACGCGTCTAAAAAACTCGGCCTCCTAAATAGATGCAAAAAAATTTTCACTCCATTATATATTAATTGCTCCATGTTTATAAGTCCTATATTCGTCCCTGTATGGAGTACTATTGTCAAGTTTGGGGTGCTGCTTCTGTTTCCATCTTGGTCCTCCTGGACTCTGTTCAAAAGCGGGCTATACGAATTGTGGGTGATCGAGCTTTGACATCAAAACTTGATTCCCTACAACATCGTCGCACTGTTGCTGACCTCGTTGTTTTTTACAAATATCGTCATCAGCAGTGCTCAGATGAAATCAGAGGCATCATGCCTCAAACTTATTCTTACCCCCGTTCCACTCGGCAATCGGCTACCGCAACCAGTGAAACGGTAAAGATAAAGCGCTGTCATTCTGGCAGATCACAGAAAGACTTCTTCGTGCGAACTGCATGCAAATGGAATAGTTTGCCGGAACACTTAGTCTCAGGTGGCATCAACCTGCAGAGGCTTAAAAAAAGCGTTAATCAACGCCTCAGAACGCCAGTTCTTGTGGGACCCAGGTCTAGACCTAGGTCTTAAAAGGCATTTATGTGTTGTTGTGACACATATTCTAAACCCTATTACACAACACATTTTATTTAAAAAAAAAATGAAATTAATGACTAATAATTTTATTAATTTTCTTCAATTGTAATAAACGTCGACATTTATTTGTACCACTGTACAGTTAAATATTTTTTTGTTGATGATTTAAATACTTTCAATTAAAAATAGAAGTTTTGCAAAGACGATTTTTTTTATTTGAAAAAAAAAAACAGGGGAAGCGATTGGAAAGGAAAACGGAAGATCGATGATATGATATAAAAACGATCAAATTGTTTGGATCGGGGTCAATTAGTATACAATTTTTAAATTAATTAGAATATAAATTTAAATCAAAGAGATTAGTGATTAATAAAATATTTATTTATTTTTGTTTATAAATTGTTTAAAAATATATCAATTTTATACCAGAATGTTGAGTTTGTATTTTGTGACCTTTCAAAACCATAATTTGTTTTAGTGAAAATTGAGATTTTAAGCCAAAAAAAAAGTATTTACATATATAAATATGACAGAACCAAAAAAATCGAAAGCTTAAGTTTTTTTTAAGAAAAAATAATGTTATCTGGGCGTTTTTGTGTTTTATTTGGACATGCAGTTATTTACAATTTGAAAACATTAAAATTTTGGAAATTTAATTAAATAATAATAGTTATGAAATATTGTATATGTAAATGTGTAAACTCAAATCGTTACGAACAGCATAATAGAAATAAAATAACATGTCACAGATTTCCAACCGATACAAAATATTTAAATGCATGGTTAAAAGCACTAAATTTAAAACCTTGGAAACCGCAGAAACGTGTAATTTGTTTGTAGCATTTTGAGAAAAAGTGTTTAGATCGAAGTTCACCGTTAAGGATACGTCTTAAGAAAACTGCAATACCTATTTTTAATCAAATGTCTGGGGAATCGTTAATAAAGGGAGTTATCACAGAAGATAAACGAAGACGTAAAATAAAACATGAAGAAGACAACATTCAAGAAATAAATTAATGTAAGATTTTTATTATATTTTAATTTGTATAGTTTTTGTTGAGTCATTTTTTTTGGATTAAATTATTACTTTTCTGATAGTTGAAATTGTCGTTTCGTAAATTAGTGAAAAAGTATTAATGTAAATAAGAGATTTCCAAGTGTAGTTTGTTTCTTATAAATTCAGTGTTCCGGCGTAATATAAGTTTGATTATATAGTTTTTGAATATTATATTCGTGTAAAGTCCAATTTCATTTCAATACGTCCGAGAAATCAGAGAAGAATTTGTTAAGTACTTCACCACTACCGGAATAGTTCATTGGCATTATTGTAACGCCCTTTTCGGCCGTGCGCAGTTAATTATTTTATTTTATATAGTTGGAGCTTTGGTCCTTTGCCTCAGTATAACGACACGTGTTCACAACCTGTTGACTTCACTATCACAAAAGAAAGTATAAACTCCAAACAAAATAATGAAACACAATATATTTCTATAAATTATATTATATGAACCACAATATACACATGTATTAATTGTAACTATACATTACATTATCACAATTATTTTTAATATACTTTTTGATTCTATTACAAACACATGTTCCTATTCAATAATCAATTAAACATGTTGTATGTATCTACAGTTAATAAATTTGTTCACTTTTACTTGTCTTAAGAACAATTAAATTATACAAACCAAGATAATAAATCAATTCAAAACTTTTATGTTTTGTTTATTACTAACAATAAAAAGATTAGTAACAATTAAAATCTACTAACAATTAGAAGGAACTTATATTTCTATTTTAACTTTAATTTTCTATTTATCTTTTATCAAATATTTTAATTCAATAAATATTTATTTTAATATATGTTTTAATTAAATTTTATTTTTATTATTTTACTTAAAAATTCTTATAATAAAATTAAAACCAAACACTCACTCATTTATTCTGCGTTGATTTTTCCTCAGCTGATCCTTACTGCTCCGCTTTCCAAAACTTAAGAACGATCATCTTTAAACTTCCTCCTCATTACACATTTTGCAAAATTCCATATCATCATTTCTAACAGGTTATTAAATTTTCAAACTGGTTCTCCTACTACACATTGAAATAATTTCCCCTTATTTTAGTTTCCAGATAACAAATTTGATTTTTAAATTCATTGTTTATAAGCATGTTTTCCTTATTTTTGTTTTATATATTAGGTTCGGCTGAAAAGTTTTGAACTTATTTCGAATATTTTGTTTTAAATTTTATATTATCTTTAATTGTCCACAGTTTGCACCATCTTAAACATGCTACAAATTCATCCAGGATTACTGGACATGCTCTCTTACATCACAACTTAATAGATCCGTATAATCTAGAACATTACAAAACTGATCCTTTTGATAGCTTTGTACTATGAAATCCGTGCAATTATGTATAAGTGACCAGAGTATCCCAAATAATAATTATACTATTGTTTTTAATTGTTCAATATCCATACTTCTTCGATCTTTATCCCTAGCCCAAACCCATATATATATCTTGATAGCATCTATGAATACATTTGCATTATTTAAGAAAATTAGTAAGGTTCTAACTTTGATGAAAACTTTAATTGGTTTTATTGCAGCACTCAATCATTTTCATTCACATATTCATACTCAAATTTACAACTAATTTATATAAACCAATTTTTATTTATTCTATTCAATTAAAGCTACGACTCTATGCCTGGGAATTCTCAAGCCACAATATTTACCCGTTACAATATAACTATGCTTAACGCTTAACTAGTCCAGTCATTTTAGCATAAAAAAAGGGTCAACCTCGGAATGAGAGATAATAAGCTGAATTTTCGTATATATCTTCATTTTGACGTTCTAAAAGTTGCCTCAAAAGTCTCATAAAATCTCTTGTCTGCGTCGTAAGTTATTCAAGGTCGAAGGTAACAAAAAATATTTTTTCGCGATTATCTCGGTTTCTATTGCTCCAAAGACGTTAACATTTATTAAACAAATTGTAGAGCATAAAATTTGCGACCAATTTTATTTGAAACATTTTTTCATGCGCAACCGTTTTTGCGATAGAAGACAGGAAGCGCACAGCGCTAAGCCATACGTACTGTAATGCAAGGTCAACCGTGAATATCTGTGAATATTACCTTGAACTTTGAATAATTATTATTTATTCTCGTTTCCGATCTCGGCAACGACGGACGTAAAATTTTGAAAAGTATGGCTTATTTTGTTTTATTGTGGTGTGAGAAAACACTTGCAGAAGATGATTTTTATAATGTGATGCGTGGCTTTAAAACTGAAAAAAATGCAAGTATCGATTGAAATGATGGTCACATAGACTTCTTAAAAATTTTAACTTCTGTGAATGTGCATGTTGAGTGTTGAAAAGTGTACATCAGTAAAAATTCCACAGCGGCATCGAAACGACACTGAGAAGATCAACGTTTATCATCAACCAGGGTACCTCGTAAAAAAAGAATGAAGTTTTTGTTTTAAAAACATATGTTTATTTTGTGGCCAAACAGCTGATGCAGAAGCAAAGTCAAAAGAAAACCACTTCATCGCCCTCTATCACAAAAACGGCTGAGCGCATGAGAAAATGTTTCATATAAAATTTGTTGCAAATTTTATGCTCTACAATTTGTTTAATAAATGTTAACGTCTTTGGAGCAATAGAAACCGAGATATGACCTTGAATAACTTACGACGCAGACAAGAGATTTTATGAGACTTTTGAGGCAACTTTTAGAACGTCAAAATGAAGGTATATACGAAAATTCAGCTTATTATCTCTCATTCCGAGGTTGATCGCTAAAATGACTGGACTAATAATAAAAATAATTTATGTAAATCACTATTCTTTCTTCTGTGCTAATTGTTTCCCGTGGTTCGTTTTTGTCGAGTAAAAAGCGAAATTGTTTAAAAGCAAACCAATCAGATCTATATGTAAATAATATGTATTAATATGGTTTTCCATACTTTTTACTTGTTTTGTGTGCTTTTTTCACTTTGAAATTTAATTTTTACTATAAGGGATAATAATTATAATTAAGTATTCCTTATACTTTATAGTGACAATTTTTTATATTTATTTTATTTTTTACAGAATATATATTTCGGATTACTCCTTCTTCAGTTCTTTTCTTAACTATCTAATGTCGTTTTCTTTTTGCCAGAGCAGAAAAAGTGATTTTTTAAAGATTTTGTTTTCTAATTTTGTAGTTGTGTTTGTGAACTCTCATTTAATGTTTTTGTAATTAATAGTATTTAATTAAATAATTTTTTATTAATTTTGAACTTAAAACACGATTTAAACAATAACTATTTCACTTTAAAAAAATAATAATAAATAAATGGCGTCTTGTTTGTTTACTAATTTTACAGATTTGTAAATGTATTTGTGTAAATTTATTGTATTTGCAACTTGATCTACCAAAAAATCTAGATTCAGAAAAATATTTTCAGATCAAAAAACGAGCAATAATTTTGTACAAAAAGAATACGAAATGCAAAAAAAGTGATCTGACAGCTGCTTTTTTTGCTCTAAGGTCACTTTTTTTGTCAAAACGAAAACGACATAAGTTAAGAAAAGAACTGAAGAAGGAGTAATACGAAATATATATTCTGTAAAAAATAAAATAAATATAAAAAATTGTCACTATAAGGACTACTTAATTATCCCTAAAAAATAAAATCTTTTGCAATCAGATCTGTATATTTCTGTAGCATTTAAAAAAAGTAATGTAACAACAAATAAAGCTGTTTTTCGGCTAACGGCTGTAAAGTTTAACTTTACTGCCGCTGGGGAGTAGCTAAAGTCTTACTTTTTAGCCGGGGGCTGCAAAAGTGACGTCATTTTTACTTTTTCTGCCGGCGGCTGTAAAGTAACTTCCATATTTTTACGGCGGCTGTAAAGTAATTTTCATATTTTTACGGCGGCTGTAAAGTAATTTTCATATTTTTACGGCGGCAGTAAAGTAAAATAAAATGATATTATTAATTTGTTCAAAACAGAATGCATTTCAGTTCATTTTAATGAATAAAAATAAAAAAAAATTAATTTCAGAAAATTTATTACCTAAGACATATTTTTAAAAAATTTGATGCATTAATTTCATATTTTTAAGCAAATTTAAACGTTTGCCGAAAAAATAGTGTATTGAATTCGGAGCTAAAGTGACTTTTTGTGTTTCGTCTATAATTGTCGGCCTCCCTACGGTCGGCCGCCAAACTATAGACTCAACACAAAAAGTACGACTTTAGCTCCTAATTCAATAATATACTATTTTCGGCAAACGGCTGTAAAGTTTAACTGCCGCTAGGGAGTTAGCTAAAGTCTCACTTTTTAGCATGACAGCAAAAGTAACGTCTAGCGACAGTAAAAGTAACGCCATTTTTATTTTATATTACGGAGGCTGTAAAGTAGCATTTGTTATTTGTTGGTTTGTTATTTTTTCAAACATATTGTCCATGACAACAAAATATAAGTTGATTCTCATATTATGAAATTTTGAAAAGGCTGCTTTGATAAAAAAATTTTATTCATACAAATTTAAATGTTTTTTTCTCTTTTTTGGAAGTAATTATGACGATACAAATTCATATTTATAAAAAATTTGATGCATTAATTTCATATTTATAAAAAATTTAAACGTTTGCCGAAAAAATAGTGTATTTAATTCGGAGCTAAAGTGACTTTTTGTGTTTCGTCTATAATTGTCGGCCTCCCTGCAGTCGGCCGTCAAACTATAGACTCAACACAAAAAGTATCACTTTAGCTCCTAATTAAATAATGTACTATTATATTTACCTTTGCCTGTACCAATTGTATTAACGCCTTTGTTTTTCTTTCGTCTGGACGGGTCAAGCAGACTATTAATTTTCTTTTTGGCTTCGTCAACGTTTAAGTTAGATTAGAACATTGTCAAAACAAAAACAAACAATTCAGTAAACAATTTTCACGAATAGTTTGAGCGGGGCCTGGAGAGACATAAAAATGTACGTGAATAAGGCGCGCTATACACCTGAGCTAAACTATGCGAACTGTGTTTTAAAAAATAATGTATATAACGTAATTATAGAAACAAACATTACGGAAATAAAACATTTAAAAAAGAAAAGAAAACCGGAAACATTACATTTTTTTTAAAAGCTTTATTCGCATTAAAACATTACTTTTTAAAAACATAGTTCGCATATTTCGCATAGTTTAGCTCAGGTGTATAGCACGCCTAAATGTTTGTGCGATAATAGCTATTTATGTATTAAGGGCATAAAGTATGTCTTTTCCGCTTGAGAGTGAAATTGTTGCTAGAGACGTTAGCCGAGAGAAACCATCACTCGAAAGCAAAAAAGATAATTTATGCCTGAATTGCATACAAGATTTTTTGTACGAGTAAGATTCTGTATTATTTGCATAAATAAAAATACACATATTTACACGAAATAGTCAAATATTTTTTCGAAAATTATTTTATCAGTTGTAATTTCCCAAGAGCGGTGATAATTCGAAATAATTTTTTGCCAAAAATTTCGAAAACAGGTATATTGATAAAAGCACGAGGCCGTAGGCCGAGGGCTTTTATCAATACCACTTGCTTGAGGAATTTTTCAAAAAATTATGAGAATTTATCAACGAACGAGGAGAATTCGTTTAGAAAATTTTTGCCATTTTTCATTTATTTATATATTTTTTATAAATTATACGTTGGCCTACTTTGATAACAGTGAATTATTTCAACATTAGACTGATAATTTTTAATATCCCAGTAGGCCAAACGTATAAATATTTTTATTAGTATAATTCAAATTTTTATTGGTGAAATTGAATGATGTCATTACATTTTAGAGAATTTCATTGGTTTAAATTAAAATAAAACTAAGGCAAAAAATTTTCAAAGTAGTTTTTCGAAATAATAGTAATATAATAACTTTAGGCATTTTAGGCATTATTTCAATTTTAGGCATTGTTATTTCACTTTTAGCATTGTTATTTCAATAGGAAAAAAAAAGGCCTGCTTTATGTACAATTTTTGAATCGCAAAAGTGAATTTTACGGTTTACTCGTACAAAAAATATTTTTGAGGTGAAAATATTTACGGCGCACGTGTTCGCCGCAATTATATGTAGGTGTAGACCCGGTTTTAAATACAAAATTCATTATTATTGTTTTTTTATGAGAAATGGCGACATAACATAGCGCCATACTGTCACGGCACACGAGTCGCTTTTACTGCAAGGCGCACCAATAGATGTGTCACCTAAAAAAAGAATAAGCCAACGTATCATTTTACGTAGATATTACTTAGGCAACAAGATTTTTTTTTATTTGATAGAAAATCAATCACTGAAGCGAATAATACCAAAAACGAGTTGTGTATCAGCCCCGGAGTCCAAGATACAGGCCTTTGAAAAAAGCAAAATCCATACAAAATTACACTGTTTTGACAAGAATTGTTTCTGTTTTTCTAATTTTTGCTTTATTTCCTATGTGCTTATAAGATAAACAGATCAAAACTGTCTCTTTTACTAAATTTTCTTAATTTACGATAAAAATAATTTTAAAAAAATCCGCTTGCGCCTAAGTTCAAGTAATCTTGCCCATTTTACAAACACGTGTGAACAATAAAAATTAAACGGGACGAATTCATTTTGTTTCGATTTGGCAATATATAATTTTTTTCGGTTTTATATGTTTATATGTTCTATATGTTTAAAACAATATATCAATGGTTACAAATGAAAGGACGCATAAAACAAAAGTTTAAAAGTTTAATTAACGTTTATAATGAAGTTGAAAAATTTAGATCATACCATATTTAAATACATAGGTAATAATAATTTAAGAACATTAAAATTTTTAAAACTTATCCTTTATAAAATATTTATTATGCTTATGACTACAATAATTTTAATGTGGCGAAGGATTTCTAATTTGCAAATTTAATTGCATTAATTTTTGATTTAGTTTCAAATTATGATCCTTTAAATAATTTATTAAATCCGCTTGTTTTTCTAACAATTCATCGACATCTGCACCACGCTGTGTTAAACCAACTGAACCTGTAATAGAGTGGTTACCACGCAAGGCATCGGGTAATTGTGATGTTTTGTTGAATTGTACTACACGAACTAAAATATTAATAATACATTATAACTCATATAATAACTTCTTAAATAATTTTATTCTGACTTACTAATATATGAACCATGCACTATAGTAAGAATTATTGTTTCAAGTGTGGCAAACAAAGTTATATAAACAACAGGAGAAAAAAACTGCTGCATACATTTTTCAGCAAAATGAGAACCATAGTACTGCTGAATAAATGATTGAATAATAAGGATTGTCGTGTTCCACAAAGATACGATTTGAAGTGGTATGCTAGTTTTTTCTCCTATAGTACGGTAAAAATCATGATATCCATTCATTCTTAGTTCTTGGTGATTGCGCTTGATTATATGGTCAATTATCTAAAAAAAAAAGTAGTTATGTTATAAAGGACCCGCTGTAAACTTCAGCTAAGCTATGAGAGATAACTTATTTAATATCTTATTCACGTGCGTGTAGTGTAGTGTAGTGGTTTTGTAAATACGATTTTAGTATGAGTGTTCGATTGCAACGCCTCTATTGAAAAGTTTTTAAAACTAGTTGACAATCGTATATATATATATTTATCATAAGTCTTCATTCACATGATTGTTTTTCTCGTTGTTTTTTTCATTTTTGGTTGTTGTTGTTTTATCCATACAAAAACACATAGAAAGTATCGCCTCTTTATTTCAATCTCACAACTAAAGTTCACCAAAAAAACAACGATATAAACAACCAATTTATCTCGATCATAGCATAGACAAATAATAATTAAAGACAAATGAAGTAGAACAAAAAATTGGGAATGTTTTTTTATTTTACTTTTGGATATTAACTATCTAGTGACACCTGTACTCAAGTAGATGTTTCGTAATATTTAAAATTAGTGTTATATGAGTATAAAGTTTAACGTTTTTATTTTTTTGGTTTCTATTTTTTCTTATATCTTTATGATTATTATTGTTTTTATAAATGTATTTGTGTAGAACTTTTATAAAAAAAAACATTGTTTTTAACCATATTTTTTTTGGAAAGGACAAATCAGATTTTTTGTTGATTGAAAAACAATTTAAATTTCGTATTGTTCTATTCTAATCCAAAGCCCCATGGGGTACAAGGAGCTATCTACAAGCTAGCTCAAACGCCATCCTCACCTGCCTGCCATGCACCCTGCTGGTTAACTGACGAGGCTCTGACGACCGAGTAACATCGGTATAACCAATCATCGGGGACTTCATAAAGTTCTTGCTTATCTAATTCGCTTAGAATAGTTAGTCCTGTAAAATGATTTTAGCGCACCGCGTCTTGTTGGCTAAGTTAGCATCTATCTAGCGTTGCAACTAAAACAGGATCCCCAATTACTGAGATCTGCTAGTGCTTCCAACTGATTTTTCAAAAATTGTCATTTTTTTGTATTATAAAAAAACTATAAAAACAATTAAAAACTAAACTCAAAATATTCCCGTTATGCTACTTGTATCAATAATTGATATTATTTAATCTAATAAAATTTGATCCGAAAATTATTCAAAACAATTCGAACTTTTCATTCACAAAAATCATAAATAAATATTTTACTAAATTTTCTCTAATTTTTTGATAAAAAAAAACAAAATCTTTATCATAATTTAATTGCTTCCCAAAATAAAATGCAAACAAAAAAATTTCTTCAAAAACTAAATAATTTAAATTTCATTCAAATCGCTTCACACGACTACGAACATAACAAAACGTAAAACAATACGAAATTTAAATGGTTTTTCAATCAATAAAAAAACTGATTTGTCCTTTCCAAAAAAAATATGGTTAAAAACAATGGGTTTTTTTATAAACGTTCTACACAAATACATTTACAAAAACAATAATAATCATAAAGATATAAGAATAAATAGAAACCAAAAAAATAAAAACGTTAAACTTTATACTCGAGCAATTTCACGAAGATTCAACAACGTTTTGACTTGACCCCTTTTAATTTTGATTATTTTTTGTTTATAGATAGTCTTTGATAAATAAAAAATGCAAGTTCTCTTAGAATTTTTTTTTCGACCAGAGGTCTTCACAGGGTGCCCCTCAATTTTTGTTATTTTGTGATGTGAGTGCATTTTGACGAGCGATTGTAGAAAAACTACTCAATCGATTTTCATAAATGATGTCGTTGAATAGGTATTAGAACAAAGTTTTTAAAAATGTACACTGTTAATTTTTTGAAATAATTTTTAACGGTGTAACATAAGAAAAAAATGGTGTAATTGAAAAAAAGATGGCATAGCCTTTTTTTTTTTTTTTTTAAGCTAAATTGAAGCTTATTTTATATCTAACCACTTGTGAAAGTTTAGGACTGGCTATATTTTTTGTTTTAGAGATAAAATTCGTTGTGCATATGACTGTCGGGAATCAGTTTTTTTTTGTTCTGAAGGAAAATTATAAAAATGGCGATTTTTAGATTCAGATTTTTTTTTAATGTTAAATATCAAATATTTTATTATTAAATGAACTTTTTAAAAAGCAATTTCAGTCAAGTTCAGCAAAATTTTGCAATTTTGCAAAATTGAGGGGCACCCTGTGAAGATCCCTGGTCGAAAAAAAAAATTCTAAGAGAACTTGTATTTTTTATTTATCAAAGACTATCTATAAACAGAAAATAATCAAAATTAAAAGGGGTCAAGTCAAAACGTTGTTGAATCTTCGTGAAATTGCTCACTCATATAACACTAATTTTAAATATTACGAAACATCTACTTGAGTACAGGTGTCACTAGATAGTTAATATCTAAAAGTAAAATAAAAAAACATTCCGAATTTTTTGTTCTACTTCATTTGTCTTATATCTTGTTCACGTGGTGCGTAGTGTAGTTTAGCGTATTTCAAAAACCGCCAGGTGAACACAAAAAAACTACAACGTAGCGTATTATGAACTCCATTCAAAATGTGTAGAGTGTAGTAGAGTGGATTTTGAACTATGGACCACGTGAGCACTTTCGTAGCGTAGCGTAGTATGTTTTGACAGATTGTCGCCATTTTTTAATACAATGTGTTGTGTATTAGGAATTACAATATGTAAATTTTAATTATTGAATAATAATAATAGTCTAAGATCCGAGTATAGAACGACCTTCACCGAACTGGTTAATGGATGAAAAGTATTTTATATTAAATTAAATATGTTAATAAATATATTGCCAGTGGGTTGTCTAAAAAATTTCGGTCCAGAATATGATTAATTAAAAATTTAAAAATTAATTTTTTTTAAATATTTCACCGTTTCGGTTAATAGACAAATGACATACCAATCAAAAGTATGAAGCCTTTAGAATATGCAAACGATAGGTTGTCTATTTTTTTCCCGTCATAACTTAGGGTTGGCAGGTATAAAAAGGCAGATCGAAATTAGTAATTTGCACCAGTCTGGTTAATGAATAAACTTTATGTCAAAATAAAGATTATTTTATTACAAACACGGTGATGTAGGGTTGTCTGCAAAAAATCAGTCCTGAATTAGGGTTGTCGAGTTTTAAAAAGTGCAAGATTCCTACGAGTGAATACGTGCGACAGAGAGGTTCCCGCGAACTTTTTGTCTGTGAAAATAAAAAGGATAGCGATACACTCGTAAATGCTGCGCATTATTTTGGAACAGCTTGCCACAACATTCAGAATTGAATTGAAAACTATTAACCAGTTTAATGCACAGAAACATTGTCTTTCGTTTCGTTCTTTATATATTCAAATAACATCTAGAATTATTATTTACAGTTAACGTATATTGTATAATTTAGTATGTATAACTTATTTACATTTCAAATATGAATTAAATAAATTTAGAATACAAGAAAAAATTTTAGTTTCATTTTTATCGGAATGGATAACTAATTGTAGCAAATAATTTGTGTTTAATACAGGTGCGTAATAATCAAAGTAACTCGAAATTTTAAGGTAATTTTAATTATAATGTCACCTATTAAATTTAACACCTTAACACCTTAACACAACAAGAAATCGATGACGAGGAATGTTCCAGAGATGAGGATGAAAATTTTACTTCCGATGAATCAGAAGCAGAATAAAGTTTAACAGAAAAATAAACAAATAACAAATAAAAAAAACCAAATTATTTGCTGCAATTAGTTATCCATATTAGTTGTATTAAAAATGTCTATTACATATTTGCATTAAATAATATCGCAAGATGCAACATTTGTTGTTGTATGACATTATAATTAAAATTACCTTAAAATTTCGAGTTACTTTGATTATTTACACTGAAAAAAAGGTGTGCTCAACTTATACAATATAGATATTAAATCATGCATAAAAGTTTGCATAAAAGTTAAATGTGCGCCAAGAATAACTATTCTCAACCTATTCTAATATGAAGAATAATGTAATAATAAAACAATCATTTTGTAACATATTTTGAATATATTTGAGACTAACAATGCATGTTAAAAACGTTTCCACTATTCTTCAATTAAGAATATTATGTAAATCTAATAAGCAAACCTTCTCAAAATAAGTTAAAATAGACAATATTTTTAATTTTTTAATAATTTATTTTTAATAATGAAATAATAATTTTTAGTATTTTAATTTTAGTATATGTTTGTTATTGTTTGTTTATTGTATTGTTTGTTATTGTTATTGTTTAGTCGTTTATGCAATTCATTAAATATAATTAATTTAAATCATTAAAACAATTTCTATCTCTTCATAATTTCAAATTATAGATTCTCTTTTATATTAACTCTAAATATGTATAGATAAATATTAAATAATTTATATGAATAAAAAAATAAAATCAGTTTTATTTTAAGATATTTTCTTAAGGCAATTTTTAATATTTTACTTAAATACATATTTAATAAATATTTATTTTATTATATTAATTATTATTTCGTTTAGTATTATAAAAAAGGAAATTTCGCATACAATTTGAATGTCAAAATCTTGTTTAATGTTTAGTCAGGCTGAAATTGATGACTTCTAAAAAATCTGGCCACTTGGTCATGAGCAGCATACTCGTCATTTTAATACAAATAGAAATCAATGTCAACCTTAATAAAAAATGAGACTAGTTAGATCCAAAACTAAGTTCAGGAAAATTTATTTAACTTACTAGTTTAAATTAATTCACAGAAGTTAAAACAGTCTAATCTCTTAGAAAATCTGCAACTCTATCGCTTAGAAATTCAATGTAGATCAGCTGATTTCTTCTTCCATTGAAAGTTGCATGCCACTTCATTTCTTCATCTCTTGTAGCAAAATGTACTATTTCACAAATGTATTGGCACGCGAAAATAGCGATTATTAAAAAAAAATGTGTTGGCACGCCAATAAAATTCAGTTGCGAACCCTGGATATACCAATATTGATTAAATTTAACATAAATCAAGAATAAGCCATAATTTATGAATCTACCTTGAATCACTTTGAAATTTTAGAAATTGAGTTAAAAATATTTGATTGTTATCCATTGCGATAAAAATGAAACTAAAATTTTTTCTTGTATTCTAAATTTATTTAATTCATATTTGAAATGTAAATAAGTTATACATACTAAATTATACAATATACGTTAACTGTATATAATAATTCTAGATGTTATTTGAATGTATAAAGAACGAAACGAAAGACAATGTTTCTGTGTATTAAACTGGTTAATAGTTTTCAATTCAATTCTGAATGTTGTGGCAAGCTGTTCCAAAATAATGCGCAGCATTTACGAGTGTATCGCTATCCTTTTTATTTTCACAGACAAAAAGTTCGCTGGAACCTCTCTGTCGCACGTATTCACTCGTAGGAATATTGCACTTTTTAAAACTCGACAACCCTAATTCAGGACTGATTTTTTGCAGACAACCCTACATCACCGTGTTTGTAATAAAATAATCTTTATTTTGACATAAAGTTTATTCATTAACCAGACCGGTGCAAATTACTAATTTCGATCTGCCTTTTTATACCTGCCAACCCTAAGTTATGACGGGAAAAAAATAGACAACCTATCGTTTGCATATTCTAAAGGCTTCATACTTTTGATTGGTATGTCATTTGTCTATTAACCGAAACGGTGAAATATTTAAAAAAAATTAATTTTTAAATTTTTAATTAATCATATTCTGGACCGAAATTTTTTAGACAACCCACTGGCAATATATTTATTAACATATTTAATTTAATATAAAATACTTTTCATCCATTAACCAGTTCGGTGAAGGTCGTTCTATACTCGGATCCTATACTATAATATGTTATAATTATATTAAATAATAATATTATATTATAATTATTTTAATATCTAAAATTTTAAAACCAAGGTTCATAAATTCCTAAGGGAAGCGTAATTTAGAATCCTCATTCTACTAAGCATGGTATCTTGGAATATTCAAAGAGCTAAACGTAACTTAGAATCCTCATCCTAGCTGGCATGGTAGTTTCGGATATTCAAAACCTTTAAAGACCACAACAACATGCGTTCTAAGGTGTTGTAAATGCAAATCTTTGTTTTAGTTTTTTATATCTTTTGGTTAAAGATTGGAAAACAGAACAATAAATATACTATCACATATAAAATATGATATAGGTCAATATGTCATGATAGGATAATGAAAATTAAAATAATAAGGGGTAAAAAGCAAATTAGTTTTAAAAATTTGCAGTAACAAATAGAAAATTTAGCATTCTTTTAAGAAATCAAAACAATTTAGCGTCATAAAGGCTTAAGATAAATATATACGATTGTCAACTACTTTTAAAATTTCTTCAACAGAGAGAGGCGTTGCAATCGACTTACAACGCCAGGTGAACACTCATACTACATTCGTATTTACAAAACCTACACTACACTACGACGGACGACCACGTGAACAAGATATTATTTTATTATTTGTCTATGGTCATAGTAATTTTGGTTGTTTTTTTATCGTTGTTTTTCTTTAAAGTCGATAAGTTTATATCGACATGTATACTTTTTTATCAATTAAATTATTGTCAATATTTAAAAATAATATGATTATTCCTACCTAGCTTTGATTTAAATTTCAGTTTGTATCAGTTTTTGTTTAATTTTTTATAATATAAAAGATAGAAGTTAAAGATTCAGTCTGTTTGTTGGTTTTTTTAGAATTTTTTAAAAAATATATGTGATATTTCATTCTTTCTCAGTTTTTTTTTTTTTGAAACAGTGTTTTCATTTTTGTAAGTTTTTTTCAAAATATTTTTAAATTATATAATTTTCCATTTTTTCGTTATTTTTTGTTATGTTAGTATTTTATTTTGTTGGACCTGAAGATAGCTTTGGAGTAAAGCAGAAACGCGTCGTTACAATAAAATAAAAATGAATAATTTTTAAGAAATAAAAACATTTTTTTGGACTACAACGAATAAAAACAATTTTATATTTAAAAATGTTGTAACGATTAATTAAATTGATATTTTATACCGCATGGAGGGATCAGTTTTTATTATTTTGAATTTTTTTTTTTATATTTTTGATCCACGGGTGTGACAACCCCAGTCCCTGCTATTGACATACGAGTTAACGTGAGATATCACATACCACAGGCAATAGCAGTGAGATATCACTAGCCAAGGTGACATCTTAGGGGTGGTGGCGGATGAACTGTATTCAGTCAACGGTAGCACCCTCAATCTTAGCTGTGAAATTATCCTTGATGAAGAGACGCTATTGCTTCCTTGAGGAAACGAACCTTCATATAACTATGTGTTGGCTTTAATCTTCAAGAAAGACAGTGCGTCACAGGATCAAGGCATATGCAACCGGCTGGATTATTGGCAACTACATTTTTGTTTTGTTTCAGCAAATTTTTGTAAAAATTTGCTATTTACTTTTATTTTCTCTATTCTATCATAAAATATTGGCCTATGTCATATTTTGTCAGTGATAGGATTTTTTGTATAGTTTTCCATTCTTTAACAAAAAAATATAAAAAAACAAAAAAAAAAGAAAGATTTACGACCATCAACACCTTTGAACGCATGTTGTTGTGGGACCTTGGTTTTAGAAGGTTTTTATGTGTTATTGTGACACATATTGTAATTCCTACTACACAACACATTTTATTTAAAAAAAAAAAAAAAAAATCTTTAAATTGAAATTTCCTTAAAATTAAAAATACGAGTGATATTTTACAAGTAGAGTATTTACAAATCGAGGAAAATTTAAAGGCCTCTAACCAAAATATGAATAAACTTTACTAGCTATGATAATCTTATTTATTAAATTATTTACAAGTTAAATAAATAATCAAATAGTAAATATTTTGACAGATTTAGCAGGGGAAACAAATTTAAACGATATCTTCATATTTTTGTTGTTGTAGAACGATATTAAAAAAACAACAATCATGTGAATGTAGACTAAGTCTACACATGATTGTCACATGATTGTCACATGATTGCTTTTACATTTTTGGTTGTTGTTTTCTCTATACAAAAACACATAGAAAGTAGCGCCCCTTTATTTCAATCTCAAAACTAAAACTCACCAAAAAAACAATGTAAACAACCAATTTATCTTGGTCGTAGTAATTTTGGTTATTTTTGATCGTTATTTTTCTTTAAAGTCGATAAGTTTATATCGACATTCATACTTTTTTATTGGTTAAATTATTTTCAATGTTTAAAAATGCTTTAATGATTAATTAAATTGATATTTTATTTATCTTTAAATTGAAATTTCATTAAAGAATACGAGTGATATTTTATAAGTGGAATATTTAGAAATGGAGGAAATGTGAAGGCCAAAACATGAATAACTTTAATATAATAAAAAGTCAGATAAGTGCGAATAAAATTCGCTCGCCAAGGGTTCTGTGTATGTGAAAGAACACAATATCAAACATTGTGCAGTCTTTATATTGTAAAGTCTTTATGTTTTAAAGTCTATATATTGCCAGAGACGCCATAGACGCATAACAAAATAAAAGTTTAATCGTTAATATCAATAATAAATTACAATCACATCTACATTGATTAAAAAATGACACAAAAAATGTTACTTCAGTTTAAATCTTATCTATAGCTGTTTATGGTAACTCAAGAAAGATTCAATTACACCAGCTTGTAAAGTTTTCGGTCAATCAATGTCGAAATTTAGGGGGGTGGAGGGCCTACATATTAAAAATATTTTTTATACAATAACACAAAAACTGTGCATTGCAAAATTCTAAAAAAAAACAGAGAGTGTGCTTAAGACCGCACGACAGAAGTAAAAACTTCATTGGCAATCGCAATCAATTGATATCGTATTAGAAGTACTTGGATCGTATTAGTAGAATAAATGAGAAGCAAGTCAGAACGATAAACCGCTAACTACACACACTAACCTCACAATGTAAACCAAATAATTGTCAAAATAGCACTCATACGCCAATAGCAGGAACTAAAGTACGCGTGGTTGTCACACCCATAGATCTACAAGTTTAAATTTTACAAATCTTCCTGCGGAAAGCTAAGCAAATTCATTGGTATTAATGCGCATTGTTGCCGTTTACAAATCATTTCGGCTAAGTGCTACCATTTTTAATTATTTTATTTATCATGATTGCCATCCATGTTTAATCATAAATAAGCTATGCTTCTTTGTATAGAATTTAAGCGATTTCCGTCTCGTAATTGTGAGCTTTAAATCGATATAATCGATTTTATCAAGTTACAAGTATTAAGTCTTCGCTTAATTTTGGAAACATGTATTACATACAATTGCAAACCGACAACATATTTAGTGAAGATGATAAAATTCCAATACATATAATTTTGATATACAAATGTAATTGTTTCAGGTTATACTATCTTTCTTACGTTATTTTTAATCTCATAAAGATTATGTTCAATAAAAAAAACATTGATCAAAGCAAACCACCGTTTAAAACGATAGTTAAATAAAAAGCAAAACTTAAGCCTACACAACAACTTCATAAATTTTCATGATGATTAATGTATTGATGCATGAGCACGGTCTGAAAGTTGAACTTTTTTTACAATAACTCAAAATTCTAAAAAACATTGCAATGTTTTCTAAATGAGGTGCTCTTTGAAATGACTCCGCACTTGACCACGTTTAAAATAGTGTTTTCAGGCCTTCTATCAACACCGTTAGGTTCGGAGCTAATCGAGGTAAGAAAATATGAAGAAAACGTCATTATTCAAAATTATACAAAAAATGGCGAGGTGTAAAATTCCAAAATAAATTTTTAAGGAATACTGAAATGAAGCCCTTTCATGTGATACCCTATTACTTGAATCTATAAAAAAATGTGTTTTCTCAAAGGTCTCACATCGTACCCCTGTAAACGAAAACAGCTCTGATTTTATTTGTATTCGTCATCTTATGTGGAAAGGTTAGTTTTATACGCATCTCAAATTTCAGGTCCATAGCATTTTTAGTTTACGCATTTATAAATTTTGCCTTCTTGATTCAAAACAGTAAATATTTTGCATTTTAATAATTTTGTTTGTTCAAACTTAACAAGTATTATAATAAATTTCACTAATAAAATAAAAATAAAACGCCAATTTCTTGTTAACTTATAGTTTTAATTTCGTCACTTCCTTCCTTAAGTCGGTTATATTTATATTTTTAGGACAATTTAATAGGTGGTCGTGTGGCGTGCCCTCACATGCGGGACATTTGTCAATAATTTCAGGTTCAACTCTGCTCATGTAGTTGTTATAATGCGTGACCAACCGGATCTTAGTTGAGCTAGGATTAAATCTGGTGCTACGGGGTAGTTGGACCTCTTCGGCAGCAACTTTTGGTGGCTTTCTATTTAGAACACGATTTGGAATATAGTTCCTTATTGCATTTTCAACCGTTTTGGTGTGGAGTGTTTCTAAGCCGGTTCTATATGTAGATTCGTCGATGTTACCAGTAATCTTGCTATCTCTGATATCTTGCAGAAAGCATTTTGCTGTCTTCCTTATGTCTCTGTGTGGTTCTATCGTAGTTAAGGTGTCATTGCAAGGATGTTGCTCTTTGTGACAGGCCAATAGATATTGTTTGGTTAGCATTTCATTATGTTCCCGGACCGGCAATATGTTACTTTCCTCGTGCAAGTGATCACGGTGGGCCACCAGGTGGCATCCAGTTGCGGTTCGCAAGGCTGCATTTTGTGTTGTTTGTAACTTATTCCAGTGAGTGTTGGCAACATGAGGGGTCCATATGGGTGCAGCATAATTTATACTGGGTCTTCCTATTGCTTTGTACGTGTTAAGATCGTGTTTTTATCTTTCGATAAATATAAATATTTTTATAAATATACAAAAAATAAAACGCATCGACAAAGCGGTTTAGTGTTGTGCCAAAATGGCATTAAAAAAGTAATCTTTAACTTATTCATTTTTTTTAAATTTATATGAAAGCAGAATAATGAACTTTACTAACATTTTTGTTTGCAATAATTATTTTAATTTTTTCAGAGTTTAAAACGCACCTTATACCACTCCTTTACGGAGTCACATGATTTTGCTAGTGGTTTAAAGATATTTAAGAAACCGAAGAGCTCAGAACCACCACAGTTATTTCAGAACGAGTGACATATTATATAACACTCTTAAATACAGGAGTGAGAATAATCATTAATCAAATACCGTTTTTACTCCTAAATTGAAATAAATATTTTCTTTCAAATACACAAACATTTAATTTTTACTTCAAAATTGATGCTTTCCAACGTAAAACAATATCGCGACGCTGATGCATAGGCTTACTTCTCCACAGCTCTGGAAACAAAATATTCTGGATATAAAGTGAGCTAATATCCATCAAATACTTTAATTAATGGCTAACCAATGCTATAGATTTCGTATAGTTCTAATTATATAAACATTAAAGAAAGCTGTAGTACCCCAACAAACATTAATTGTGTAGTACGAGAAAAAGAAAAAAAATTTTTACCGGATTTTGAAATGCAGAACTGTTACAAATCATACTCTCAACATATATACCAACGTTCATCTAAATCGATTATCGAAACAATCAGCTTTTCGATGGACCACGTTCAATATTGCTCAAAAACTAATCAGCTCCTTGCCATACATATTTGCATCTTTTTCCAAAGTGTCATCAAAATTCATTGACGAACGAATGTTGTATGCTCCCAACAAACATTGAAACCACAATGAAAAAAACAACGTGTTGTATGGTGGACTCCCCAACCCGTTATTCAATGTACCTCAAAAGTTGATAAAATCTTTCTCATGTTGTTTGAAAGTTTTTCCAACGTTTCATGAAAATCGATAAACACTTTTTAAACGGAAGTGGGTAAGTAGAAATTTTGCAAAACTTAAACCTTATGCACCAAGTTTCAATAAAATCATAAGCCGGGATTATAAGTTATGGAAGATCAAAACTTAGAGGTGTTCGGGAGACCCCCCGCCATTTTGTCCAATTTTGAAATGGATCCAAATCTTTCATTTTCAAGTGAACCTGGATCATTTACCAAAGTTTCATCAAGATCCTATTCAGGAATGTCACGAACCCATACCAAACCAACCAAACCAACCAACCCACCCAAATTAATTTTGTAAACTCAGATTTTTTCTAACTACAAGATTTCAAATATTTAAATATTTTGACAGAAAATTTAAAAATTTTAGAATCCTCATACGCCGTTGAATTTAGCCTAGTATTAGTTTTTTATATAAAACTTCAATGCATGCGTGAATTAAGTTAGCAACCAACTAAGTTAGAATCTTAGGCTAGAATCAAGTATACAACCAACACGAACTTAAATTAGTTTGTATAGTTGAAAAAAACAGTTGACTCAGCTTAGCTCAAGTGCATAATGCATAGTCATATGTTTAATTAAATTATATATACAAAAAATAGTTCACATATTGAGTTAGCTTAGCTCAAGTGTATAGTTGGCCTAAAACTTTAGTGTATTCGTTTCAACTGTACCGAAGAAATTGTACCATTGCACTGTAATACAAAATAGTAAAAATTTCGATAATTCGCCGTCGGAACTTATCCGGTACAGTCGAAAAGAATACACTATAAGTGTCTAACATTAATGTATATTTGTATTATAAAATAAACTTTAAGAATAAATGGTTAAAATTTTTTTTTTAAATAAAAAGTGTGTGTTATAGGGTTTACAATATGTGTAACAACAACACATAAATACCTTTTAAGACCTAAGTCCTACAACAACTTGCGCTCTTAGGTGTTTATGAACGCTTTGAACGTTATGTTATCAATTTTGTGTCATTGTTTAAATATTCACAACTCAACCTAAACTCAACCAATCTAGGGCCGATTCTATGAACGCGAATAGAAGATATATACTCGGATATAACGTCGTTTGTATTGTATGAATCACGATAGAACAAATAAATGTATCCGAAGATTTTATTCTATTCTCTGTTGTATCTGCTGTTTGTTTTTTCTTGACATGCGCATAGTAGGATAATTTTGTTTTGAATTTGTGGTTATTTTTTAATTAAAATTTGTACGTTTCTAAAATTTGTTTTTTGATATAAAGTAAAAGTAACATAAATTATATTTTTAATATAATTAATTTAACTTTTCAAATTATTGTTTTTAATTTATAATCAAATTTATTTAATAGAAAAGTAAAAGAATAAGTATTGCCACTTATAAAAATACTGCTATAAAAACTGCAATAAAAAAAAATACAAGAAATTCTATCCGTGTTCATACAATGGACGAAAAATAAAATCCTTGGTTGAAGATATAACTTTATTCCTGGATTTTTTTTCTATCCATTGTTGTTCATACAATCGGCCCCTAATGTTACCAGAGGCATCCACATTCCCCATTTGTAGTTGCATAATAATATGCTTTTTTAGAAATATCATTTTTAACATGAAAACTATTTTCAATTTTAGTTTTTTAAGAGCTGTAGCGTTGTTGAACCGAATGTTGCACGACCAAATTGTAAGTTATTTACAATTCCAACTTACCATCGATTTTGGCAATTCACATCTGCTATTTGTTTTACAAACTTAGTTTATATTTAATGTTAATCTGTTTTCTCGTTTTACTTCTATTCTCTGAACCTTCTTACATAGTTGACTTAAAATCACCAGTCAATAATACACACAATAAGGTTTATTTGGTTGCTCGAACGGACAAATGGAATTTCAATCCCACACAACAGCCAACTTTTAGCCACAAGCATACACACTATCCGAATTTGCATGAAATCTAATCTACCCAAATCTGTTCGACCGTCGGATCATTGTTAGGATTGTTTATTCTTCGTAGTTTTTCAAAGAGAAAACATTGTGTGACCTTCAAGTAAATAAATGATTGCATTTGAATCAAAATTATTAATATTTTTAGCATAACCCTTTCCTATAGTTCATTTGCGAAAATTTGAAGGGGCTGAAATCTCACAGCTTTGAGATATCGAGACTTCGGTTTTGGTTAAGGATTTTGATATAGTTTTCGGCATAAAACTTTTATGAGGACATTGTTTTTAGTTATCGGCAGCGATGTATATATAAAACATAAAACTCTCTAAAAGTACAAGTATTTTATTTCTGTTTAGAAATTAATTACAAAACTAACACGAAACATCAATTCGTTGCCCGAAAATTATAACAAATCATATATTAACATAATTTAGTGAAAAGATAATACACTCATCATGACTCAGCAAACTACTCAAAAAAATCTCCATTTAGCATTTCGAGAAATATTACAAAATTAAAAATTCAGATTTCTTTCAGAAATCCAAAAATATTCTAAAAATTATAATAAAATCAAAAACTTAAACATTTTCAAAATTCTAAAAATATTTCAGAAATTATTACAAAGTCAAAAATTTAAATTTATTCAAAAAATTTTAAATTATTGCAAAAATTATAAAAAATACAAACTTTTTTCAAAATTCTAAAAATATTTCAAAAATTATAACAAAATCAAATATTGAAAATTTTTCAAAATTTTAAAAATATTCCAAAAATTTAAACTTTTTTCAAAATTCTCAAAATATGCGTTGCAAAAATTATAACTAAATCAAAAATAGAAACTTTTTTAAGAATTTCAAAAATTATAATAAAATCAAAAATTTAAACTTTTTCAAAATTCCAAAAATATTCCGAAAATTCTTACAAAATCAAAAATTTCCACGTACAATTTCATGTTCAATTAAATTTCATGTCATACAAACAATTAATTTCATTTTTTCCCAAAAATTTGGTTAAAAAAAATGAAAATCATTTTTTTTGACACACTTGCCAATATATTTTTGACAAACTTATAATGCAATAATCTAGTTTTTGGTCTCACATACCAATCCCGACCATCAAGATTTCACCAACTTCAATGTTCCTACTCGTAATCACTTAAAATGAACGTTTTTAAGTAAAAAATATACAAATTTCCTTGTTTTGACACACTTGACGATTTTTTTGACATACTTCCGGGACAGCTATCGAATACATCGTCCATTTGGCTCTTCCCATTGAGTATACCTATTTTTAGAAACAAAATTTTTGAAATCCCTCCAGCCGTTTTCTAGATTTCGTCGGTTTCGCCGGCAGACAGACATACATTTTTTTGCTTTTTTAGAATCAGTAGGTCCTAAAACGTCGAGAAATGCCAAAAAAAAAGTGGGGGTAAGAATTACACTTTTGGCTCCGGTTTTTTCAAAACCGAATTAAAACAACTCATTTAAGAAGTTAATGTAGTGTTATATAGACTATTTTGTCCCCTTTTGTACTATATCAAGATTTATCAAAATCGATTATTAGGTCTAATATCGCTTGAAAACTAAAATTCCTTGTCGTACAAATTTACATTTTATTAAAGTATCATCAAAATTGATTTAAAAACGGAACCATTTCTTCCAATACTAATTAAAGCATGTTACCAAAATTTCATCAAATTTGCTTCAAAATTCTAGGATGTAGTATTATTAAGGTGATTAGACGGCTTGGTTTTGGCCGGACAGTGCCGCTTTTAAACACTTTGTCCTGTGGCGATTTTAAAACGTGCCGATTTTTGTAAGGAATGGACGACAAGCTGAGGAATAGTGGAAGAATGTCACGGAAATATACGGAGTCATAACCAGGAACTAATGCTGCTACTGGACGCGTATTTTTATATATTTTAACTAGAATTTTTTAACTTTTTATTTGTGGAAAAAGTATTTGAATAAACAAAATAATTTTCAAATAAGCTTGAATCTCATGAATATAGTACATTTTGCTACAAGAGATGAAAACACTGTTTTTCATTGAGTGAAAATTTGTTCACGAGACGTGATAGCGTGATAGGACAATTCCAAGAACGTTAAACTTTTTCAGCTCGTGCAAGAAATGCAATTTTTTCTACGATAGACATATTCAAACGATATCTATATATATATATAAAATTGAAAGTATGTGAGTTTGTCGTTTATGCATTAATACACCATTTATCCGATCATCATGAAACTTTGGGAAGTTGTTGTGTACACTTGCGCATAGGTAACAGGCAATTTTTTTTTAAATGGAACCCCAGGGCCATTATAATTATCTTAAGGGGTTCTGCCTAAATGTTGATAATAATTTAATTTGATTTTTCTTTAAATATCGTTTTATACGGTTAGATTCCTTTGATCAATTTTTTATGTTGAACATAATTTACACTAAGTTTACACCATGGTAGTATAATAGAATAATAGCAAATAGCTATTAAACTATTATGGTGTAAACGGATAGAATAATGCCTTTTTACTTTGACAGATAGTTATTTGATATTTTGCTTTTGTTCGACAGTATATAGTATATTCAAAAAAGTTGTAACGGTCAAAACGTTAAATGTAAAAGACAATTTCATGCGATTGTAAAAATGTGCAACATCAAAATCACTCAAAATTTAGTTTTAATTTTAAATTAATATTGGTTTTACAACTTTTTGTTGAAATACTTTTCGATTGATAAGATTTTATATTCAAATTTTAAATACGTTAGCCATATTCTATCTGTCAATATTATTCTGAGCGTTTCTACCACAGATAGAATAATACTATTTTGCGGTATAAACGCCCAATGAATCGATAGTTTAATAGCAAAAAACTATTATTCTATTAAACTATCGGTGGTATAAACTTGGCATTAATGAAATTGAAAAATGAAAGTATAATCTGAAACAATTACATTTGTATATCAAAACTAGATGTATTTGAATTAAACACATAATGATGTTACAAATTTTATCATCTACACCAATTATGTTATTGTTTTGCAATTGTATGTAATACATGTTTCTTCAACTAAGAAAGTTAGTTGATAAAATCGATTAAAAGCTCAAAATTACGAAATAAAATTCGCACAAATACTATACAAAGAAGCATAGCTTATGTATAATCAAACATGGATAGCAATTATGATAAACAAACTAATTAAAAATGTGGCCCTTAGCCGGCAGCACGTTTGCCGGCAGCAACAGTGATTTGCAAACAGTTACAATGCATTAATACCAATGAATTTATAATATATGCCCGAAACAGGAACATATGTGAAATTTAAAATTTTGGATCTATGGATGTGACAAAGCCGTGTACTTTAGTGCCTACTATTGGCAAATCAGTTAACGTAAGATATCGTATACTATTGACAATGGCAGTAAGATATCACTGATATTAAGGGTATAAGTGATATTTTAGGGGTGCTGGCGGATGTACTTTTTTCAATCAACGATACCTTAGGGTACCTTAGTCTTAGTTATGGAATATTCTTTGACGATAACGCTCTATGTTTTTTTAAATAAAATATGTTGGGTAGTAGGTATTACAATGTGTGTCACAACAACACATAAAAACCTTTTAAGAAAAAGGTCCCATAACAACATGCTTTCTAAGGTGTTGATGGACGTAATTTTTTTAGTTTTTAAAAGAATGAACTTGTTGTTTGCTTGAACAAATGAGCTTCAATATAACTATTATATATGCTGACTTGAGGTAAACAATGCGTTACATAATCTTGGTATATGCTTCTAGCACTAGTATAATTAGGAACCTAATTTTAGCTTTGTTCCTGCAAATTTGAAAAAAATAGTATATTGTTTTTATTTCCTCCATCCTATCATGAAATATGAAATATTGCCCTATGTCGTACATTATTATGTGAAAGGATTTATTATTAAGTTTTCTATTCTTTAAGAAGAATATAAAAAAAAAATTTTGCATCCATCAACGTCTTAAAAAGGATTGTTGTAGAACCTATGTCTTAAAAGGTTTATATGTGTTGTTGTGACACATATTGTAATTTCAAATATGTCACATATTTTGAAATTGCATAAACTTTTTTGAGCTTCGGTTAAAAAGATGATGAACAATGTCATTGAATCTACAATTTTGAGTGGAAAATTCGAAGAGGAAGATGTAGTGTTGCCACGACAGACAGGCCACATATTTCAATGATCCTAACAGATTCAAACGTTTAGTTTCCAGCGCAACTCGCTTTTGCAATTACCATCAACAAAGCACACGGACAGTATGTGGACTAGATTTGGAGAATACGTTCTTCTCACGTGGACAATTGTATGTGGCTGGCGCGTTAGGAAAACCTTGATTTATTCGTGTACGCACCAGACGGAAAAACAAAACATAAAGTGTACCCACAAGTACTCGAATAAATGAATAGAATTAAAACGACATTTTGAAATTCGTTCCGTATTAAAATAAATAAGTTGCAATAAAAATGACACAATGTTAATTGAATGTTATCTTTACGAATTTTCTCGGGTTTTCTTTCTAACGATATAGCGGCAATATGCGACCGATGTTAAATAAACAAAACTTTTACGCTATTTGGTGTAAAAAATAAAATTTTGAGAGATTTTGTGAGTCATTAAGATCAAAGTAATTATTGTAATTCACTTGAATTTTGCAATTTGACAGCATTTTTCATTTTCATTTCTCAGAAAAACTTCTCTAGAACAGTTTTTGTGTGTTTCGTGTCGGGTACAAATACAATGCATGAGTACTGTGAACATTTGTGAATCTATTTTTGTTCTGTATAATGTTCTATATAGAAATGAGTGTTGACACACCTCTACTAATTCAACAAGTCATTTAAATTTTTTTATAGCTTACTCGAAAACTTATTTGATCGCCAATTTTTCATATATCCGAACTGATGAGCTAAAGTACTGATTATTTTTCATTCATATTTTTAAAAACAAAAATTAAAAACTACGCTATCATTTCTCATTACTACTTTTTGAAATCATTGCTACTACGTCACCAAAATGTCTGTGCACAAACTTTATTTATAAGCGTAGCAAAGCACGCCGGGTCCTGCTAGTTGATTATAATATCAACAGTTCGGAGGCGAAAAACTGGAACTGAACTGGTTCGATTTAACTGAAATAACTGAAAAAAACAACAATTGCATATAATTTTCCAGTTGTATCAATTCCTTCAGTTAAATCAGAAGTCATTTCAAGTTCCAAATAAACAGTTGTTCGCGAGTGCTGAGTTCAAACATATCAAAGTTTGCATTGCAATCTAGATCAATGTTTCTCAACCGTTGGTTCGCGGACCATTATCGGTCCGCAGAAAAAGTTTAGCGGTCTCCATTTATTAAGTTCTAGTTAAGTTCTATCTAAAAGTTTAGCGGTCTCCATTTATCAATTTCTAGTTAAGTTCTATCTAAAAGTTTAGCGGTCTCCTTTACATTTATTTTGTTGTAAATACTCAAATGTGAATGCTATTTCATAAAATAAATTTTTTTTCTTAGATGGCATATACAAATTCTTTTTTCATGCAGGTTTAATCCCTTGTGAAAATAATCTTTCCACTAGTGTCAAATCATTTTCGCTAAATAACAAATTATTGTTTGCACGATCAGGCGATTTTGCATGTTTACTGATTCGTAAATAAACACAGAAGCTTCGTTTACAAATCACAGGTCGGTAAGTAATTACTTGCCGATCAAGCAGGCGGTAAGTAATTACTTACCGGTAAGGGAGACCTAAAGGTGTGAATAAAAGCGATATTTTTTAGATAATCATGTATGTCAATTTTACTAGTTTCAACTTTAAATAATATTCCTTTTAAAATATTGTTATTACAATATTTAAAACCAATTTATTTTCAAAAAATATTTGAAGAAAATAAGTTTTGCAAGAAAAAAACCAATATAGTTATGATGAAAAGCAGAGCTTACTATTTTGAAACGAAACTTTAAGAAATTTTCTTTAATAGTTATTTATTTATCTAGAACGAAAAGTGAAACTTTAAAGTACGAGTTAGATGTTTACGGCCGAGGCGTCTAGCCGAGGCCGAAATTACTAGCGAGTACCTTTAAAAACACTTTTCGTTTGAGGTAAATACAAAATTTTATTTCATACTGGAAATTTATTAAAATAAAAAGAAATGAGTTTTAAATTTTGCTCAAAAAGTTGAACTTTAACGTCCTAGGACTTTATAAAATTTAATAAAGTCCTAGGACATTAGAGTTCAACTTTTTGTACTATAAATAATCCGAAAAATGTCGTTTTAGATATCAGTATGAAATAAAACATTAAAACTTAAAATAAATTTTATTATTTAATTCATTTTAATTGAATTTTTATTGATCGTGTAAAAAACATAATAAGTATTTTGGGCATTATGAGTTTTGCCGATTTCGGATTATTAGAGATCTCGACTTCGTCTCGATCTCAAAACATATATCCTCAATCGGTAAAACACTCTTACTGCCCTTAATACTTAAATAACTATTTACTATTGTATTTTCATGCAATTTTATGAAGTTTTAAGTCAAAGCAACCATGGAAAAATAGAATATGAATATTGAATACCCAGTGAACACAAGACGTATATATTACAACACTCGAAGGTCATATATAGTCCCATTCACCAGCTTAAGGCCAAGTAATTTTTCACTTATATTACCGTTTTGTTTGTCAAATCAGATTTTTTTTATAAATTATTTGACACTGAATTATAATCAATCGGGTAACAATATTTTTTTTAATCAAATACTGTTAGGTCACGGGCGGTATAGCCGTGTGTGTTAACGCACGACATTACAACTCGAGGATCTCGGTTCGATTCCTAGCAAGTCCAAAATGGATTTATTAGGTTTAGATCTGCAGAACCGATTGTACCGATCAATACATGAAATTTTGGCTGTGGCCCATTTCTCGATGAAATTGAAATTGAAATTGAATCTGCAAATCGACTAAAACATTTCAATTTACTCTGCTATCCTACTTGAGTAAATTTTGACAGATTGTGTTGAAATTCAAATAAAATTTGTTTTTCAATAATTATCTTTTCGTAATTTAATATTTGTGGAAGAAAATAAAGCAAAACAAAAACTAATATTTCAGCGAGAAACGTCAAAATTTCAATTTCATCGGCATTTTTGAGAAATGGGCCACGGCCATTCTGAAAAACATTCATAAAAAATTGATAAATAGATTGACACATATACAAAAAGTAACCATGATAATAGAAACCGCGATAATACAGTACCCACGATGATAATATAGATTGAACTCGATAATACAGAACACAAATCTCTGAACAAATACAGAAAAAGTTTGGTGATATGGGCTGAGAAAACAAAATGTCATAAGAAATTATGAGATGCCCCATTCAAATAAAGAAAGTAAAATTAAAAAAAAAAAAAAAAAAAAAATACCGTTAGGTCATGATTTCATTTTTTGTAAACACATTGTTTTTGCATAGCTCATTAGCTTAAGGCCATTCGGAAAATTTTAAAAACAAAGAATATTGCAAATTTTATCTCCATTTTATTGGATTTTTCTATAGTGGGTGTGACAGACCCCCCCTCCCCCGTAATTTCGATCGAAATCACGAAACAAGCGAGATTACGTAATTTCGATGCCAGTGTGAACGTGCTATTAAATATGATTTAGTTAAATTTCGCTAGAGGTATATCCATTTTAAATGTATATAGTTTGAAAAATTCTGCGAATAGTTAGTTATTGCTTCTTACCAGGCTATAGAATAGTAGGTAAGTAATGAGCAATGAATGACTGCAGGCTAAGTGTTGTTCTAATTTGTTTATTATATTTTGTTTTTTAAGTAAAAAACAGTACATCACAGTAACAGACAATTTTGTATATTACCAAAACCTCCTTAATCATAGCCCTACTATTCACGTCATTTGCAATAAACAATGAACATTGCCATATGATAAAATTGGATTAGTTTTTTATAAAATTTGTTGAATTTTTTTACATGGAGATTTATTTTTCCAAATGGCGTTATGGCGATTTTTTGAATTTTTTTTATAATGTGTTTTAATTTTAAAATGGCGCTACAAGTTCACGATTTTAACTGTGCTAACAAATGAATCAGGCTTCTTCTATATGGGGGGTTTTGATATTACGGGGATATTTCTTCTCCTTAGGCGCTAGGATTTTTTTTAATTTGATATAGAATCACTCCCTGAAGCGAATAAAACCAAAACGAGTTGTATATCAGCCCCGGGCTCCAAGCTACAGCCCTTTGAAAAAGGCAAAATCGATACAAAATTACAATTTTTTTATTTTTAAAAAATGAATGAAAAAGCACCCGAGCAGAAATTTGTCAGGGCTTAAGTAAGATCAGGTTTGCCCTAAGCCGGATCAGGCATTGGTAGGGCTGCCTAATTGGGCCCTGATCATGAGTGTAACGCTTTTGCCCTATCAGGTCCTGATTGGGATTACCGGATCAGACCCTGATTGGGATAATCGGATCAGGTCCTGATTGGGATATCCTGACCAGACCCTGATATATATTTATATATTATATACATAACTTAATCAAATTAAAATAAAAAAATTACAATGGAAAAAATTAAAACATACATACTACCTTAATGACTATTATTATAGTCTTTCAGCCGAGAAGCTATAACTAAAATATACATGAAACGATTTTAACTATATATTTCTAAAATGGATAATACTCTAGTGAATTTTAACCAATTGAAATTTCAGCTAGGGGTCAAATGCGAAAAACCTGATCAGGGCCGGAAATATTCAAATAAGGTTAACCCTAAAAGGGTATTCTAAATCAGGCCCGGAACAGGCCCATATCAGATTGCCCTAATAGGGATTGCCCTTGTAGGACGGACCAGGCCCTGATCACGCCCTGACTGTATTCAGGTTTTCCCTAACTAATTTCTGCTCGGGCACCTTATTCTTGTTTACTAAGTTTTATTATTTTTTATTTTTTACTATATACGCATTTCGAAAGCTATACTTTCATCATCTGTAGTATATAAAAACTAAATTTTTAAAGTAATATATTTTAAAGATATATTCCATTATATACATATTGGAGGCTTAATAAAAATCATTTTTAAAATTAATAATCTAACTATAGAAAAATATATAAAATATAAAGAAAAATGAATGAATCTAATGAGTCTAATAAAAACAAAATTACACTTTTTTGACAAGATGTTATTCAAATATGTTCCTTCTACAAAATTTACCATCCCTATTTCCTATAGGATAAACAGATCAAAACTGTCCCTTTTACTAAATTTACCCTAAAAAAAAATTAAAAAAATTCCGCTTGCTCCTAAGTTCAAGTAATCATGCCGATATTACTATACATATGTATATGATATCAATCTTATATCACAACAACGTCACGAATATCTTTACAGACATCACATTTATGTCATAGTTATATCATTAATCATTATTGTTATGTCATGTTCTTACGTAATGAAATAAGTGTGAAATAATGACATACATATGACTTATATATGGATATGACCAAGACCTTACATAATACTTAGCGTGATGTAATTTTGATGTCACAATGACGTAAATGTGTTTTCTAAGTAGTTATGTTGTCGATTTCTAATTTAATAATTTATAATAAATATTGTTTATATGTTTACTATCGTAGAAAAAATTGCATTTCCTACGTGAGATGAAAACGTTTTACATTTACGTTAACAAATGTTCACTTACGAAAAAACAGCACAATGTACTATATATTTTTAATATCGTTCTTACTCGTAAGAGCAAAATTTTTAATTTTTTTATTTCACGCCTTTGGAGTCGATTATTTTCTTTCATTCTATATGCAGAAAAAGAAAATTAGTACTTTTCGTCATCTTTTTTTTTATTTATTTTAATAACAATACTTGCAGAATTGGACAAACCATTCAGAAAAATAATCTATTTTTATTATGAAGGAAAGCGTCAAATTTGAAGCCAAAATTAAATGTATGAGTATTTGAAAAAAAATGTATCCTTCGGGCAACTACAAATATAGGTTTATTTTTGTTTTTTTTTTCAACCATAATCGTGTTCGTTATTAGTCTTAATAGAATAACATAAACAACTGTTCATTTTATTCTGTTGCACGATTGCGAGAGAATAAAATTCATTAAACGCCAAGCCAATACAACGTTTCATCATAACGGCAGAGTAACGTGTATTAAATTATTTTAAAATTCATAGCTAAAACAAGTAAAACGAATTTGATGACAATGAGTTTTATTTTATTTTTTTGTTCCATGAATTCCAAGAAATTAAATAAATTTTATTTAATTTCCATACCTATTTAATTGTTGTGTATTTTGAAAATGAAATGACCTACAATGAAAAACCTCAAATTTTATATACTAAGACAATTGAGAAAACAAAATATCATAAAATAACTAATTTTTTTTGACATTGACATTGCATTGTAATTTTAATTTATTGTTTTTTATATAATCAGAGCAAAAATGTTTTTTCTACTACCCAGCTTAAAAAATCTACTTTGCATGATTGTTCATTTCATCGAACCTACATAGTAACGAAAGTAATTTTTTAAAAGCCATCTATTTTCTAATTTCTTAACTAGAATAAACCATCCTAGAACACCCGTTAAGAGAGTCAATTGATTGAATGAAATAATTTTATTAGTGTTAATTTATCTCTCTCGGGCAGATGACTTTAATTTATTTTTGAATTATTTACGGACAATTTACATTAAAAATGTAAAAATAATAATAGTTAACTAACTAATATTCATATATTCTTTTTAAATAGTATGGTAACAAACAGTTGGTGTAAAGATATTTAAAAAAAAAAATGATTTCACCTATTTATTAAGAAAAACGAAAGAAAATATTTATTTACATAAAATAATTTACGTTGTTTTAAAATATATCAGGCATTTACGTAACGTCATCCCCATACAAAAACTAAATCAAAACTGTTGTTTTTATTTTAGAAATAATTTTTTAATTTGATTTTGTTTATTACAAAACCGTCTTTGTTATAAGCCTACTAGACGCGAAATGCCGCGAGACGCCCTTTAAACCTTTAAAGATGTGTTATTTAATGATTTTAAGGACTTTATAGACCAAATAGAATAAAAATATAGAATTTTGTAGTGTAAATAGAATAAAAATATGTATATGTATAAAGTTGACGATTTTTTTGTACGAAAAGACAATAAGGCTTGTAACTAAAGACGGTTTTGTTTATGACATAGAAATTGGATAATTTATTCATATTGAGTCATCTATATCTTAATAGCAGAAATATGAATTTAAAAATTTTGTTTGGATGTTTGTATGTTTTAAAATTAGAATTGTATGTAATTATTAATGAAAATGTTTAATAATTAATAATAATTTTTAAAAAAGTAGTACAAAAAGTAGTCTTCTACTTGCCGAAAATCATATTTTGAGTCTCGCGACCATTACCAACCTCGGCTGATAGACTAGAATAGAATCAGTTGATTGTTGATTAAATCATTATATTGCTATGGGTTTTTAAATTATATTGTTATAGGTTTTTATATAAATTATTTATAAAGGGTCTGCACCGGCTCAAACGGTGGAAGTTATACTTCTTTGACCATTCGCTCGCACACACGCACACAGACAGACAGACAAGATACATTAAAAACAATATTAAAAAACAAAATATTAAAAAACAAAATATTAAAAAACAAAATATTAAAAAACAAAATATTAAAAAACAAAATATTAAAAAAAAAAATATTAAAAAAAAAAATATGTATTATTCAAAAAAAAAAATATTATTCACAAAATAATATAAAAATAAAAAAAAAAATTATTCGAAAAAAAAAATATTCAAAAAAAATATTATTCAAAAAATAAATAAAAAAAAAATATTATTCAAAAAAAAATAAAAAAAAGACATTACTATTCAAAAAGTATAAGAACGTATAATCGCAGATTTTTCTTAGTTTTCTTAGTCAAAAAATAAAAAAAAAATATTCAAAAAGAAAAAAAAATATTATTCAAAAAGAAACAAAAAAAATATTCATTAAAAAATATTATTAAAAAAAAAATATTAGTCAAAAAAACGAATATTAGATAAATTATGTTTATGTGTTGTTTAATTGAACATTTTCAAAAAATAAGTTCATTTAAAAACGTGTCCTTTGGTTTGTGAGATAAACGGAAAAATTGCGTCCGGGGTTACGAAAATTTTTGAATTGTTTTAAATCACTAAATATTAAGCCTTCCATCGAGTTTATGGTGTCAATTAATTGCGCGTGATCAGCAGATTCGAAAACACTAAACGCGCTTTTCCAGGGAATGAAATCTTATGAATTATATAACAATTAACATTCATTACTTAAGTGAGGTTAGAAACTGACTTTCTCTAATATAATTTTTCACAAATAATCCAGAATTTAATTATTTGTATGCATTTTGGTGTTGTTTAATTGAACATTTTCAAAAAATAAGTTCATTTAAAAGCACGTTCTTTGGTTTATGAGATAAAAATATTATTCAAAAAACTAATAATTATTAATTTATTATTATTGATTTAGTAATTTCGTCTTTATTACCATACTGCATAAGGTTGATTTGGAAATTTCGTCTTTATTGCCTTGCAGCATAAAGGTTAAAATAACAGCGTGACGCGGTTTCTCGACCAACACCCAATCTAATTTGTATAACGTGCGCAAAGAAGTATAACTTCAAAAAAAAGAGTTTCAGAATTCAATACAACCAAATAAATTTTTTTATTGTGTTGCGTAGCGTTCACGCAACAGTATAAAATTTACAGCTGTTTATTTTATTCTATTAAGACTAACAACGCACACAATTATAGTTTAAAACCTATATTAAAATCAGTATAAAAATATTCAAAATATTTAATTAAACCTACATAATTAAAACTATTAAACTATATAAAAAAACTAATATTTATAGATGCCGAAGGATAAAACAATTTATTTGATTGTATTGAATTCTGGAATAAATTTTTTGATTATATTTTATAAAAAAAAACCACAAAAAAACATTTTTGCTTTGATTATATAAAAAACAATAAATTCAAACCAATGCGCAAGTCCATCTCCCAAATATTAAAAAAGGCAAAGGCTACTATGATTAAATTGAATTAAATTTAGATTGTGAAAAAATTAGTATATTTTATGATACTATATTTTTGGTTTCTCGAGTCTTACTGGTATTAGTAGTTAGAACTTTGATGTCTTTTATTGTAGGTCATATTATTTGCAAAATACCTAACAATTAAATAAAATTTATTTAATTGCTTGGAATTAATGGTACAAAAAATAAAATTGTTTTTTTTATTATTCGTTTTACTTGTTTTATCTATGAACTTTAAAATAATTCAATTTAAATTAATACTTAGCGGCATGTTACTCGCTCGTACCTCCCTCGCATTGTAAACTTTTACTTGAAAATTAAAATATAACTTTAATTTAAACACAATATTTACTATTATTTCGAATTAGAAGAACGATATTTTTTTATTTTTACTTTATTTGGGAATGTTATATTTTTTTCTTATTCGCTCTGAAAGAACGGAGCAAATTAGTGATATAAGTAGCGTTTTAGATTTAAACTTTTAGTGTATTCTTTTCGGCTGTGCCGAACAAGTTCCACCACCGAATTATGGAATTTCGTAGTCTTTTAGAATGAATTTCAATACAAAAAAAATAATTCGGTGTTGGAACTGTACTGAAATTTGTTCGTTACAGCCGAAAAGAATACACTATTTGTTTAATGTTTATTATTACACATCAAAATTCGTTCTTTTCTATTTTAGGTTCTTTAAACTTTATTTCGTTAATCCCTGTTGTTTTAAATTACATCTACACTAGTATAGTAGAATTTTTTTGCCAGCGAACACGAAGTTTGTTTGTTATGCGCATATTGTTTGCACATGCGCATATTGTTTGCACATTCAGTGTCTCGATCAAAATATTAAAAAAAACTATTGGGGTCCCATTGAAATGGACAAAAAAAACGCATAAAATTAATAAATTACTATTGAAATTCAACCAATTATAATAGAAAACCCAAAGCTAGCAAAAATATTAATGATTTTATAGGCAATGTAACAAAATTTTGATAATTAAAAATAATTATAATAAAAATAACGACGCCTATGGAAACAAATATCACAACAATGAACAAACAAATGGTACGAACTAGAAGTAGAAATTTAACTAATATAATTGTTTTGAAAACAAATTTATCCCAAAATAAATAATACATCTCTGTTTTACTTTTTGTCTCATCTTTTATCTCTTGCTGCGTCCTATCTGTCAAAAATTCGCTGGCAAAAAAATTCTACTATACATTGTATATTAGGAGCAGAACGTACTGCATTGCTGCTCGTGCAGCAATGTTACTTTCTGATCAAAGTGTACATACTATTTTTTTAACGGAGTCCTGATAAAATATCACACGAAAAAATCACACACGAAAGAATATCACGTCGAAAATATCACAGCAAAAAAATCACACTATACGAAAATATCACATCACTAAAATATCACATCACGAAAATATCACATCCAAAAATCACACGCGAGAAAATATCACACCCTAAAATCACACGCGAAAAAATATCACATACAAAAATCACACGCGAAAAAATATCACATCCGAAAAAATATCATATAAAAAAAATTTTATTGTAAAAAAACATAACGTCCGTATATACAATATAAATTTTTTAAAGAATTCTGATAGCAATTTTACATATGATACCGTATTTGACTTAGTAAAAACGTTTTCAACGACTTCACGTCATTACCCTATCAAACAAATCAATCTTATTTTATTGATTTTGGATCCCAAATTATTTAATCAATATTCATCTCAAATTTTAGATCGAAAAAATTTATAGTTGACAAGATAGGACGGTAACAGACAGACACGCAGCAACCGGTGTATAAAAATAATACTAAAAATCAATTAATTGCGTGTTTTCGCACTTATTTTCTTAAATTTTTCTTAACATTTTGATTCTCAGGATGGTAATTTGAAAAAATATTTGTCATCCTTTCTGCCAATATTCTGTACTTTATTTCACTGGATTCCTTTGCCTGAACACACTGCTTCATATAATAATAACCATGTTGTAGCGACGTTTTCAATACCTGAGAATCCAAACAATTTCATATCGATGGTACACAAACACATTGCTGCAATCTCTAAATCTGTAATAATTATTTTAGGATTTGCATTGGATATTAATTCTAAAACTGCCATCAACATTTTACAGTAAGTATCATGTCTTATTTGGTAATAATGCTAATATACATGACAATGCAACGCACCATATTATTAAAAAAAATAAAAAATATTTCTGGAACCACTTTAAATGTTCCATCTGCAAGCCAACAATCATTAGTTACGAGCAAAACTGTCAAAATTGTATTAGCAAATTGAATTATTCTAGTATGATTTTCAATTCCTGAATCATATACCATATTATATTGTAACGACTCTTCGTTGGTTCTTTTAGATTATTGAACAAACACGACAGTAAAAGACAGATCTTCAGTTAACAGAATCTCAAACTTTATTTGTCATCAAATTACAGCAGCTTCCGTTTTTCCTTACAATCAATTCCAGGGTCTCCAATTTATGTACCATAAACTTCACCGCTTTTCCACAATTTGAATCAAAAATATTCGGAATCGTAAAATCTGTATTTACTATTCCACTAAGTTCAGATTCTTTCTCTATTAGTACCCAGGCTCAGATACCACCGATTATTCCTTAAACTTGCGAATATTTATAAACACTTTTAATTGCAAAAGTAAAACTGACTATCTGATATTTTTGTTTGCTTATTTATATCGAAAAATAAATAAATCGAAACTTCTATAATCCACTAGAAATCAATACTACGTAGTCCGTACATCTGAAATAGGCCACACCTGTTTTCATTCATACTTGCATTTGTATTAGCGAACTCAAATTTAATTTATGCAAAATGTATTAGGTTACTCCTTTTAATTAATGTAAACATTTGTATAACAAATTTAATTTACATTAATTTATGCAATACGATTTGCAATACAAGTAAAAGATTGAAAAAGGAGTTAACTTTCAATTCATGAATGAGTAAATAAAATTAACCCATTCTGGACGAAGTTTATTACATTGCCCTCCATTTAGTTTTGTTCGTCCCGAACAATATCAGAGATCGCATTGGTGCTGTTACCTTGGTACGGTGCCAACCTTTGCAGATGTATCACTTTCATCTTGGTACGGGGTCCCTTTTGTATGCGGTAGATAACATCATTAATTCGTTTGATTATTTTATATGGGCCTTCCCAATCTGGCTGCAGCTTGGGTGATCTTCCCTTAGTTCTTCTGGGGTTGTATAGCCATACCAATTCTCCTTCTTGAAAACCGCCACTATTTGCATTTATGTTGTACCTGGTTTTCATTTTGTCACTGGCAATCTTAATGTGGTCTCGAACCTGCTGATGGATTTTATTCATCTTCTCCCTTAGTTGTCCCACATAATCTGTTTTCGTGGATACCAGACCTCCAGGGATGCCAAACTCGATGTCACTAGGAAGATGTAGTTCTCTTCCGAACATGATATTCGCTGGCGTTTCACTTGTCGTATCGTGCACTGCGCTACGATAGGCCATCAAGAATAACGGAAGATCCTTGTCCCAATTTCTTTGGTTGGCTTCTACTACCTTTGACAAATGTTCTTCCATGGTTCGGTTGAATCGTTCTACCATGCCATCCGACTGCGGGTTCATAGGTGTAGTTCGTGTTTTTCTAATGCCGAGTGTTCTGCACAGCTCTTCCATCAGTTGAGATTCGAAATTCCTTCCCTGGTCGGTATGCAACTCGAGCGGTGTTCCATATCTGCAAACCCATTCATTGACTAATGTTTCCACGACCGTAACTGCTTCCTGGTTCGGTATTGCATATGCTTCCGGCCATTTTGTAAAGTAATCAATGACCACCATGATGTATTTGTTACCTTTTGTAGTTTCCGGAAATGGCCCCGCGATGTCTATAGCAATTCTCTCCATTGGGGCGCCCACATTGTATTGCTGCATCTCTCCTCGAGTTCTAGTCTTTGGTCCTTTGCTCGCCGCACAAGTATCACATCGCCGACACCATTGCTCTACGTCGGTTCGATACCTTACCCAATAAAACCTCTCCCTTACTTTAGCCAGGGTTTTATTGACTCCCAGGTGTCCTCCAGAAATACTTCCATGCAGCTTTCCCAGTACCTCTTCTACTCGACTGGATGGCAACACCAGTTGCTCTAACACTTTCTTTCCATCAGCGGACTCCCATTTTCTTTTTAGTATCCCGTTATCCATCAATAGCGAGTCCCATTGCGCCCAGTAGCATTTCACCTCCGTACTTAAAGGTGCTACCTCTTTCCACTCTGGTCGCCTTCCCTCAGTTTTCCATTTCAAAATTGGAGCCATAGCTGGATCTTCTAGCTGCTCTCTTTTAATTGCCTCGGTACACCAATCGTCAGGAGTTTGGAACTTGATTTGGTTCACTTTCATTGCCTCATTTCCCTCAGTTCTGCTACATGACTTGCACTCCTCTATACAGGGTCTTCTGGACAGGGCATCGGCGTTACCATGGATCCTTCCCTTGCGGTGTTCAACTTTGAAGTCGTAGTTCTGCAGGATCTCTATCCATCTCGCTGCTTGTCCTTCAGGAAATTTGAATTGTAATAACCATTTTAGAGCAGCATGGTCCGTGCGAATCAGGAATGGCTGTCCACACAAATACTTGTGGAAATGTTTCACAGCCTTGATGATAGCTAGCAACTCCTTCCTCGTGACACAGTAATTCCGCTCCGGCTTTGACAGAACTTTACTGAAGTACGCCACCACTTTCTCATCGTCTCCAACTTTCTGTGACAAAACAGCTCCGGTTCCTACATTGCTTGCGTCTGTGTCCAGAATGAACATCTTTCCGGATTCTGGATAGGCTAGTATAGGGGTGTTGCATAGTTTTTCTTTTAAACGGCAGAATGCCTCATTACATTCGGTTGTCCACAGAAACTTGGTATTTGCCTCTGTCAATTTATGTAGACTCTTGGCGATATTCGCAAAATTCTCCACGAATCTTCGATAATAGGTGCATAAGCCAAGGAAACTGCGTAGCTCATGAACATTCTTCGGTACTGGCCAATTTTTCACAGCATCAATCTTCTCGGGATCGGTTCTGACTCCATGTTCTGTAATGATGTGTCCAAGGTACTTCACTTCTTTGTGGAAGAGATTGCACTTTACCGGATTCAACTTCATGTTGGCATTACTTATTCTTCTGAGTACTTCTTCGAGGTTCATTAGATGCTCTTCGAAGTTGCGACCCATTATAATGATGTCATCAAGATAAACTAGGCAGGCCTTCCAGGTTAAACCATGCAACACGCATTCCATTAGACGTTCAAATGTTGCTGGGGCATTGCATAGACCAAACGGCATCACATTGAACTCCCACAACCCATTGCCAGTAGAAAATGCTGTCTTTCGTCGATCTTCTGGATGCATTTCAACTTGCCAGTAGCCACTCTTCAGATCTAATGTGCTGTACCATTTGGCCCCTGATAGTGTATCCAGTGTGTCATCAATTCGTGGCAGTGGATAGCTGTCCTTAATGGTTACCTCATTGAGCCTTCGATAGTCTACACAAAAACGAGCTGACCCATCTTTTTTTCTAACTAGCACCACTGGTGAGCTCCACGGACTCTTAGATGGCCTGATGACTCCATCACTTTTCATTTTGTCCAGCATTCCTTGCACTTCCTCGTGTTTAGCCAGTGGTAGTCTTCTAGGAGGCTGTCTGATAGGATGAGCGTTTCCAGTGTTGATCCTATGTCGCACGATGTTTGTTCTTCCAACATCTTCATCTCCAGTAGAGAACACACTGCTCATCTTCGTTAATACCCTCTTGATTTCTTTGAATTCGGCTGGATTCATTCTTTTACTAAGATCTTGAAGTATTGCTACTAATGCGGGATTGTTTCTCTGCATGAAGACCTTTTGCTCTTCTTCACAACTGATTATCTCTTTTATGGTGCTGCATTTGGCGATTTCTTCTCCATGATTGATGACCACTCGTTTATTTGAGAAGTTAATCAGTTGCACTGGAACTACTCCCTCTTTTGCTGTAACTAGCGTTCGGCCAATCATAATGTTTCCCCCAAAGTCGTTGTTAGCTGGCTCAATCATCACAGGTGACTTTTGGTCACTTTTATCTAGTAGCTTAGTCCATATGATTTTCTCAGATTTTGCCGGGATCTCAGTTGGTCCATCACTAATAACACGGACCTCAGCATTGTCGTTGGTGGCGTGTAGCACTATTTCTGTGTTTCCATATCTCAGTACGTGGCTTCCCAGATCTAATATAAAATTGTATTCTTTCATGAAGTCAAGCCCAATTATGCACTCATCTTCTATATCTGCTACAATAAATCGGTGCCTAAATGAATCTCCTCCAAGGTGAACCTCTTGGTCGCTTTCTCCATGAACTAAAACTGTTTCACCCGTAGCTGTTTTTAGGGTGAATCGTCTTGCTGTATCGATCTGACTATCACAAACCACATCTGGACGCACTATCGATCTCGAAGCACCTGTGTCCAAAGTCAACATGCACGATTTGCTTCCAACGGTTGCCTCTAAGACTAGACTACTATTTTCTCTTTTTACTAGTGATACCACCAATGTAGGGCATTGTAATTGAGCCAGCTTTCGCCCTTCAAAACTGGCACGATCTAGTTTCCCGAATCCGGAACGCTGCATCTGTCTTCCGGGTGCGGCTCCCATTTACATTCTCTTCGGATGTGCCCCAACTTTCCACAGTTCCAGCATCTTACTCTGCTAGACCTACTTCGTTGATTTCGCTCAGGCTTATCTCCCAGACTTTTGACACGCATGATCACTTCATCAAGCGCTGCTTTTATAGGTTCTTCAGTAACTTCCATCTGACGTACTCTATCTGAACCGTACGCTCTTTTTCCGGCTTCCATTTGCAGGGCCAATGCTAAGACTTCTGCAGGTAGCTTCTTTCCGCTTAGATAAAGCTGGTTTCTCATTTGCCCATCTCGAAGAGCATTGATGAATGTATCAGCTGCCAGTTCGTCTCGGTGTTCAGCGTTATAATTCGGATATGATAGATTAACCAGTCTCACAATGTCAGCCTCTAATTCTTGCAAGGTTTCGCTGACTCCTTGTTTTCGTGTCTTGAGCTGCATGCGATGGAGAGCTTGCATATGACTTTCCCCGAATCTTACTTCTAAGGCCTCCATAATCTTGCTGTAATCACGTTCTGTCGCTGATAGTGTCTGCAAAATTTCAGCAGCAGGCCCCTTCAATGCCAATATAAGCGCGTTTGCTTTTTGCTGGTGCTCAACCCCAGTTGTTGCTATCTCAAATTGCATCTTAAATATCTGATACGATGTAGATCCATCAAATGCGGGTGTTTTTACTCTAGCTGGGGCTGAAGTAGTTAATGGATTGATCATGTTACCTGACCTCACTTGTGCTATTTCTTGGCGGAATTCACTCGAAAGTTTGCGTAATTTCTCTTGTTCTTCGGTAACTGTCCGCAGCTCCCTTTCCATGTTGTTGATTTTAACCTCTGCACTGGATATACGTGACTCAATTACTTCACGTAGACTTTCTTGCTTTGCCATCATATCAGCAAATTGTTGTCGTTGCTCTACTTTTTGTTCTGCTGCCTGTTTCTCTTGTCGAGCCATCATATCAGCAAGTTGTTGTTGTTGCTCTAATTTTTGTTCTGCTGCCAGTTTCTCTTGTCGGGCCATCATTTCTTTCATCAACATCATCATCGGATCAATTGCTGGGGCATTCTGGACAGGAGCTTCCTCCGGCTCTACCTCTATGACCTCTGTGCTTTGGCCTGCTTCTTCTAAAACTTTACGCAGCCGAAATGCAAGTTCTGCCTTCGTTCCGTGGATTGGAGCATTCCTTTTCTTCAACTCATCCTTTAGCTGGGTCTGGCTGAGATCACTAATATTTACTGTCTTGACCATTGTTTCAATAATCCCACTTCTGACACCACTGTAACGACTCTTCGTTGGTTCTTTTAGATTATTGAACAAACACGACAGTAAAAGACAGATCTTCAGTTAACAGAATCTCAAACTTTATTTGTCATCAAATTACAGCAGCTTCCGTTTTTCCTTACAATCAATTCCAGGGTCTCCAATTTATGTACCATAAACTTCACCGCTTTTCCACAATTTGAATCAAAAATATTCGGAATCGTAAAATCTGTATTTACTATTCCACTAAGTTCAGATTCTTTCTCTATTAGTACCCAGGCTCAGATACCACCGATTATTCCTTAAACTTGCGAATATTTATAAACACTTTTAATTGCAAAAGTAAAACTGACTATCTGATATTTTTGTTTGCTTATTTATATCGAAAAATAAATAAATCGAAACTTCTATAATCCACTAGAAATCAATACTACGTAGTCCGTACATCTGAAATAGGCCACACCTGTTTTCATTCATACTTGCATTTGTATTAGCGAACTCAAATTTAATTTATGCAAAATGTATTAGGTTACTCCTTTTAATTAATGTAAACATTTGTATAACAAATTTAATTTACATTAATTTATGCAATACGATTTGCAATACAAGTAAAAGATTGAAAAAGGAGTTAACTTTCAATTCATGAATGAGTAAATAAAATTAACCCATTCTGGACGAAGTTTATTACAATATATTTCAAATATTAAAATATGAATGTCTCTCGGATTGGCTAGAGAACTCCCATTTGTTTTACTTTTGGCGTACTGTTTTCAAGAGTTTTTACTTAATGTTGAGTTGATATTGCTATAACGTAAAGCTGTTGAAAACGTTTATCACTAAGTCAAATACGATATCAAATGACAGATTGGTAGCTTAGTTAGAGCAATTCAAAACATTTTATTTTATATACGGACATTGTGTTATATACAATAAAATTTTCTACGTGATATTTTGTGGGTGTGATTTTAGAATGTGATATTTTTTCGCGTGTGATTTTTGGATGTGATATTTTTTCGCGTGTGATTTTAGGATGTGATATTTTTCGCGTGTGATTTTAGTATGTGATATTTTCGAAATGTGATATTTTCATGATGTGATATTTTCGTGGAGTGTGATTTTTTCGCTGTGATATTTTCGACGTGATATTCTTTCGTGTGTGATTTCTTCGTGTGATATTTTATCATAGAACCTTTTTAACGACTGCCGACAAATGCGATCAAAGTTGCCAAGGAGGCATTTATTTGTTGTTTAAAAAACGTATCGGACGTCAAGTTAAAATTTTAAATTAATAAATTTAAAATTTATACAGAGTTTATATCTGTTTTTAAATAAAAATAATTTAAAATGAGCAGTAGTGATGAAAGTGATATAATTAGCAGTTAGCACTTCACCTCATATAAAAGAAGCAGCCAACAATTTAACTTAAGATCTGTTGCCTGAAAAATCTAGTCCGATATGAAAAACCTTACCTATTATTTATCAATTGGTGTAAGAACAAAAAAACAGAAATTTTTTATTCTGAAGATGTGTTTTTGGCCATTTTGGTGAACTATCGCAGCAGGCCCTGTCCTGCGTTGTACAAAAGTGAACAGTAAGACAGGGCGCTAAATTTATCACGAAAAAAAGGGCGCAAAAACCAACATTAATTATCAATTTAAATTGAATTAAACCGTTTAAAATAATATTTTATGAACATCAACATTCTTTCTTTTTGTCCAGTGTTTTAAATATTTGCTTTCATTCATTTTTCCATATATGTATACAAATTTAAACATATAAAATATGTATTCTCTTTTCAACTTTAAATCTCAATACACACAAATTAAAAATAAGGAAACACACAAAAGTATTAGTACTGTTCATTTTAAATTGTTGTTCACAAAATATTACCCATACTATTGATTGCTGCAATGTTCTGAAATATAATACACACATACCATAAAATATCTGAACAGTTTTGAAATTCTGTGCAGCAAAATATTATTTTTTACAAGTATTAATAAGATTTTGAATAAAGCTATTCACATATACATTAAACGTCTGCACAGTTTTGAAATTAGAATAACAACATCAGTTATAGGATGTTTATGCTGTTTATGATTGTGTATATATGATATTTTGAATGTGTATATTTTTTTATGTTGAGTATGAATAATAAATGTTAAAATTCTATGGAAAAGAAAACTAGACAATTTTTTTTAGCGATTGCTAAATTTAAAAATTAATGCATGAAATAGTAAAAATTAGGTCCATGCAATAAAAACAAAATTAAAGAAAACTATTTGAAGGCGAATAGTATATTATTTAATTAGGAGCTGAAGTGCTACTTTTTGTGTTAAGTCTATATTTTGGCGGCCGACCGTAGCAAGCCCGAAAATTATAGACCAAACACAAAAAGTCACTTTAGCTCCGAATTAAATAGTATTATACGTTAAACTTTTTTTAAAATATGAAATTAATACATCAAATTTTTTATAAATATGATTTAAAAAGGTAATACGAGGTAATAAATTTTCTGAAATTAATTTTTATTGATTTTAATTCATTAAGATGAACGATTATGTTACTAAATGTATGTTATGTTACTGGTAATGGATGATTATGTTATACTTTACTGCTGTCGTAAAAATATGAGATTTACTTTACTGCCGCCGTAAAAAAATAGAAATGGCGTTACTTTACAGCCGCTTTGATTATACGTCAAAAAAGTAAGACTTTAACCTTCTCCGTAGCGGCAGTAAAGTTCAACTTTACAACCGTTTACCGAAAAACAATATTATAAATTCATATTAAAAATTTGTTTTGCCAGGAGAATAATTATTTGTTTTGATAATTTGTTTTTCCTCAATTAATCCCATATTTTGAATTAATAGTAGATTATGATGCAAGGACGTATGCACGATTTATAGACGGTAAATCCTTGACGTTAACTTTAACTTAAACGTTACTTGAAACACTACAAAATTTTGATTTATAGTCTGTTAGAAATTACGTATTCTTTAATGTTTAATTAAATAGTTTTGGGTTTGTAATCAATTTTTTAACTCAATTAATTCTTTAAAAGTAACAAACTAATTTTTAAATCAAAGATTAAAATAATGAAATCAAAATAAACATTTGATACAAAATTTAAAATAAAAATATTCATTTTCATTTTTCATTTTCATTACATAATTTCATGCCTCTACTGCATTTCAAACTTTTGTACTTTACGTTAAGTTAGCGTTACCGACTATAAATCGAGCAGTAAAGCTAAAGATTTTGAACGTATGTGGAGTTGGCCAATCGCGGTGCCAGTTGAGATTTGCACCCACATTAAATTCAAAATCAAAGTCGTATACTATTTTTTATTCGTCGCAAGCAAAATATTTAAAAAAACGTTTAATACAATTCAAAATTAAGAATTGCATTGGACGTAACTATGACAACGAAATCGGGTGTGATATATATTACTGTCGATGAAAGCATAGCTTTTGAAATACGTATCTATAGTAAAATAAAACTCTTAGTAACAAGAAATTGGCGTTTTTAATCTATCAGTGAAATTTATTTTAAATAAGGGGTTAACGAGTGCCACTTTACGACCCCATACTACAGTAATAAAGTAAATCTTTACTATCTAGGCAAGTAAAAAATATATTATTTATTGTTAATATATATTTATATCGGGATAGGGCCGTCTTCAGGATAATAAAACTAACAGTAATAATTTTAATATTTTTGATCCTGAAGATGGACCTAGCCTAAAATATGTAGATATTTAATAATAAACAACGTATTTAATTCAATTGAGGAAGAACAATTTAAAAACAAATATTATAAATAGTATGCGACAAATTTTAAAATACGATAAGCCACAACAAGTTTGAGATAACTCTTAAGTCCTGGGGGCGCATTTCTTATGTTTGAACAGAGCGCAAAAATGTCTTGCACCGGCCCTGTATCGCAGACAAAAAAGTCTTCAACAATGTGGCCAAATTATTCAATTTTAAAATCAACATTCATCGTTAAAGAAAATTTGGATATTAGTAAATATAAAAGATTTATGCCTTTTTCAAAAAAGAAGCCCTCGGTTATAGAGCCAAAAAATCAAGAGTTTTTTTTGGGGAGAAGAAATTAATAAATTTTAATATTATGTCTTTGTCCATTATGTCTTTGGTTTTACTTGTTTTTTTACTTTCTGCTTAAGAGCAGTGCAATGCTCGCTAAACAGCAAAAGCCAACTTTCTGTTTTAACCTGATAGATAGAAAACATTATTTTCTATGACAGTCGTTAAAAAATTAAATTACATCACACCTGCATTTTTAACTATTCAACATGAATAACTTCGCAAGGTTCGCAATAGGATCTTAAAATATTTAGTGGGTCGTAGTATGAAATCAGTTGAAAAACACTGATCTAGATTACAAATACACAGGATGGGTAATCGAATCTGTTTTCAGCTAATACTTACAAATGTTAAAATCCAATATATTGCTCTTAAATACAGTAAAATAAAGTAAGCGTTACATCGATCTGTATTTTGTTTTGAAATCGTACATATTACTCCAGTTAACGAAATTGCTGACGAAATTAATAAATGTAAACTGTAAAATATTAAAATAATTATAAGTCAAGAGAATTATAATTTTCTTCAAAAATCGTCTTTTAGACAAACCTGCAATGTGATATTGTTCGCAACTTTTTAAAGTTATTATCAATTTCAGCTCCTAGCACCGGTTCTAAAATTCTATGTCTATCATTATCCATTTTTGAATTGGTAAGATACCTTTAATTTTTTTCAATAGTGTACCACGTAAGTTTTCTCGATTGCTACTAAAATTATTAAGATTAAATATAATTATCATGTATAAGATAAATGATGGAAATATATTTATTTATTTGAAGAATGATGGCAAAAAGGCCGAGGCCCAATTCTTGCCCAGAAATATACAAGATAATTATCCAAATCTTAGATTATAAAAATAATATAATTATAATAAGGACCTTTTAAATATATATAATTTATAATGTAAAGAAAAGCTTTTTGCGCCTAATTACATGTAATAAATAAAATAATACGTGATTTGTGATTAAACTTTTTCTTAAATTCTGAGAATGTACGTCAAAATAACGATAAGGTGCCGATCAGATTTGTATAACAACCCATTAAACACGTTATACTTGACAAACTAATGCCGTGGCCCTTTCTCGAAAATACGATTAATACTAAGTTTACACCAGTATCTAATTTGTTACGTACCAAATTTGCTAGCCATTTCCACCATCATACTTTTTAAATTTGATACGGTGATGTAAACTCTTATTAATTAGGTATGATATATTAATTTTTAGCGCGTCCTTTTCATTGTTAATTTTTTGGTTAGGAAAAAATAATTTCCATATATATTTTTATAAAAAACTGAAAACATTTATTATATTAATGCTAAAATTTATTTTACTTTTAATTTCAGCAAAAATATCACATTAAACATAAATATATGTTTATAAAATAAGTTGATTTATTTTTATTTTAAATGTCATACCTAATTTTAGTGTTCACACCGTAAAAATAATACCTATTTGCTACGTACCTAATTTGATACGTAGCAAATCATCCTACCAAATATTTGGTACGTACCTTTTTTGATAGCTGTTTACATCGACCATAGTCGACCTAATAAGTATAGTATGTACCTATTAGATCCTGGTGTAAACATAGTATAAATTGAAATTTTTGCGTTGGGTGTTCAAAAATATTTTTTATAGCATTTTCGATTCTCGATTTTAAGTTTAGGTCGATTAACCTCAAAGTGGGCAAAACTCTTTCAGTTTTGCCTTTTTTTAGTTTTTGTCCTTAAAATACTTGAGAATCGAACAGAAAAAAGTCATATTCTTAGACCTGTGGCGAACGAACGCACCAGCATGTGCATAAGTGTGAACGAACCTTTAAATCTATTATATCACCAACTTGATATATATATATATATATATATATATATATATATATATATATATATATATATATATATATATATATATATATATATATATATATATATATATATAATATATATATATATATATATATATATATATATATATATATATATATATATATATATATATATATATATAATATATATATATATATATATATATATATATATATATATATATATATATATATATATATATATATATATATATATATATATATATATATATATATATATATATTAGACTGGTCGTTAAAAACTAAATTTTCCGAGACGCCCCCTAGAAAAATTCTTTGTGGTCAAAAAACCACAATGGCACTATTTTTTTTTTTTTAAATCAAAAGAACACGTGCCGCAAAATCGTCGAAGTTGATTTTTTGAAAAATTCGTAGATTTTTTCAAATATCTCATAAAATATGCGGATGTCAAAAAAATCACATGGATCATTTTTGTAGGAAATTTAATTTTGTACAGAAAGGTCGAAGTCATTTTTTCCCGAAAACGTATAGTTCTCATGATATTTTGAAAATAAACTTGTAAGTTTTCGTAATTTTTAAAAAACATAAAAAATAAATATGACGAAAAAGTCCTAATTTTCTTCTTATGCTATAGAATGAAATGTATAAAAAAATAATCGTGACAAAAAAAATCAAAATTAGTACTTTTTCGTCGAACTTTTCATCATTTGGTTTTACGAGTTTCGAAGAATTGCAAGTTTTATTTCAAAATATCATCAGAAATATAGGTTTTAGGAAAAAAATGACTTAGACCTTTTTTGTAGAGAATTAAATTTCCTACAAAAAAGATTATGTGATTTTTTTTGACATCTGCATATTTTATGAGATATTAACAATTTTATCAAAAAATAAACTTCGATGATTTTGCGGCACGTGTTCTTTTGGCTTAAAAAAAAAAAAATAATGCCATTCTGGTTTTTTGACCACAAAGAATTTTTCTAGGGGGCGTCTCGGAAAATTTAGTTTTTAACGACCAGTCTAATATATATATATATATATATATATATATATATATATATATATATATATATATATATATATATATATATATATATATATATATATATATATATATATATATATATATATATATATATATATATATATATATATATATATATATATATATATATATATATATATATGTATATATATATATATATATATATATATATATATAATATATATATATATATATATATATATATATATATATATATATATATATATATATATATATATATATATATATATATATATAGATATATATATATATATATATATATATATATATATATATATATATATATATATTAGACTGGTCGTTAAAAACTAAATTTTCCGAGACGCCCCCTAGAAAAATTCTTTGTGGTCAAAAAACCACAACGGCACTAATTTTTTTTTTTTTAAGTCAAAAGAACACGTGCCGCAAAATCATCGAAGTTTATTTTTTGATAAAATTGTTAATATCTCATAAAATATGCAGATGTAAAAAAAAATCACATAATAAGTTTTGTAGGAAATTTAATTCTCTACAAAAAAGGTCCAAGTCATTTTTTTCCTAAAACCTATATTTCTGATGATATTTTGAAATAAAACTTGAAATTCTTTAAAACTTGTAAAACCAAATGATGAAAATTTCGACGAAAAAGTACTAATGTTAATTTTTTTTGTCACGATTATTTTTTTATACATTTCATTCTATAGCATAAGAAAAAAATTAGGACTTTTCCGTCATTTTTATTTTTTATGTTTTTTAAAAATTCCGAAAACTTACAAGTTCATTTTCAAAATATCTTGAGAACTATACGTTTTCGGGAAAAAATGACATGGACCTTTTTTGTAGAAAATTAAATTTCCTACAAAAATGGTTATGTGATTTTTTTTGACATCTGCATATTTTATGAGATATTTGAAAAAATCTACGAATTTTTCAAAAATTCAATTTCGACGATTTTGCGGCACGTGTTCTTTTGATTTAAAAAAAAAAAAAATAATGCCGTTGTGGTTTTTTGACCACAAAGAATTTTTCTAGGGGGCGTCTCGGAAAATTTAGTTTTTAACGACCAGTCTAATATATATATATATATATATATATATATATATATATATATATATATATATATATATATATATATATATATATATATATATATATATATATATATATATATATATATATATATATATATATATATATATATATATATATATATATATATATATATTAGATATATATGGTCAATGCTTATATGTACTACGTAACATTGTATAGAAAAATCAGCTATTCTGTTCGATTATAAAACACGCTATCATCAAGATTCTTTTGAACAATACGTTATTGGAACAACGCCATCTCCAGTTACCACAATTTATTCCAGCCACTCTCAACGCCTCTAGTTGTACCTGGATCATCTCTCCACTCAACTCAAGAACCTCCAAAGACCTGTCAATTTTGTTTAACAAAATAAAGGAATTCAATTATTTTAATGTATATTATTATTTTTAAGTTATAAAAATAATATTTTATATAAGAAAAATTTACCATTAGAAATATATTTATAGCCCAAAAAACATAGCTCTACAAAATTTTTCGATCACACGATCACTGTCGAAAAAGTTACAAACTATCAATTCTTGGTAATTTTATGCAATGTTGTTGTTGTTGTAGCGACAGTTTTGGTGCTAATCCTCCGGCTCCATGTCCAGGTTCAGGTACTCTGCTACTGCCCTTGGGCGGCACCACAAACCTTCCTTCGTCAAGTTTGTTTCATTTTCAGGACAATTAAATAGGTGGTCTACATCGTGTGGCGTGCGCTCACATGCGGGACACTTGTCAATAATTTCAGGATCAATTCTACTCATGTAGTTGTTTAGGATGCGTGACCAACCGGATCTTAGTTGAGCAAGGATGGATCTAGTGCTACGGGGCAATTGGATCTCTTCGGCAGCGACTTTTGGTGGCTTTCTATTTAGAACACGATTTGGAATATAGTTCTTTATTACGTTTTCGACCGTTTTGGTGTGGAGTGTTTTTAAACCAGTTCTATATGTAGATTCGTAGATGTTACCAGAAACCTGGCTCTCTCTGATATCTTGCAGAAAGCATCTCGCTGCCTTCCTTATGTCTCTGGGTGGTTCTATTGTAGTTAAGATGTCATTGCAAGGATGTTGCTCTTTGTGACAGGCCAACAGATATTGTTTGGTTAGCATTTCATTATGTTCACGGACCGGCAATATGTTACTTTCCTCGTGTAGGTGATCACGGTGGGCCATCAGGTGACATCCGGTTGCGGTTCGCAAGGCAGCATTTTGTGTTGTTTGTAACTTATTCCAGTGAGTGTTGGCAACTTGAGGGGTCCATATGGGTGCAGCATAATTTATAATGGGTCTTCCTATTGCTTTGTACGTTAATTGATTAATTAATTAATTAATTTTATGCAATGATCTGCATTTGTTAGTTAAATTTTTTATTTTACGGTATAATGTCAAATAAAAATCCTAATCACTATTAATTTTTTATTGACAACCTATATCTTTGAGGTTCAAATCACAAATCTGTCAGAGTCATATTTTAAAATTATACATGTTTTCACAAAAGTGGGATCCCATGTGTTAAAACCAGTGTTTCGAACCCAGAAAAATTTGGGTGCAGGTTCAGGTTCGGGTTCAATAAATTAAAATTTAGTGGGTTCGGGTTCGGTTCGGGTTTTGGTTCAGGTTCAAATTTGTTAAAAAAAAAACATTTTTTTCGAATTTTTTTATGAATTCATTATTTTTTTTATTGAGAATTTTTGAGATCAATTAAACTCAAATAAGTAAAGAAGTAATTGGAATTTTTTTCAATTCAAAGGCATGGTTTGAAGTTTCTCAGAAAAAAACTCCAATTCACATTTTTCGTGTTTCGGGTGAATTCGAACCTTCCTCGTCAGTGCCCGGCTCGAATCCTTGGGCAGACACGCTATCAATTACGCCGTTGAACCGATGACAGATTCAAAGTTGAAACTTCTTCATTACTTATTTATTTTTGCTTAAATTGAATTTTTCCACTGTCATTAGACTCCATATTATGGAAAAGTTTTTATTTTTTTATTTTTATTTTTTTATGTTACATTACATACCGTATTTAATTATTTATGTTACACACATATTTATTTTGGAAAAAAAATTTCATTTAATTCTCACTATTCACTATTCTCTACTGAAACAAATAATAACCAAAATAATCTTGTTTGAAAAAAAAAATTCTGCGAAATATGAAATTTCTTACGCAAACTGCCTAAATTTCCTATATTAAAAATTGAACCTGAACCGCGTTTTTGATTGGGTTCGGGTACACATAATTTAAAAAAAATATTGCTCCCGAGCGGGTTCAGGGTTCGGGTTCGAAACCGTGTTTAAAATATATTGATAAGGCGTTAAACATGTTTACAAATGTAAAAACACATCGTGTAATCAGTCCTTAAGTGAATCATTCAGTAATTCACTCGATTGGAAAGCGGCTCACGGGGCCGGTCCTGCGTTGTACAAAAGTGCACAGTAAAGCGCTCAATTTATCACGAAAATAAGGGCGCAAAAACCAACTTAAATTGAATTAAACCGTTTAAAATAATATTTTATGAACATCAAATTTCTTTCTTTTTGTCCAGTGTTTCAAATATTTGCTTTCATTCATTTCTCCATATATGTATACAAATTTATACATATAAAAATGTATTCTCTTTTCAACTTTAAATCTCAATACACACAAATTAAAAATAAGGAAACGAAACACACAAAAGTATTAGTACTGCTACTGTTCATTTTTAATTTTTGTTCACAAAATATTACCCATACTATTGATTGCTGCAATGTTTTGAAATATAATGCACATATACAATGAAAAGTCTGAACAGTTTTGAAATTCTGTGCACCAAAATATTATTTTTTACAAGTATTAACGAAATTTTGAATAAAGCTATTTACAGATACATTAAACGTGTGCACAGTTTTGAAATTAGAATAACAAAATCAGATACAGGATGTTTATGATTGTGTATATATGATATTTTGAATGTGTATATTTTTTTATGTTGAGTATGGATAATAAATATTAAAATTCTATGGAAAAGAAAACTAGACAATTTTTTTTGGTAATTGATAAAATTAAAAAGTAATGAATGAAATAGTAAAAATTAGGTCCATGCAATAAAAACAAAATTAAAGAAAACCATTTGAAGGCAAATAGTATATTATTTAATTAGGAGCTGAAGTGCTACTTTTTGTGTTAAGTCATTGAATAAATATCTATGGAAGAGTAACTAGACATTTTGAATGCAGCATCTAATTTTTAGTATAGTGTTTGCATTCTAGATGGGCGGTACTGTTTACAATTTGCATATTTATATTTTCAAAACAAATAAAAGAAATAATCATTTATTATTATATTATATAAATTTACAAGCCTAATATGTTTGAATAAAATATTTCCTTATATTTCCATATATAAATATTTTTAATTGTCCATACAACACATATTTTAATCATATTGAATTACTTTAAGAACACCTTACATTCGGCTGTGATAGCGTTTTAAATTTGGTTTGACAACGATGGATTAAGAAAATGACATTTACGTAGGGTAATAATATATAAAATTAAACTAGAAAATAACAGTTTTTGTAAAGCAAATACTTTATATTTTTGTTAAAACACCATTCTAAACCCTTTTTATGCATAGTATTAGTAAAAATATTCTAATCATTGATATGGAATTCGATGATCAAATATCAGTTTATTTAAGATTGTACATATTTTAATGCAACACTTCATTTTTATGAATAAACTACTGCACAAATACTAATATGTAATTGTTTTGTAAAACATTAATTTAAACGAAGATTTTTTGCAATGAATTTTCTTGACAGTAATATTGTGTGAATTCATAGAATGTGTAATATTTCTATTATAGTCAACATTCTAAGTCACGAGTGTATAGTCATTATTGATTGTTTTCCAATCAATGCGAAAATCAATGATCGACACTTGGTCAATTATTGTCATATATGCGCGCTTGCATATTTGCCAATATTTTGGGGAATTTTATTTATTCAGGATTTTGTGAGCAATTAAACTCAAGTAAATATGGAATTAATTTGAATTTTTCCAATTCAAAGGCATGGTTGGAAATATCTGAGAAAAAAACTCAGTTTTTCTCTTTCACGTGTTTCGGTTGTGTTTCATCAGTGCCAAACTGACGAGTTCAATTCCTTTGGCAGACACGTTTAACCACTACGCCACCAAGGCGATGATATTTCTAAGTTGAAACTTCATCATCAGTTATCTTACTTAAGTTGAATTTCTCAATCGTCAGTTAAACATAGTTTTTTTATGGAAATTTTATTCATTTTGAATGCAGATTTTTTGTATTGAATTTTCTTGACAGTACTATTGTGTGAATTCATAGAATGTGTAAGTTTGGCACTTAATTTGAAAGGTTACGAGTTCGAATCCCAACCGAAACACGTAGAAGAGAAAAACTGAGTTTTTCCTGAGATATTTCCAACCATACCTTTGAATTGGAAAAATTCAAATTAATTCCATAGTTACTTGAGTTTATTTCTCACAAAATCCTGAATAAATAAAATTCCCCAAAATGTTGGCAAATATGCAAGCGCGCATATATGACAATAATTGACCAAGTGTCGATCATTGATTTTCGAATTGATTGAAAACAATCAATAATGACTATACATTCGTGACTTAGAATGTTGACTATAATAGAAATATTACACATTCTATGAATTCACACAATAGTACTGTCAAGAAAATTCAATGCAAAAAATCTTCATTCAAAATGAATTAAATTTCCATAAAAAATTATGTCTAATTGACGATTGAGAAATTTAACTTAAGTAAGATAACTGATGATGAAATTTCAACTTAGAAATATCATCGCCTTGGTGGCGTAGTGGTTAAACGTGTCTGCCAAAGGAATTGAACTCGTCAGTTTGGCACTGATGAGGTTACGAGTTCGAATCCCAACCGAAACACGTGAAAGAGAAAAACTGAGTTTTTTTCTGAGATATTTCCAACCATGCCTTTGAATTGGAAAAATTCAAATTAATTCCATATTTACTTGAGTTTAATTGCTCACAAAATCCTGAATATTAATTTAAACTTTAGTTTTTATAAATTTTGTTTAATTTGAATATCTTAAAGTAGAATTTCGAATAAAAGCTATCATTTTATTTTAAAATACAAAACGAAATATGTCAAATGTCATGGATGAAGAACGCACAGATATACAAATTACGGGCTAGGGCCATCTTCAGGATAATAAATCTAACAGTAATAATTTTAATATTTTTGATAGTTTTATGATCCTGAAGATGGGCCTAGTCTAAAATATGTAGATATTTAACAATAAACAAAGTATTTTAATTCAATTGAGGAAGAACAAATTTAAAATCAAATATTATAAATGGTATGCAACAAATTTTAAAATACGATAAGATAAGCCACAACAATTTTGAGATAACTCTTAATTTCTGGGGCGCATTTCTCATGTTTGAACAGAGCGCAAAAATGTCTTGCACCGGCCCTGGCGGCTCATATATGTTTTGAAAAACTACACTGCATGGTAATTTTAAATATATTTTGTCAGTGTAGAAGTCGTCTTCTTCCATAAAAAAGTTTTGCTAAAGACTTTTTTTTATAGTAGAACACTTTTTTTATAATACCCCAACGAATTTCGTTTCTACAGGAGAAAGTTTCTACAGCTTTTCCATAAGAAGACTGCACTACGATTCTATCTCGATTCTTTCTTTAACATTTAATATCTTTTGATTGGTTAATTTGCCACCTTTTTACAAGTTTTAATTAAGTGAACTAAAGCAAAACATATCAACAATGTTTACCGTGAGAAAATGATTTTTAATTTTAAGCAATGTTTAAATTAAAATATGTATACAAAATATAACATGAAAGTGAACTTCAAAAAATTAAGTGAAGAGAAAAATTTATAAGGACTCATTCATCAACCAGAAACAGACGAAGAAGGTAAAAAAGTTTATAGGAAAAAATAAAAATAAAAAAAAATAATAATCGTAAATAGAAAAAAAAGTGTATGTCATTGTGATTGTGTTAGTGTTTATTTAAAGGACAAAAAAACAAATAATCGAAAATAAGTGTATTGTATAGTGTTTGTGTTTGTGTTAGTTAGTGTTTATGAAACTGAAATTGTTAAAGAACGGAGGCGTACAATTATATAATTGGTGAGATTGTTCTTTTTTTTAGATAATTATTTGGTATTTTATATTTGCCGTTACCAGATTGGCAGGTAAAATTTTACCTTTTATTGTTTTGACGTAATAAATTTATTTATTATTTTAAAGCATAAATTTATTTAATATTGCTTGGTAACAGGGAAGGTCAAATTTGGTTTTAGTTGTTAGTGAGATTTTCAAATTTAACCCTTTATTTGTACTCTTCAATTTTGTAAGTGTCTTTTGTGTCCCCATTTTTATTTTTTGCTTTTCTGTTATCGAGCTACTGTTGCATGAAACCTGCTATCGTGTTTTTGTGACAGAGATACCCAGTTTCTTTTGTATTGTGTAGTGTTGAAATTTAGGCCTGGCCGAATTTCAATATCTATACTTGCAATGTCAAAGGGTAAGTCTTTGTCTCAACAAAAATGCAGCAGAGTTAACCAACAGCTTAGCATTGACTTCACCAACATAAGAGGTCTCAATTCGAATCTAAACGAGGTTCATCACTACATCGAAAAAAATAAACCTGACATATTGTTTCTTACCGAAACAATTGTTAGTGGCAAAGCATCGAAATTGGATCTCGATAAATACCGGATACCTAGTTACGAATTGGAACATTCCTTTTATAACAAGCATGGTGTCTGTGTATTTGTTCGAGATTCACTTTCATGTATGAGAATTAAGGCCTACGAGTTGAACTCTAAGCACCATAATTCTATAGCACTGAAGATCTCAGGTGTTGATAAAACTATGTTTGTAATAGGATTATACAGATCCCCAAATTCTCCCTCAGGATGTCCCTTTTTCGATAAAATATCGGCTAATCTAGACAAGATTACCACGGACTACCCCAAAGCAAGACTGGTCATTCTTGGAGACTTCAATATTCATAATAAAGAATGGCTTAAGTATTCATCGCGCACTGACGACGTAGGAAGGCAAGCCGAACTGATACTCGCAGATTATCACGGTTTGACGCAAATGATGGAGTGTCCCACTAGAATCGCAGACAATTCACATCATAACAATAAGTTGCTGGATCTGTTTTTGACAAACAAACCAGATACTACGAAGACAAAAGTTGACCAACCCCTGGGATCATCGGACCATTTACTAATATCAGCAATAGTGCAATTTACATCACCGACACAAATTAAAGCCAATCCTCGTCGGGTTTGGAACTATAAACGCGCTGACTGGGAAGGACTGAGAAACTTTTATGATGAAACACCTTGGAAAACTATTTGTTGTGTTGATCAAGATCCTAGCACATCGGTAATAAGAATTTCTGAAATCATAAAAGAAGGAATGCGACGGTTTATTCCAAATCGATTAATCACTCCTAAAACTGAGCCTTGGTTCACACGGGATGTTGATGAGGCAGTAAGTAATAAACGCAAAGCATTCAAGACGTATAACGCCAATAAAACACCTGAAACCCATAGCGCCTATAAGAAAGCCAGAAATATTAGTAAATTCCAAATAGACTTGGACAAAGACGCGTTTATCCAGAAGAAAGCAAAGAAATTCGCCGAGCATCCATCTGGCTCACGTAGTTTCTTTCAGGCAGTTAAATCAGTCCAGAGCAATTTTACTCGATCCTCTATTCCAACCTTAGTTCTGAATGACACTCCCGTGAGCGACTCGAAAGAGAAAGCGGATCTTTTGGGTCGTATTTTCGCAGAAAACTCAAACATAGTTAAACCCCCCCATTCTCCTACACTCATTCCCCCAGTTGTAACGAAAATGAAACCAATTATTTTTCGTTGCAATATTGTACGGAAAATGCTTCTTTCTATCAATATCAACAAATCTGCTGGCCCTGACGGTATTCCACCCCTCATTCTTAAAAACTTTGCTAGGCAACTAGCTCCAATTTTGACAAAAATTTTCTACTTATCTTATAAAACCGGAATATTTCCCGACTCTTGGAAGCTGGCCAGCGTTCAACCCATACCAAAGAAAGGCAGTAAGATAGATCCTAACAATTATAGACCAATTGCAATTCTGTCGGTTTTGGCTAAAATATTTGAAAAATATGTTAACTACAACCTAATAGATTATTTGGAAATGTCGCGAATTATTGATGATAAGCAGTATGGTTTTCGTAGAAGTCATGCAACAGGTGATCTGTTAGCCTACGTATCCCATCTCTGGAACAAATCGCTGGAAAACCACGGTGAAACATTCAGTATTTCACTTGACATCTCTAAAGCATTTGATAAAGTGTGGCATAAAAATCTTATAGCTAAATTAAAATCTTATGGCATAGACCATCTTACTGTCTCATGGATTCATAGTTTTCTTACAGGTCGCCAATTTCATGTTAATTTAGATGGTATCACATCCAATATTTTCACAACCAATGCTGGGGTTCCCCAAGGTTCGGCACTCTCACCAACCTTGTTGCTTCTATACATTAATGACTTATTTATTGTTACAGTGCACCCAATCCATAGTTTTGCTGATGACAGCACATTGCATGCATCACATGCATCTCCTAAATTTCGATCTCATACTGCAGTTACCACTGATAGAGAGTTGCTAATTGATTCTATCAACAAAGATCTGGAGCGTATAATGGAATGGGGTGATCGTAATCTTGTTTCATTTAATCCAACCAAAACCAAATTATGCCGTCTTTCACAAATAGAGCGACATAAAAATTTTCCTATTAAAATAAACCATAAGGAATTGCGTGAGGTTGCATCAGTTAGACTTCTTGGAGTGGATATTCAAAATAACCTGAAATGGAATAAACATGTGTTCAACCTCGCTAAATCTGCAATGCAAAAATTAGGATTCTTGAGTCGATGTAAAAAGTATTTCAATCCCGAGCAAATTTTGCTAATCTTCAAGTCCTTTATTCGTCCATGTATGGAGTACTGCTGTCATGTTTGGGGAGGTGCTTGTCAGTCAACAATAAATTGTCTAGACTCTGTACAGAGAAAAGCAATACGGTTGATTGGTAATACCGAACTAACGGACCAGCTTGATTCACTCCAGCACAGAAGAAATGTGGCTGAATTGTCAATCTACTATAAATATAACTTTAGCGAATTCTCTTCTAAGGAAATTCAAAATATCCTTCCATCGTGTGCGCAGTATAATCGACAAACAAGAGCTGCCGAGTTATCCCATCCATTTGTTGTACAAATACCTCGTTGTAGAACTGTGTCCTTCCAAAACGACTATTTTAATAGAGTGGCCAAATTATGGAACTCATTGCCTTCCTCTGTATTTCCCGATGAATTTTCTCCTCAGGCATTTAAAGAAAATGTCCATCATTATTTAAAACAGTTAGTATAGTTATCCCTATATCCCCATTCCTTCCATTTTCCTCATCTCCTTCCCTTATAGTTGACATGGTATCTTCGGATATTCAAAGAGTCTAAATAATGTATATTTCATATTTAGTGTGCTAAACATGTCCAACTAATTAATAAAAAAAAAAAAAAAAAAAAGGAAACGCTTATGTTTACTAATAATATTTGTTCAAATTTTTATATAAAGAAAATAATGATGGCGACTGATATTTCTGTTCGGTAATATTAAATTAAAATAATTTTTATCTTTATTTCAATAAACAAATTTCTTTTACGTTTTCAGATGCATCGGGAGAAAAAAAAATGGTAAAAATTAATGTAAATTTTGTATTAAGTATAAATAAATAAATTTTAAATAAATTAAATTCAACTAAAACAAAATATGTTTTAATTATATTGCAATGTTTTATTCAAATTGACTATTGATAGAATCGTAGGTGAAAACTAACAAAATTTCTATAAAGAATCGTTGAAGAAAGTTTTTAAAATTTCACTACAGAATCGTTAAGGAATATTACATAGCGATTCAAGTGGTAGTATTACATGATGAATCATAGTAGAGCATTCGTTCACGAATCTAGCGGACATTTTATTTTTTTACAAACAAATTTCCATACCTTTTCCATCACGATTCTACTACTCAGTAAAGAAGTTTCTTCAACGATTCGTGGACGAATCGATGTCATTTTATTCGCTGGGACATGCATTCCTTTAGAACAAAATAGTTGCTCAAAGATGCTTTTGAGTAGATCACCAATGGAACGCCAAAAATTTGAAAATTTTTCAAAAGAAACCACACAATTTTTTTATTATCAAAATTTTTTATTTTGGGCTGATATTTAGAACTGACTGGTCCATTTTATTATTAAAAATACCAAAACAAGTTTATAACTGATTTAAATAAAATCGAATAATAAACTGCTTTACAACTAACAACTTGTTCGAGGTAGAGCAGAAGCAGATCAAAGCAAATTTGAGTAAGTTTGATTTTCAATGGAACGCGCCTAATATAACAACTTTTTCAAAATAAGTCATGGAATAAATAAAAAATTTTCATATTAAAATATTTTTATATCTTCTATTTCAAAAAATAAAAATGACAGGAAAAAAATATTAATAGAGAATAACAGCTTTATTGTTTTTCTTTGTTCCGCACATCGGTAACAGCATTTTAGCCCATGTTATCGGTGTTAGACTTTCAACTGGGATATTACGTACTACCCATGTATATAAATAGTACAGTTTGGTGTTTAGGGAAGTGTTTGGCGTTTCAAATTCGATTTTTTGTCGCAGAATGCTTCAATTCAAACCAGCATAAAATAATACTATTAAAACGAAAAATAAATTTATAAAAGTTAATTGATTTTATATTGTTTTTATTATAAGTGACTAAAATTTGATTTGATTTTTAAAAGTAGGTATCAACACTATTCCAATATAGATTCTAGTGGTTATATATGCTATACTATCGGACGTTCAATATTGTTTTAAGATTTTTGTTTATCAACATGATGTATTGCTAAACAAAAATACTTAAAAATTAGCTTCGTAAATTCGTAACAAACATAAATTATTTAATAATTCTATAGTTTAATTACCATTAAGAGCAATACTCTAATATTTGTTCTAAAAAAATGTATCATTTTCAGACTAAAGTTAATTATGAATGCTCAACAATATCCTCAATACCACAAACGGCTTTCACAGGCCCCTAATAGTGTGAATCTTAACTCAATAAAATCGGACGAAAAATCGATAAATAAACCAATGCCAATTGGCTACAACAACAGTAGAACTTCTAGAGATTCAAGACCTAAAACACTTGGAAAAATAACATTTTTAATGAAGTTTTATGTAATTCTACGAAAGACTTCCATTTTGATCATTTTTCTCAAAACAATTAAAGTCTCAAATCAGGATAAGACAAATAAAACTAACTCTCTCCTTTATTAAAACACTAACACCGGCAAAAATAAAACAAAGACAAAGTTTGTTTACCCCTGTTTAAAGTGTTGAACCAAAAAGTGAAGAAATTCCTCTATATGATTTGTGGAGTATTGTCAATAAAAGCAGAATCTATAATTTCAATCAAGGAGAATAAAGAGAATGAAAATAAATTCAATCAATTATGTGACACTAGTAAGGATAACAAAATTGAAAACGCATTGGAACCCGAATACAATTCGAAATATGGAAAAGAAATAACTAAAGAAAATTTTAGATTAACTAATATAAGATCTAATTTTGATACTGTTAGAACAAAGCAACGATTATCTGGAAAAAATATTGTTTCAAATTGTTCTTTAAAGTGTAAACCTACTTTAGTATCCCAATTGCCAATTGATGGAAAATCTAATATGTCATTTTGTAAAACCAACAAACAGAATAATAGCGTTGCTTTTACTTCTATTGCTCCAAAAGTAAGTGATACAGTACACAATCTACAAAAAATAGAAAAAATATATTATCACCTCAAACTAATATACAAAATACTAATACTCCAAATACCATATCCTCAAAAAAAGGAAATATTAACTCAAAATCTGTAATGGAAAACCCGAGCTTAAATATGATTTCAAATACCATAACTCTGGAAAGTCACCACTCGACTCGAATAAAAAAAAAAATCACTCCAATCCATTCAGGTCGTGTATCATATTCCTAAAAGGTCTTATATGTAAATTTTGCGGTACACGTTTTTTTAATATTTTTGCATTAAAAGCTCACACCGTATGTGCTAATATAGTAAAGGAGACAAGTGATGATTGATGAACAGCTCAAATAGTATATAATAATGAATTATAAATATTTTGTAAATTTAAAAGCATATAATTTTTTGTGAAATTTAAAACCACAAAAAAACTACTAAATATTTAAGAGCGATTTTAAGTTTAGAGATCCTAGAAAATTCAATTGGAAAGCTTCAAAACAAATTGTATGGAATAAATTCGTTTTGATCGTATTCCGTGTTTACTTTTATTAACGTATAATTTAATTTAGTGGTGTGTCCGAACTCGCGTAGTTTTTGCGCATTCATTTAACTACTTTTTTTAGACACTCGCTGTTTAGCAAATATGTGTATCAAAACCTTAGCAACCTAGATGATACTTTTTCTTGTAAATCAAGTCTTTGAGGTGTGGTAGTTTCTTTTCTTCCTATTGACAGAATCTACATTCGTCTGTCCCAATATTCTTGAGGTGTTTTCTTAATTTATAGTGTCTTACGCGGTATCATAAACCTCGGCCGGTCCGTTACCGTTAACAATAAAAAATATCTATATAATACATAATAGGTACACAAACCAAAATTTTAGGACGCCACGTTATTTAATAATATTAAAACATCTAATTAATCGTTTTGAATCTGAAGATCACGATTGAATATTTTTTTTGGTAAAAATGAACAAGTTTTTAATTGTTTTTTTATCGTACATTCCTTATATAGCACCAATCGCAGCCTATCGTATTTTTCCGTCATCGGAATCCTATGATTTCAGTTTTCCGTTTCAATGGGTTTTTACTATAGAAGTCGTTTTACTATCAAAGTTAATTGTTAATCAAAGTTAATTTTGAATCTGAAGTTAACGATTAAAATTTTGTTGGTAGAACTGAACAAGTTTTTAATCATTGTCTATAATTAGTACGAAAAATGCGATTTCGGGTGGTGCTATTATATACAAATTCTGCATATAATAGCACCACCCGAAATCGTATTTTTCCGTCATCGTATTCATATGAAATTTATGCTTAAAAATTTTGAGAAAAAACCGTGATAAATAATAGAAACAAAAGGACCGTTTGCTATTGGTTTCTATGCTAATTATGAAAATAAATAGGTTTGTATCGTTTTTTCGGATAGAAACGGAAAATAGTCGTACCGTTATTTTTATGAAGCGCCAGCATTTCTTATTGTTTAGTTCTGACAATACGGGAACGGCGTTTTTGAGTTTTTTCCATCGGAGAAGGAAACATTACTATCGTTCAGTTTTCTATCGTTTTTTACTATAGAATCGAGATCGATCTAGATGTGTTTTCCGCCTAAGGAGGATGGATTATCTTTAGTTTTTAATCGTTTTCAGTTTTTTTCCAAAATATATGGAGCGGCATTATAGGGTTTTGCATTTTGTGGAAGATGTATTAAGTATCGTCTTTATTCGTTTCCAATAGTTTTTTCCCGATAGATAAGCAAACGATAGTAAAATATCCTGTTTAAATGAAAAAAAACGATAGGCGTATGTAAAAACAGTAAGTTTGAAGTAAAAGCTTTTGTAAAAGAAAACTTCAAAAATTAACATGCAGCACTTATAAGATTAATGCATTGAAGCTACGGAAAAAGCATTATAAACCTTCGAGGAAGAGTTTAGATCTGGCACCAGTGCGAAATAAATCCATAAAGCTCTACCAGATAAGCAGAATCTCAAGGAAGCAACAAGACTAGGAGAAGAATTACGAATGGCCAAGAGGAAATCCGAGGGAATTTTTTGTAAAACATTGAGGAATCTACAGGGCTCTTAGGTTCAGGAATATCCTTGCCTATTTAGTTAGGTCGGATGATACATAGACCCTAACTACTTGCAATCTCTTCTCTCTCTCTCTCTCTCTCTCTCTCTCTCTCTCTCTCTCTCTCTCTCTCTCTCTCTCTCTCTCTCTCTCTCTCTCTCTCTCTCTCTCTCTCTCTCCTCTCTCTCTCTCTCTCTCTCTCTCTCTCTCTCTCTCTCCTCTCTCTTCTCTCTCTCTCTCCTCTCTCTCTCTCTCTCTCTCTCTCTCTCTCTCTCCCTCTCTCTCTCTCTCCTCTCTCTCTCTCTCTCTCTCTCTCGTTCCATAACCAGTTGACCCCAGTTTCGACATCCTATATCACGAAGGTCTTGGATGATGTCATCACGCCAGCGTTGTCTAGGTCTTAGATAGATAGATAGAAGGGGGTGGACAGTTTGCGCAAGGCGTAACTTGTCCTGGCGCGCAGACTCTTCGGTCCATAGCGCGAGTTTACACGACCGCGAAAGATGTTTTGATCGCAAAAGTTTTGAGTATGCGTAGAAAACTCTGTATGCGACAGAGACACGGGCTTTGATATCTGCCTGCATGTCATTTGACGATGTTATTACAGACCCGAGGTATTTTAAGTTTTCCACGCGTTCCACTTCATAGTCGCCAGTATCCAGATTTCCAGGAGGTATGTTCTTAGATGTTGTTAACACTTCAGTTTGAGTGCGGGATACCAGAGGTTGTCGCGGATGATACTATCATATGCTTGCCTGAAATCAACGTAGAGCTGGTGAATGCTGATGTTGTACTCCCAACATTTTTCCAGAATCATCCTTAATATAAACCATGATCTGTGGTTGAGCGGTTGGGACGAAAACACACTGATAGTTACCGATGATAGATTCGGCGAACGGGATGAGTCGAGCAAGTACGACATTTGCTAGTATTTTGTATGCAGTATTCAACAGTGCGATGCCACGATAATTTGCACACTTTACACGGTCACCTTTCTTATGTAGCGGAACAATGAGAGCTGTTTTCCATTCAGCAGGTAGTTCTTCTTGGTCCCAGATTGCAAGAATCAGTTCGTATATACGTGAGACAGAGCTGCTCCTCAATTTTTCAGAAAGTTCTGCGGGAAATTTCATCGAAACCTGGTGATTTGCCATTTTTTCAGTTTTTAATGGCAGCTTCCACTTCTTCTATTGCTGGGTAAGGGACAAAAATCTCCTCAGTTGATGGAGCAATTGCTCGAATAGGATGAACTTCATTCGTCCTATTCAGTAGGTCTTGAAAGTGGGATCGCCACACTGCCAGCACATCACGTTCACTTGTTGTGAGTTCATTATTTCATTTTTGATGGCTGTAGATCTTGGGTGGAAATCTTTGTCAGATTCCGTGCATTGGCAAAGCACTCTTTTGAATTCCGTTGGCCGCATGTTGGTTGATGTTTTCGATACAGCTCTTCATGTGTTCGCGTTTTTTTTTTACGTAGAAGTTTTGCTGAGGCTTTCCTGGCGCATAGATAATCAGCTTGGGAGCTTCGGGTGTTCCTTGTTAACCATTTTTCTCGCAGTTTTTGTTTATGTTCAGCGGATTGGCGGCATTCGTCGTCAAACCATTCATTGTGTGATTTCGGTGGTCGTTTTCCGATTGTAGTTTCTGCTACGGCTATAATGGTTGATTGAAGCGTTTGCCATTCTTCTTGTATGTTTAATGGCATCTCAGAAGAGATGTCATGCTCTTCTATGTTTTGTGTTATTATTTCCTGATATCTATTCAGCGTTTCCGGATGTTTAAATGCTTCGACATTCCAGCGCACGGTCTTTTTTGCTTGTCTGTTAAATGTAGATGATAATTTGCACTTGTACTTAAAGATGACAAGCATATGATCGGTGTCCATATCAGCACCTCTGTATGATCGAACGTCAGTTATACTTGTAGAGTGTCTCTTAGAGATCATGACGTGATCGATTTGATTTTCCGTTCTTCCGTCATTTGATTTCCAAGTTGCCTTGTGAATTCTCTTGTGAGGGAAGAAAGTGCTGGAAATTACTAGATCATACATTATAGCCAGCTCGACTGCGCGAAAACCGTTATTGTTGTTGGTATGATGCAAGCTGTTGGGGCCGATATGTGTTTTAAGTTCTGCAATCCTACCGATTTGAGCATTAAAGTCCCCTACCACGATTTTTATATCGTGCCGCGCGATGTTATTGATAACTTCTTCGAGTTCTAGGAAGAACAGGTCTTTAATATCATCTGCTTTATCTTCAGTAGGTGCATGAACATTGACGATCGTTACATTGAAATTTTGCGTGCGGATTCTCAGTGTGCTTAACCGCATATTAAATGGGCAGAAGTCGATAACATGCTTATTCACGCGACGGTGTATAAGAAAGCCAACTCCAAATTCTCCTTCGTTTTGATGACAGCAATAATACAGAGTGTATCCTTGCGCTGTTTCATGGATTCCACTGCCTGGCCATCTTAGTTCTTGTAATGCCACTATATCCAGTGTGTAGCTCTCGACTTGTTGAGTAAGTTTTAGGAGATCTCCTGGTCTTCTGAGGCTTAGCACGATCCAGGTTCCCATTTAAATCGTAGTCCGGCTACAGTTTCCGAGGTCGTTCCAATAATGAATCCGAGATATTCCGAGGCCTGTGTACAGAATTCATGACAATAATTTTTTACGGAAATGGGGTGTTAGCCCTTCGCCCAACCCAAATTTTCGTGAATGGGTTCGTTCTGCATCTTAAGGTCACCAGAAACAACCATTTTACACGTTTATATAGCGAGCCGCTTGATCGAAGACAGACGCCCGCTGAAAACCGCCCCTTACATGGAGAACAGACGCTTTTCACACATTTATATAGCGAGCCGCTTGATCCAAGACAGACGCCCGCTCCTCCAAGTCGCCCCTAACATGGAGAACAGACGCTTGAGTTGCATTGGTTTTAGGCGCCAATGACTCGCCATGGTTGCAGAATCATTGAGTATAAGCAGTATTTACTCTGCCCCTCTCAACTACACCAATTCTGTTAGCGTTACCCAGGTAGCACGGCGTGGACGTAGAATTTCGAATTTTCGCTACCCAATGACTTAGTTTGCATTATCTAATAATTTGAGAATTGCCAGTACGTTCTTTCCGCATCATTCGATTCATAAGCAGACTTGGGTGTCACCGAATGGAAACACTCAAAATCAAATTGATCACGTGCTAATAACAGCACGTTTCTTTTCGAGCGTTCTGGATGTGCAATCCTTTAAAGGTGCATACATTGGAAGTGACCATTTCTTTGTATGTGCTACGATAAGGTTCCACTTCACAAATCCAGGCATTCCAAAATTCAAACAACGAAAACGTTTTAACATCTCATCATTAAAGAATGCTGAAACAGAAGAGAGATATCAAATCCATATTGCCGAAACATTGGAGAAATCAGAAACCATTAATGGAGACGTCGATAAGTCATGGTATTTGCTCAAAGATGCTGTTTTATGCGCTGCTGAGGGAATACTTGGACGACCACAGAACCACTCCGAGAAGCCATAGATGGATCAAGCATGCCTTGACGCTATCAAATATAAAAGAAATTGCTATCTGAAGTGTCTACAAGGACGTAACACCAGGTTCACGGAGGAGAACTATAAACTGGCAAGACAAGCCGTTACAAAACTATGTGGACGAACGAAGAAAGAATGGTGGAAGAGACAGTGTGAGGAGATTGAAAGCTGCAATAAGGAACATCAATCGCGTAACTTGTTTCAACAGGTTAACCCCTTAAAGAAAGGCCCTTTAAACTAGATCGGCTGCTATTCAAAACGAAGATGGGGAGCTACAAGTAGACCTTAAAAATATTTTAGATACTTGGGCCACTTACTTTGAGAATCTTCTCAACTTAAGTGACCAGCAACAAGTCGGGCGACGAGCAAAGCTTATTCGTGTGTCAAAGGTACATGTAGACAAACCAACCAAAGAGGAATTCGAAGCGGAGCTGTCAAAATTAAAACGCAATAAAGCTCCTGGTATCGACGATATAACATCCGAAATGATTGTACATGGTGGTGAAACTCTATCCTTAAGATTGTTTGAACTGGAGGACTGAAACCATGCCACAGGACTGGAACACAGCTATGCTGATACCAATCCATAAAAAAGGTAATCGCCTACAATGTGCAAACTACTGAGGAATCGCTCTCCTCTGCACATGCATATATTGTTTTTTATTTAAAATTTTGCATATTCAGCATCCGTCTTATTTATCTTCCTTATTACAGTTTGGTTCTTCCATGCGAACACGTAGACTTCAGTCTCTTAGTAGCAGATACTCTTGTAAACAATTCTCAGACTCTATTTTCGTTCATAGTATTAAAATCTATAATAATCTTCTTGATCATACTAAATGTTCAAATACTCTTGGCATATTTAAAAGAAAGCGTTTCAGTTACTTTGTCGAATTAATTTAAATATATAAGTTTTTTTTTTATTGTTATGAATTTCAATATTTTATGTTAGTATTAAGTATTTATTATATTTCATTATAAGCATTTTATTAAGCATTTATTATATTTCTTCTAAATTATTCTCCTATCCTTTATTCCTTTTTATTATGTTTATCACTCAATACAGACTTTGAGAAGGCTTGCCTTTCCTGTATTGTATTATATTAATAAATAAAATAAATAAATAAATAAATATAAGATCTTTTCCTACATTTTGCTATCAAAAATCAACCCTTTTGCTGAAAAACTGTTTGGAGAATATCAGTGTGGTTTCCGGCGGGGCCGAGGTACCACCGATGCACTTTTCTGCCGAGAGTTCAACATACCTGTACACCAACTCTTCATTGATTTCAGACAGGCCTACGACTCTCTCGAACGAGAGACTCTATGGTCTGCTCTGGTGTCAATGCGAATTCCTGGTAAACTGGTATCACTATGCAAAATGACAATACAGAACTCTCAATGCTGTGTATGAGTAGAGAACGAAATATCAAAGTTTTTTAAAGTCGACTTCGGTTTAAGACAAGGTGATGCTATCTCTCCTATACTTTTTAATTTAGCCTTGGAAACAACAGCATACTTACAGATATAAAAGCTCGAATCACTGCAGGTGATCGGACTTTATTCTCAATCAAGTCTCTCCTTGAATCACCGTATGTATCAACTAACACCAAGCACAAGTTATACAAGACATTGATTAGACCGGTTGTGATGCATGGGTCACAAACGTGGACCCTTACACAAAATGACATCGGATTTATCTGTATTTGAGCGTAAGATCAGACGCTACATTTTTGGTCCACTTAAGACAGACGATGGAGGAGAGTATAGAAGTCGATATAACTTTGAGATCAAAGACCTTTTTGAGGGTCCTGATATAATAGGTTGTATCCGTTCTAATAGGATTGCTTGGTTTGGGCATGTTCTACGAGCCGGCCGATTCACAGTCTGGAATGATTAGAAAAATGTACGTTAGTACCCCAGGGAGTGGGCGACCGCGAGGTAGACCACGACTACAATGGGAGACCGACGTAATAAACGACCTTAAAAAAATCGGCTGCCATGGTAATTATGTCGCTATCGCGAATGACCGTGGTGAATACTCAAAGTTGATTAGCCTGACAACAGTCCTACATGGAGCATGAACGCCAATTAAAAAAAAAAGAAAAGATGATACAATCAGCAAACTACTCAAAAACCTCTCCATTTAGCGTTTCGAAAAAATATTACAAAGTCACAAATTCATATTTCTTTCAAAATTCAAAAAACATTGTAAAAATTAAATAAAACCAAACTTTTTCCAAAATTCTAAAAATATTCCGAAAATTATTACAAAACCAAAGATTAGATTAAACTTTTTTCAAAAATTCTGAAAATATTGCAAAAATTATAACAAAATCAAAAATTGAAACTTTTTTCAAAATTCCAAAATTATTCCAAAAATTAGAATAAAATCAAATATTTAAACTTTTTCTAAATTCTAGTAATATTCCAAAAATTCAAGAATTCAAGCTTTTTCCAAAATTCTAAAAATATTCCGAAAATTCTTACAAAATCAAAGATTGAAACTTTTTTCAAAATTCCAAAAATATTTCAAAAACTATAACAAATTCAAAAATTTCCATGTCACATTTACGTCATACAAAGTACAAACAGCTAATTTTTTTTTCCAAAAAATTGGCTAAAGAAGTAAATGAAAATCATTTTTTTGACATACTTGACAATATTTTTTTGACAAACTTACTTTTACAATTCTTTTTGACAAACTTACTTACAAACAAACTTTTGACAAACGATAGAAAACGTTTAAAAACTCGTTTAGTTTTACCAAAAAATTTCAATCAAAAACTTCAGATTCAGAACGATTAACAACGATAGAAATTCTATCGTAAAAAACCCATTGAAACCAAATCTGAAATATCCCATTGGTTACGGTAGACTGCGATTGGTTTGTTTTTCTTAAAAAAATTTCATTCGTAAATTTCAGATTCAAGCCGATAGGAATCTGAAGGCGGAAAAATACGACAGGTTACGATTGGTGCTACATATGGAATGTACGATAAAAAACTATTCAAAACTTGTTCAGTTTTACCAAAAAATTTCAAGTCGTGATCTTCAGATTTAAAACGATTAACTACGATAGAAATTCCATCGTAAAAAAACCATTGAAACCGCAAAGTAAAAAATCCTATAGATAACGATAGATTACGATTGGATGATTTCTCCTGAAAACATCTCAATCGTAAATTTCAGATTCAGCCCGATAGAAATCTAATGACGGGAAAATACGATAAGTTACGATTGGTAATAGAAAACGATTCAAAACTTTTTCAATTTCACCAAAAAAAATTTCAATCGTGATCTTCAGATTCAAAACGATTAACTACGATAGAAATTCTATCGTAGAAAAACCATTGAAACCGAAAACTGAAAAATCCTTTGAGTTACGATAGATTACGGTGCGTTTTCTATCTGGCAGATATAGTCTATGCGTTTAAAATGATTAAATCCGATAGAAACGGATAGCAAACGATAGAAAACTATTCGTTTTCAATCGTTTTCTATCGATTTCTTTCGATTTTTTTTTATAAGGGAGACAGACGCCCGCTCCAAGCCGCCTCTAACATGGAGAACAGACGCTTGAGTTGCATTGGTTTTATGGCGCCAATGACTCGCCATGGTGCAGAATCATTGAGTATAAGGAGTATTTACTCTGCCCCTCTCAACTACACCAATGCTGTTAGCGTTACCCAGGTAGCACGGCGTGGACGTAGAATTTCGAATTTTCGCTACCCAAATGCCTCAATACACCACCCAAAATCTCCGCCCTGCCACCACTGTCCCCTATAAATATTTACACTAACAATGCATCCTCGCTTTTATTTTTCACGTAATAAAACAAACACCCTTCCAAGTTTTTTTGAAGATTTCCACAGTTTACGTGCTAGCTATTGTTATTTGCATACCAATAAGCATGCCTTGTAATGGTGCTGATACCCCGATGAATTTTCCAATATATAAAAATAGTTAGGTCTGGTCCAATCTTTCCACCAATGAATGACCACTAATCCACTTCCCACAATAATAATAATGAAGAGAAACACAAAATATGGTCGTTTTATATCATTTGATTGAATCATTATATCACTTAGTCACTAATTATTACAGGAACATTTCACTTAAAGTTTCACTTAATTATTACCAGTTTTCTTATTTCTAATCCATATTGAAAATTACTGTTAACTGAGTGAAAACTCAATTTATTGCCAATTAATATTGGAATAATATTTTCCTTCTTTTTTCTCATTTTTATTGATGCCTAATATTGTGATATTAAGTTATTTAATGAATAAATTCATTATTCCATATTTCAATCACTCCAATCCATTTTCCAATTCCTACTTTCTCGAACTCAATAGCTCAATCCCAACGAACTAACTCAAAAAAACTATAAAATATTTCCGATAGCAAGAGCCTAAAGAAATTGGTTAGCAAAAATATTCCTAGGTTTATTTGTATGTTTTTTTCGTTTTAATTCCTTTTAATTATCATTATAAGGCGAAAAATGAATAGAAAATAAATATAATTTTTTCTACTACCCAACATAAAAAATCTACTTTCGATGTTTGTTCATTGCATGGAAATAGTAGATTATATTACTAGTGCAAATGCGTTTTCTAAACAGCTAGTTTGCCAATAACTCGCGTTTGGAAAACGCATTCGCACTAGTAATACACACTATTTTTTGTAACAAGTGCGTAAAATTTATAAATATTTATTTAATTGTTCATTTAATCATTTATTTAACAAAGTTATAAACAAATTTAAGCTTTTTAAATAATTAAAGTGCGCCATCTTCGTTGTAATAGTTGTAAATTATACTAGCTCGAAAATATAAACATAGGAATCCAACTAAAGCTTTGAAAATCTAAATAAATTGTTTTTCTTGCAATTCAAATGATGCAATGTGTTTAAGTTGTTTTTACTTTTATGGTAAGGTATTTAAATTATTATTTTGATATTTTAGTGCTATAAAAATATTATATATAGATAGATATATGGATAGATTTAACTACAAATCTCACATGCAGGCGGCGTTACGGTCCAGGCTTACAACATTTTTTGTGGTCATATGTGCGGAAAAGTAGTTTTTTCTTTTATTCTATTCTAGTACAAAATTGAATATTTTTACGCATGTGTTACAAAAACTTCTTTTTCGCCACCAGTGTCGCGTTCTTTTTCTCGACAATGTTGACTATTTTTAACAATAGTTAACTTTCGTCGTTCTTTAATTCAATAATTTTAACATTGTGTAACAAAATGAAGTCATGATGTCGTTCCTCAATTCAATGTTAAACTGTCAAAAGTTAACATTTTGTAACAATTTCCAACTCACCTCCTAGACATGAATTATAGAATGTTGTTATGTCAAATGGTATGTTGTGATCTATTTATCTGTCAAAATGTTTATAATTAAGAGATTCGTAAATACAATTTCTTGTTTTTGTGTTTTGCAATTGAGTTTTATCATATATAAATTAAATAATTTTAATATATTTAATTTATGTGCTCAAATAGAACAAATTTATTTTTGGCAGATCAAAAGTCTAATATTTTGTCGTTCTTAAATTATAAATCAACATTGTCGACAAAACAAAACTTCACATGACGTTTCAACACAATTTTATGACATTTTAACAATGTTAGAAAATGTTAAGAAAAAGAACGCGACACAGTGATAAAAAAAACCTATACAAATTACTTTCGTACCTATAGTGACGAAAGCAATTTTTTAAAAGCCATCTATTTTCGAATTTCCTAACTAGAATAAACCATTCTAGAATACCCGTTAAGAGAATCAGTTAATTAATGAAATAAGTTTGTTAGAGTTAATTTAACTCTCGGGCAGATAACGTTAATTTATTTTTGAATTATTTACGGACATTAATAATAGTTAAATATATAATATTCATATATTCTTTTTAAATAGTTTAGTAACAAACAGTTAGTGTTAAAATATTTTTAAAAAAAATATTTCACATATGTATTTAACAAAAACAAAAAAAAATATTTATTTACGTAAAATAATTTAGGTTGTATTAAAATGTATCAAGAATTTACGTAACGTCATCCCCATACAAAAACTAAATCAAAACTGATGTTTTAGTTTTTATTTTAGAAATAATAGTCAAATTTTTAAATATGATTTTGTTTGACAAAACCGTCTTTAGCAATAAGCCTACTAGACGCGAAACGCAAAAAACAGAAATCAGAGATGTCAGAGATGTGTTGTTTAATGATTTTAAGGAATTTTTAGAGTAAATAAAATAAAAATATAGGATTTTGTAGTGTAAATAGCAGTGTTGCAAAACGAAAAAAAAAATCGTAACGTTATGCGTTTCGTTTTTATAACAGTATATTTATTTTTTCGGTACGTTATTTCGTTATGAAACAGAAAAATATTATATTTTATTATGTTATAACGTTATAATTACGTTATTTTAAAATTAAATGTAATGTTTAACAGATTAGTTTTAAACATTACAATTTAATTTTAAAATAACGTAACTATAAAATTTGACTCATTTCAAATTCTTTAATTTTAATAACGACACCTTTTATTATTCACTATTGTTATATATAAAAAACAATTAAAAAACAATAATTTAAAAATTTTTAAGTATATATATTTTTTATAATTCACACTACTATAGTTTTGATCTCGTGGAGGTCATCAACGGGCGTAGATATGTAACTGACGTAATTAAAATTAAAGAATTATACAATGGATTATTCACGTCACTCCGACGAATATTTTGAAATCATTTTAATATTAAAAATAATTAATTTTTACCAAAACTAAGCGATCTTATCAGGAGTTTTCACAAATCTGATAGTTTGTTTATAACTATTAGAATTGCTTTTAATAGATCTTCAGATTGATTTCTCGGCCAGCATAAAAACATTCTTTCTTAAAATTATTCAAAACACCTGTGATACAGAAACGGCTACTACAGACTTTAAATTATTTAAAATAAACTTAAAATTGTACAACATTTTATGCCCGATTTATAGTCGGTAACTTTAACTTAACGTAAAGTACAAATGTATGAAAATGCACTAGAGCATTTATAGTCGTTAACGCAAAATTAACATTAACTTAACGTAAAGTTCATTTCATTCTATCTTAAAGATTTTGTTAAGGATTTTTTGACGTTTGGTATAAAAACTAAAGAAAAGTAATATTTAATTGCAAGTGTCCATAAAAATAAAATTTTATTTTTTAAAAAATGCAAAGGATATAAAAAAAAGCGACTTTAAAGCCAAATATTAGCAGAAAATTAATATGAAAATAAATTTTTTTATTTTTAAATTTTGTATCAAATGTATGTTTCGAATTTTATTATTTTAAATTTTGATTTTAAAATCAGTTTATTACTTTTAAAGAATTGATTGATTTGTAACATTGATTACAAAACCATAATTAATATCAGATCAAACGTCAATGAATACGTAATTTCTTACCGACTATAAATCAAAATTTTTAGATGTCTTAAGTTACGGTTAAGTTAAAGTTCAACGTTAAGTTAACGTTACCAACTATAAATCGGGCATTAGAACTACCAAAATCTGTAGTTTAAGCGTCCGCAAAAATTGATAAAGAGCAGATAAGTTTAATTTTATTCAACCGGTTTTTGCGTTTTGATTTTCATATACATAATTATAAAAAAGTCACCCGAAAAACGAAATAAAATATTGAGTTATCGTTACGTTTTACGTTATTGTAACGTAGTTTAATTTTTAAAACGTTATGAACGTAATTATTACTAATAACGCTATTTCATTTCGTTATTTCGTTTTTGCGTTACGTTACGAGTAACGTTTTGCAACACTGGTAAATAGAATAAAAACATAACAACATGAGTAACGTATAATGTGTATAGATAAGTAATATATAAAGCTATAATGAATAAATATGTAAATGTATAAAGTTCACGATTTGTTTGTATAAAAAAACAATCTAGCTTGTAACTAAAGACGGATTTATTTACGACAAAAAAATTGAATAAATTATTCATATTGAGTCATCTATTTTTTAATAGCAGAAATATAAATATTTAATATTGAAAATAGAAACTTTGATTTGTAACAGTACGTTTAAAAATGTGAATTGTATGTAATTATTAATTAAAATGTTTAATAAATAATGATAATTTTTAAAAAAGTAGTAGAAAATGTACAGTCTTCTACTTCGCGAAAATTATATTTTGAAAATATGTTGTTTTCGGCATCGTTGAAGAATATACTATAATACGGAAGTGTCAGATTTAAGAAATATTTTAAATAATTGTGTTCTTACACACAAGTGTATATCACTATAGGGACTGAGAACTGGCAAAAAAAGTATAACTGACACCGAAGATTTTGCCCATTACATGCTGCGAAAAGTATCAGATTTTCGTCAGTTTGAATACCCAAAGGATCTAGTGACAGATTCAAAGATTCTCTAGGCAAATAAACAATTTAAACCATTCAAGCCAATTGCTCCTTATTGTTTCTACCCGCTGAACTATAGAAAACCTTAGAGCAGACTAGATTAGCGGAATAAATTTTTTACGACCTGCGTTGCGTTGAGATGTCTGTCTCATATACCTGCTCAATGGACCGAAGAAAATTCAAACTAAGAAGGAAGAATCACTAGTAATATCGGACACTCCAAATTTAAAACGAGCAGACTCCTAATGACACGCCTACCTGCATAACCGAAAACCGGTGGTCAAACATCAGCACATGTAAGATAAGCAAGCAAATATGACGCAACATAGTCTTTCGGCGCTCCAAAGAACTGATATCCGTGCTCACACAGGACATTAGTTCATTGGTAGGGATTATCACTGCTTTGAAGAGCACGCCAAGGTCTTGATCTGTCTGTCAATGAACTCTGCAGAAATTATATAGGGATGAGACAATGAGAAACAATGTTCCATCTACTTCTTACGTGTCCAGTACAAGCCCAAAGACGGCAAATTTATGTTGTAACGCACATATTAAAAACTCTCACCAACCTGAGTAGTTTTAAAATTAAGGAAATGCTTAGCTTCAGAAGGAAACGATTAAAAACAATAGGTAATGCATTCCCCTCAAAAGCAAAACAACATAAGAACCGTTTTCGTTTCTATCGGCAAAAACGAAAGGCATTCATTTTTATTAAAAAACTGCATAGGAACCGAAACTAAACAGTCCTATTGTTTTCTATCATTTATCTTGACAAGGAATGACGATTTTTCCGATCTCATATAGGAATTTGATGCTGCAAAATATGATACGTTGCGATTAGTCATTAGAGTGCTAAATACGAAATGAATGATCGAAAACGAATAAAAGTTATTCAGTTTTACCAACAAAAATTTCAATCTTTAACTTCAGATTCAAAGCGATTAGTTACGAAATAAATAGAAATTCTAACGTAAACCAACCATTGAGTAACGTAAACCAACCAACCAACCAACTAGGAGAATATGTTTGGCGCTGTAAACAGTAAAAAAATATAAAATATATTCATTTATAAAAATAAAAATATTTGTTTCGCGTTTAAAAACTTGTGGCGTCATGTGTCGTGATAACTAAACCGAATACTGCGACCAACAACACTCCCAAACAATTTAGAAATTCCCTTAATTTGTACATTATATTCTAAAAATATTTAACATTGAACAAATAAACAAAAGCAATAATTAAAAAGAATGAAGTTAAATATATAAATAATTTATAAAATTGTATTAATAAAAAGAAATACTTGAACTCCGAATTCAAAGATTGCGTTGAAACGCTGTGCTTCTAGTCGGGGTCACCAAAATATAGCTTGTATATATTCGCGCTATATGATTAAGGAGATAATAATTCAATCTATATAGCTATAAGTTTCTCACTATAGTTCAAATTTCTGTAATTTAACAGCACTATGTTCTTGTAAATTATAATTTGTTGGTAATGGAAAATTAAATTCCTTCTTTACTTCAGTAAACGTAACTTTTACTTTGGAAAATTATGCAAGTAGAATAAACTCTCTCTCAGTTTGTTTTAAAAGCGTCTTGACTTTGGCTATTATATACAATATGAATTGTTGCTCATACATTATAGAAATCGCTTAAAATTGTCTTCAATACTTAATTTTGTAAATATATGTAATAATAAAAGATTTCAATGGTAATTTCATTTTTGATAAAAATTTTAATAATGTTATTCTTTAACAAAGTGATTTGAGTTTTTAATTGCATCCGAAATTGTTTTTATATTATTATAATAAGGGAATTTCAAAATATTTTCCAAATCGAAAAACAAGAACTCTAAAAAAAAACTAATTTGTTTTTTTTAAATATTTTTCACGATAAAAACATGGCCTACTAAAATTTTGAAATTTTTTAATTTAAATGTTCGCCACAGATATAACAATAGATTACGGTTGTTGGTTTCTTCTGAAAAAATCTCAATCGTAAATTTCAGATGCAACACGATAGAAATTTGATGACGGAAAAATAGGATAGATTACGATTGGTACTATGGAATGTAATAGAAAACGATTCATGACTTCTTCAGTTTCACCAAAAAAATATTCCAATCGTAAACTTCAGATTCAAAACGAATAAGATTAAAGGTAGAAATTCTATCGTAAAAAACCATTGTAACCAAAAACTGAAAAATCGTATATAGGCTACGATAGACTACGTATATAGATAGAATCATATATAGGTTACGATCTATGGATTCAAAACTATTGAAAACGATACGATAGAAAACTATGGACATTTTTTCAAGGCCACAAATCGATTAATCACTCCTAAAACTGAGCCTTGGTTCACGCGGGATGTTGATGAGGCAGTGAGGAATGAACGCAAAGCATTTAAGACGTATAACTCAAACAAAACACCTGAAACCCATAGCGCCTATAAGAAAGCCAGAAATATTAGTAAATTCAAAATAGACTTGGACAAAGACGCGTTTATCCAGAAGAAAGCAAAGAAATTCGTCGAGCACCCATCTGGCTCACGTAGTTTCTTTCAGGTAGTTAAATCAGTCCAGAGCAATTTTACTCGATCCTCTATTCCAACCTTAGTTCTGAATGACATTCCCGTGAGCGACTCGAAAGAGAAGACGGATCTTTTGGATCGTATTTTCGCAGAAAACTCAAAGTTAGTTGAGCCTCCCCATTCTCCCGCACTCATTTCCCCAGTTGTAACGAATATGAAACCAATTATTTTTCGTTGCATTATTGTACGGAAAATGCTTCTTTCTATATCAATATCAACAAATCTGCTGGCCTCGATGGTATTCCACCCCTCATTCTTAAAAACTTTGCTAGGCAACTGGCTCCAATTTTAACAAAAAATTTCTATTTATCTCATAAAACCGGAATATTTCCCGATTCTTGGAAGCCGACCAGCGTTCAACCCATATCAAAGAAAGGCAGTAAGATGGACCCAACAATTATAGACCAATTGCAATTCTGTCGGTTTTGGCTAAAATATTTGAAAAATATGTTAACTACAACCTAATAGATTATTTGGAAATGTCGCGAATTATTTATGATAAGCAGTATGGTTTTCGTAGAAGTCATGCAACAGGTGATCTGTTAGCCTACGTATCCCATCTCTGGAACAAATCGCTGGAAAACCATGGTGAAACATTCAGTATTTCAGTTGACATTTCTAAAGCATTTGATAAAGTGTGGCATAAAAATCTCATGGCTAAATTAAAATCTTATGGTATAGACCATCTTACTGTCTCATGGATTCATTGTTTTCTTACAGGTCGCCAATTTCATATTAATTTAGATGGTATTACATTCAATATTTTCACAACCAATGCTGGGGTTCCCCAATGTTCAGCACTTTCATCAACCTTGTTTCTTCTATACATTAATGATTTACTTATTTCCACAGTGCACCCAATCCATAGTTCTGCTGATGACAGCACATTGGATGCATCACATACAGCTCCTAAATTTCAATCGCATACTGCAGTTACCACTGATAGAGAGCTGCTATTGATTCTATCAACAAAGACCTGGATCGTATAATGGAATGGGGTGATCGTAATCTTGTTTCATTTAATCCAGCCAAAACCAAACTATGCCATCTTTCACAAATAGAGCGACATAAAAATTTCCCTGTTAAAATAACCTGAAATGGAATAAACATGTGTTCAACCTCTCTAAATCTGCAATGCAAAAATTAGGATTTTCTTGAGTCGATGTAAAAGTATTTCAATCCCGATCAATTTTGCTAATCTTCAAGTCCTTTATTCGTCCATGTATGGAATACTGCTGTCATGTTTGAGGAGGTGCTTGTCAGTCGACAATAAAATATCTAGACGCTGTACAGAGAAAATCAATACGGTTGATTGGTAATACCGAACTAACGGACCAGCTTAATTCACTCCAGCAACGAAGAAATATGGCTGAATTGTCATTCTACTATAAATATAGCTTCAGCGAGTTATCCTCTACCTTCCATCGTGTGCGCAGTACCGACAAACCAGAGCTGCAGAGTTATCCCATCCATTTGTTGTACAAATACCTCATTGTAGAACTGTGTCCTTCCAGAACGACTATTTTAATAGAGTGGCCAAATTGTTGAACTCAGTGCCCTCCTCTGTATTTCCCGATGAATTTTTCCCTCAAGCATTTAAAGAAAATGTCCATCGTCATTTAGAACAATTAGTATAGTTATCCCTATATCTTCATTCCTTCCATTTTCCTCATCTCCTTCCTTTATAGTTGACATGGTATCATCGGATATTCAAAGAGTCTGAATAATGAATATTTCATATTTAGTCGGACAAAAAGAAAACGACATAAGTTATCTTTAACTTTAAGTTACTATAAATGCTCTAGTGCATTAATTCAAACATTTCTACTTTACGTTTAGTTAACGTTTCAGAATAAGTTTGCCGACTATAAAAATGGGTTATAATATGCGAACTGTGGACTGTGAAATCTTTTATTAAAAAGTCAAGCTGGGTTTCAACATGCGAACTGTGAACTGCGGACTGTGGACTAAATTTCATATGCGAGTTTTATTTATCACGCACACATAAAGTTTTTTGTTTTATTTGTTGAATTTTATTTTGTTGCTCTTCAAAAATGGTTTGCATGTGCATTTTTAAACACGTTATAAAAATATCAATGTTGTTTTTATTTTTTTTTAAATTCTTTTCTTCATTCTTCTTTCGTAATTGTCTTTTCCGCCAAGATCCAAACATTGCTACTTCTAATTTTTACCAGAAATAATACACATGGGTATGCGCAGATTTGTTCCAAATAGACTGATCGTTCCGAAGGCTGATCTATGGTTTTCAGGTAAATTAAGGTAAATTTCAGGTAAAGGAATTAAAATAAAAAAAAAGCTTTTCAAAAGTTTATTCAAAATAAAACTGATGAAAACCTTAGACAGTACCGAATAGAAAGAAATATATGTAGAAAACTAATAGATGCAGAGCAACATCTATTTATTAGAAAAAAGGCTAGTAAATTTGCTGAGCATCCAACTGGTTTGCGAAAATTTTATAAAGCTAAGGCTGTTCCAGGAAATTTTTGTAAATCTTCCATACTGTTGTAATACTCGTTGGTGGTTCACCCTATGAACCCTTTGGACTTTTTCTACAAACAACTAAATAAAATATGGTAATCTATATTATGCCGGGGATCTGTTATGTTGCTCCCAGACGAATCCAGAGTTTGGGATCTGTTATTTAGAAAACACTAGCCTAACATTTTAATAAACTACTCAAAAAAAAACTTAATGTAAAATTGTTCACCTGTTGAGGATGATCCATTCGATGCATAGTAGACGGGATGTAAAGTCAAATTCCTTGCCACGTTGTTCAACGTTAGTATAATTTATTTTCGTTGCGCCTGCCAAAACGTTGTGTTATATCATCTGTTCGTTGGAATTCATGGGTCGTGATAGCATAAACATGCAGGTGTCTTAATACGATGACTGGTATGATTGATGATATGAAATCAACCAATTCTAGTTTCCTCCGTGATGAATCCAATTCACAGGAGAGAGGTATAAACCAAAAGAAAAGTTTTACATTGATTATGCTGTCTCAAGTAATAATTAATTAGCATGCACTACGTACCTCTAAACCTGGTACCACATGTACCAGGTTTTCAAAACAATAAAACGGAACGTTCTGGAATTACCGCTACTGACTGCACCGTAGTTCACCACTGACATAGGTAAGTTGATGTATATAAAAAAAAATAGAAGATTCCGTTTTTTTTCCAATATTTATTTACACAATATGTGTGTTATTAAGCGTGATTTTGTTTTGGTTTTATTTTTGGGTTTATTATTATTTAATTCTTTTTTTTTTTGGAGTTAAACTCAAACTTTTCCACTTTCTTTAAGGAACTTGAAAATACTAACAAACTTTATGTTTTACAAACTATTTAACATTTAATGAATATGTTCTTTCTATCGAAACCTAATTTTTAATGAACATTCGTCTTGAAAAATCAGATATGTATCCCTCACATGTGATATTTTGACATCTCTTATTTTAACAAAAAAACCAAAAATGAAACAGCGCTGAGTAAGCAATGAGTTCTTTTATTTATTTTCTGTGATATTTGAATTTGAGGCTGTTCGGTATGATTTGAAAAAACTGTTAAACTATTATGATTGTAAAAATGAAATGGAATATGGAAATATTTTGTAATTGAATCGAAAAAGAATAGAGATTGGTTTTAATATTATTATTGAGAATATAGCCGACGTTACCACCATGAACTCAAGGTGATAATCAAGGCATTTAACCTTGAAGTCACAAAAACGTCACCATCCCCTCCATGTCAGGAAACCACCGAACTACTTCCACCAATTAAACTGTATCTGGGATCGAAGTATCAACAGTCACCGACATCAAGACCGATGACCGGTTCCAACACTCATGAAGTCCCTAAGAACTTCACTGAGTATTGAGACCGACCATCCATCAGAACGTCAGCACTATGGACACCCCGATACAACCAGTAAGTATGACACGGAGATGTGAACCACAGCGAAGACAACTAGCCAGAGGAACGACCCTACCTAACGAAAAAACATCATTCCCTGATGTCCTTCGCATGATGAACTCCAAGATTCTTACCGCTCATATTTATGCACTCATAGAGTACATTTCCAATCTTAGTCTTAATCATTGCAGGTAAAAACTTTGGAGACAATTTTGCCGAGAACTTCTTAGTAGCGTCACTCAAATGATGTTGCCGTACAAACACACGTTGTTGTGGTTGAAAAGTCCGTAGTTTAGATCGCAGGTTATACAGATGTTGCGACTTTTTGAAAGCTGCTTTTAAGTTTTGTTGAACCCGGTTCCTGAGCAGAGTCAAATGATCAGAGCGTTCTATTTCCTCACCAGCATCTTCACCAAGCTTGTGTAGTGATCTCAACAAATGGTAAGTATTTCCATCCGAAACTGGATGTTGACCAAATAATAGATAGTACGGTGAGTACTTGGTAGCTGAATGTACTGCAGCCCGCAGTGCATAAGCGATTTCACCAATTTGTGAATCCCACTTGGTATGTTGATCTTTTATGAACGCTCGAATTGCTGCTAGGACTGACCTATTGACCCGCTCTGACGCGTTGCTTTGAGGACTATAGACACCGGTCCTAATGTGTTTAATGCCGAAATCTGACAAAAGACTTTGAAAGTTCGTACTAGTGAACTGTTTGCCATTGTCACTGTGTAGAAACTCTGGTACCCCATATGTAAGAAACACTTCGTTCCTCAGAAAAGCATATACCTTCGGTGAAGTTGCGTTTCTAAGTGGTTTCAGTAGTACAAACTTCGTCGCATGATCCAGAACTATCAATAACACCGTATTCCCAAGTGTAGAACGAGGGTACGGTCCCAAAAAATCTATATAGAGTCTCTGCCATGGACGTGCTGTTTCGAATTGATATTGCATCGGAGGACCCAATATCTGATTCGTGGCTTTTGTTTGTTTACATGTGTCGCAGGACACAACATAGTTGTGTACCTGTGACGCCATGGCCGGCCAATAATAAAGACATCGAAGTATTCTAATGTCTTTTTAACAACTCTATGAGCAGCAGTACTATCATCATGATGTTTCTGAATCATGTTTGAAGTCATCGGTTTCGGTGTCCAGAGCTTCCACACAGGAACATCGTTAGGTATTGCATCAGGTCTTGGCTCAATACGTATGTATAGCTTATCATCCACGACTTTAACTGATGGAAAGTCCTTAGGTGATGATTGAACTTTAGCTATCATATCCGTATACTCTTTGTGCCGATAACCTTCATTGTCGATTTTAATGTCGTTAATGAGGATAGATGAAATACATGCTTTACGAAATAATTTCCTCATCCTCCAATATCTAATGTTACGTTCAAGACGTCTAAAATACGTTCGATGTAACGATGGGAAATTAAATGTGCTAAATGAATTTATTCGGGTTTCTTGAGTGGTGGCAGATCGTCCTGCGTCGCCATGTCTCTCGTCGATTTCTTCGGGCTCATTGGATGTTGAACCGAGGGTACCATCCCCGAAGCATGTACTCTCGGACGGTAGTTTAACGACGGGTGACAATAGGAACAATTTGCATAAATTACATCAGGCTTGTTGCACTTCCAGCAATATAATTTAATTCTGTTTTTCCGTGGACAATCCGGAGCTCGGTGACCAGTCACACCACAACTGAAGCATACTATTGGTTGTCTGGGCATTGATGGACCAGGTTGACTGTTGTCAGATGTTATGCCAGGTCGCTGAAATATCCGTCTCGGTGTTGAATCCATCGCTTCAATATATCCATGTCGTTCTGGTTCAACATCCACCTCATAATCCTCCATATGTTGTAGCTCGCTAATTCTTAAATTTGATGTTCTGGTCGGGACTGGTGTGGACCACAAACGTTCAAACTTCTGACATAAAGTCCGAAGTTCATCAATTGAATGTATTGTTGCTGCTAGTGTAGCATTTTTGAGCTCCACACTCAGTCCCTCCCGAGCAATCTCTAACATTTCACGGTCGGCAAATGGACGTGCTAAGCGACGGTTCAACGAACCAACCTCCACTAAGTACTCGTATACGCTCTCCTTTGATTTTTGTCTGCGGTTCAGAAGAACGCGCAAGATCGCCTTATCATCAGTGAGCGTACCGAAGGTTTGCAGGAGTCCCTCCCTTAACACTGGATAAGTCACCACCTCATATTCATGAGTTAAGTTCAAATAGTATCTGTCGGCAGCCCCCTTGAGGTACCGTGGAACGATAGACCTGAGGTCGTCCCAATACACACGGTCTCTCCTGGCAGCCGCCTCCACTCTATGAACGAACTCATGAACATCAGGAAAGTGACCATCTCCTGTGAAGGTTGAAACCCAATTTGAGTCATAACGACTCAAATTGTTCCCACGAACCCCTCGGTACTCCACTGGTGCTAACGCTGGAGCCGCGTCACGCCATACCTGAGGAGGTTGGTTGTATGGTGGTGTTGCTGTTAATGGAGCTTGTGGATATACTGGTGGTGGTTGTACCTGTGGTACTGATGGATAATTTAATGGTTGTTGTTGAGGCTGTTGTACCAACGCGGGATTGTTGTGTATTGTTCAGCTTGGAACGATGGACCCAATTGTGGTATTGCAAAGTCCTCCGCTCTCAATCGCGATTGCTGAAAATAAGCCGGTGGTAATTGTTCTGACCGTCTTTGTTGTTGATGATTTGGACGATTCAAACTATGTATTGTATCAGTTATTGGCTGTACCGGGAATGGAGTGGATCTCTCATCTGGCTGAAATGCAGGTGATACAGATGGTGCAGATGATACTCCTGGTTTATTCTGCATAATTGGACGTGTTGACAGCGATCCTATTATATCCCAAGCGCATGACAATTGCGAGATAGCGTAGGTGCGGGCTTCTTGCAAGTCATTGCGAGGACCCAACCTATTCATTCTACCCGTGTAATGCAACACTCGATTCGCCAAACCACCTAAGAAGGTCTGATTAATCGGTGGCTGGAGTCGTCGTACCTGATCCAAAACAAGTTGTGCTGCCTGCACCACCATTTGAGATTCAGCTACCAAGTCTCTCGCATGAGATACTGTTATTGGAACTGCTCCATGATCTGCGTGGTTTTGCAGCTCCTCTTCCCAATTGACCCCCCTGAAGTCCACACCCCGAACCAGACATTCGATCTGTAGTTCGCTGGGATCCAAACCATAGAACGGATGGTCAACGTCTATGTGGCTTGACATTTCGATAGTAAGTTTGTGACGAAGGATATTCTGGGGCACACCACTTTTGTGTCAAAAATTTGTCTTTACTTTCCTTCGTCCCAAGATTCCGAATTCCAGTTTATTTGAACATTTTTTTCATGTCTCATGACATTCCATTTCTTAAAACCTTATGTCTATATTTCCGTTTTGCTAATAACGTAAAATGGCATTAGTCTAAATTATAAAATTTTCCCACATTTCGTTTTCTGTAAATTTATCAGAAAACAATGAATATAAAACCATGGATTAACATAAGTTTAATCCAATTTCATTTTATAAAATTCTCATTTTTTTTGTCTTTTCTTCATAAGTCTGAAATTCAGCCTTTCATTTTTTTTGTAACTAAATAAGTTTTTCGTTTAATTGTGGGAAAGTTTCCACAATTTGATTCAATTTCTGGAATTCCGTTGGTTTTTTTCTTCTGTTTTCTCGTTGTTATTACTTTCGCTAACTAAGGGCATTTTTTTTTTGTAAAAAGCTCATATTAAACCGAGGTTTCGAGGGAAGACGAAAATTGTTGATCGGGAGTCTGAAGTGGTCTGAGAACGTTAACGGTATTGAAAACTACGGCGAAAGGAGTTTTTATTTTTCTTGTTTTATTTTGGTTTTATTGCGGTTTTTTTTGGTTCTGTATTTTCTTTCCTTTTGTTTAGTAATTTCGGTTTTTAAAATTGTTAAGTTCAAATAATTGTTGTGACAAAGTTATTTAGATTAATAAGAAAAAAGATAGAAATTAAAGTGTGTCCGATCAGAAGTTTTTTAAGTAAAAAGGAAACGAAAAATTTTAATAATTTAAACTAATTGATTCACCAATGTGTGAAGGAATTTTATTCTTGTGATAAAATTATTAAGTTCAAATTATTGTTGTGACAAAGTTATTATATTAATAAGAAAAAAGATAGAAATTAAAGTGAGTCCGATCACAAGTTTTTTTAAGTAAAAAGAAAACTAAAAATTATAATAATTTAAATTAATTGATTCACCAAGGTGTGAAGGAATTTTATTCTTGTGATAAAATTATTAAGTTCAAATTATTGTTGTGACAAAGTTATTTATATTAATAAGAAAAAAGATAGAAATTAAAGTGAGTCCGATCACAAGTTTTTTTAAGTAAAAAGAAAACTAAAAATTATAATAATTTAAATTAATTGATTCACCAAGGTGTGAAGGAATTTTATCCTTGTGATAAAATTGTTAAGTTCAAATTATTGTTGTGACAAAGTTATTTATATTAACAAGAAAAAAGATATAAATAAAGTGTGTCCGATCACAAGTTTTTTAAGTAAAAAGAAAACTAAAAATTATAATAATTTAAATTAATTGATTCACCAAGGTGTGAAGGAATTTTATTCTTGTGATAAAATTGTTAGACAAAATTTTTATTGTGACAAAGTTATTGATAAATATAGAAAGAAAAACAAAAGATATAAATAAAGTGTGTACGATCAAAAGTTTTTGAGTAAAAATATTCATTTGTTTTAATCTGGAACGAGGAATGGACATGCCGGCCACACTAGTAGACTGAAGGAAAATTAGGTGAGTCTACCTTGGATTGTCTAAGATTTTTGTTGCGTTATTAGTTTGTTTTTGTGTGTATTGTTTTGTATTATGGTATAATCGAGGTATAATCGAGGTAATGTTAACGTCACGAGTTACTGGGTTGTGGGGTATTGATTCTATTATCAATATAGAATTTGATCCCCCCCGTCAAACTAATGTAGTGTAAACGTTTTTATTTGTGTGAGAGAGAACATGGTTCACGGAAATGATGGTAAGTAGGAATATGGTAAGTAGGAATATGGTAAGTAGGAATTGCCGTCTTAGTTTTTTTTTCTTAATTTTTGTTTATCTTACTGAACCGCTCATTACTAGGACTACCTGGCTGCCGGATAAAATCCATGACCCCAAATGACTGAGCGAAGTCGAGAGCGGTATCCGGATCCACAGCCAGGTGGACAAATCTATAGCCTTAGCTTGTGCAACCTCTGCTTCCATCTGGAGGTCATAGCTTGCACTGCTAATCGTTACAGTGGCGCCCAAGTAAAGCTCAATTATTCATGATCCGAACGAACGGGAGGATCATGTGTCTAACCCGTAGGTCTGTTGACGGTGTTCTCTATCATACATGAATGTCATCCAATAATACACTTTCAAGTGGGATGATCAACGTGTATGGTGGATTGTGTTCTAATTTATCTAGAGTGTTCTAAGTTCTCGATGATGCCAGCCGATCAGCTGATCACTGTGTTTGTTGGAATCGTCGAACTGGGAGCACTATTTTTTTTGTTTCGGTTTTTTTTTCTGAGGACAGCGTGGTTCTCCAGTTGTTGAATAGCTTCGAGATGCTTCATCGCGGACATAGCCAGCGTATAGTTTTGTTTTTTTGGTTTGTGTTTTTGGTTTTAGGTTAAGGTTATTTATTGGCCGTTGAACGAGTTTGCTAGGCTGTAAAACGTAGTTTTATCGCGGACACGTCCGGTTTGTGTTTTGTTTTTTTATATAACAGCTGTAGTTTTGTGTCTGCTAGGACAGTGAAACATCTCGAAGAGTTACTGTGCGCAAGAGGCTCTGTTGTGGCAAATTTTAATGTCGGTTGCCGTTGAACAGAGCATCTTGGATTCATAAGTGGGTTCTCATCGATGTGGTCCAACAGTACGGCTGCTTCCGCAGTACACGTAGACCACAGCTAAAAGCTGTTGCCCGTCATCTAGAGAAACCATTATTCCTGAATTCCGAATACTCCTTCCCTATCCTAAATTCCTTGGTCAAACCTTATATTCGACACTGGAGTGACAACGCTGAAAAGTTGTAATCATATTTTAATTGTATTTAGTTTTCGGTATCGTTCTCTTTTAAAATTGTTTTGTTCTTATTTCTGGACCAGTCAACCACCCCGAGTTCTAAATGAACTAGACCTACTTTATTTTAGTTACATTTCTCAAAGTACCATTATCATTTTCAGATGTTGAAAATTTTGGTACATGAATTGGAACTCTCTTGTATATATTTTGCTGCGTAATTCTTATCGTTTACCAATCTTCTGTTTAGTCCAGAGCTACCTTTAGATGTTCTTGCTTGCCTAGCTTATCCGTAAACCATGTTCGCTCACAATATAGGTTTAAGGTTTCATTTAATTTTAAAGTAAATTTTAATTTTTGGTTAATTTTGTAGTTTAATAGATATATTTTTGTTTTGGTTATCATAAATTTATGTATTTAATAATAATTTTGGATTTCTTTTAGATAAGTGCGTTACAAAATTTTCTAGCGTTTTTATTATAATTAATAAAGGAATAATTAATAAATCAATAAATGATTCATATTTTTGGAAAGCAACTTGTCAATTATTCATAAGATTGATTGTTTTTAAGAAATTTATTTTGTTATAACTAGGTTTAGTAGTTTGGTCTAATTTGTTTCTTTTAATTGTATGAATTTTCTTTATATAAATCCTAAAAGTTTTTTTTTGTTAATTTTAAAATTAAAAACAGAAATAAAACAAAGGGAAACCCCTATATAGTACTTAACCACACACTAAGTTTGTGTATTTAAATCAAAAGGAATAGGAATTCAATATCAATCAAATATCAATATGAATTCAATTTAAATTCAATATCAATCTAATCCAAGCTAAATATCTTTAAATTTTAATGTTTATAATCAAATAAATTTTTTTTTTCTCTCTTTTGTTTTATTAGCAAAATTAAACATTGTTTTATCTAATACATAGTATGAGATATGAGTAGTGATTATCATCACTTGAAATGTTTCATTTCTGAAATATTTCAACAGAATAAGTTTCATGCTTGAAATATTACATAAAAAAAAAAGAAAAACTAGATTTTTCAATTTCATTTATTTTTTTTTTCTATAATTATAAGAAGGAAATCAATTTTAGTGATATCTCATTTTCCAAAATTGAATTATATATCTGTGGATATAGTCAACATGTACTTTGTTAATTATATTATTTAAATTTCAATAAAAACAAAACATTTGAATTGGATATTAATTTATTCACTCATGAAGCCTTATTTCATTCTCAAGGTTTAACGCTTTCCATTGAAGAACAAACTTGCTCAAATTCACTTTCATCTACACTACCTCCAACAAGTTTTGGTTGTGTTTTAGATATTTCAAGCTTCGTCCCAAAACCAAAGACCCTTATTGGCAGTTGCGATATAAGATAAGCTGAAAGCAGCTAAAATTAACAACAAGAGTCAAGCCAAGCTCTCAACACATATTGCGATATCAACGCAAGGTTAACACACCGCTATTCAAACAAACCATTGCAATCCAATGTCAATCATATACAGATTTAAGAGTGCACGAGACTGCAAGTATTTCATTATGACGAATGGAAATAAAAGAAACCAATAACCTAGTTATAACAATTGGTCAAGTTCAAGTTGTAACACTGAATTGCATTTGTGTTTACGTTGTGAATTGTTTTATTAATCTCAGGCTTCATATTACCCTGATAAAATTCTTACAAATATCAACTGTGTTTGTTTTGAAATAACAATTTATCTTTATATTATAGAATCGTTTTAATGTAATTGAATGGATGTTTGAATGGAATGATTTTAATATATTTTGATTTCGTTAATTTAGAAATATAATAGGAATTTATTTTGTTTGGTTGTTTGGTTTTGGTTTGAAGCTTTATAGGAGTTGTCTTCAAATGTTAATAAGGGTGGATTTGTTTTATTAACGCAACCACTTCATTTCTTTTAGAAAACACCTAACAAGCAAGTTACAACTTCTATACTGCAGAAACGGCATTGGGATATTACCTTCTCCAAACTGTCTACGTACAACCATTGGGAGGAAGCTATTGATCGTACAACATATCAATTATAGTTATAAATTAGCATTAAGTTTAAGATAAATTTATTCCTCTTTTATTAGTTGTTAGCAAAACACTAATTGTTAGCCAAACACTAATTGTTAGCCAAACACTATCTAAAACGTTAATTGTGCTATTGTTTTTCGGTCCAAATTCTGGTTTCATCTCTGTAGTTAAACGTTCGGGCATCACAATGTTACCAAATTTAATATTTAAATTATCTCCCGTATCGCTAATCCTAACTCTGTTTGCTACGGGCACCCCAGAGATCAAAGCCTGTCCTAATGTGCTCGGGATACATGGGGATATAATCATCACAAATTTGCAACCGGGTGACCGATGTACCATTACAGTTAACACCGTGTCGGTGGCCGTCGTAGAGAACGATCAAAGAATTAAGGGCATGTTCTTGGGACTTATCGAGTTTAAATGTACGAAATGCGAGGGTGACACAATTTCGAAGTATGAATGCCAAGGCTGTGTTGCCTGTTTAAAGGACGAACTAATTTACAGATGCTCCTCCTCCTCCTTGAGTACTGGGTTGGTAGTTATTATACTGCTGGTAATTGTTCTAACCATATGTATAGTGTGGAGGACAGTGTGGAAAAGGAAACCTCTGTCGCGCTGTAAGGCAAGGAATTGATTGTACGAGAAGGAAAGCCCAGGCGAATAGGCATCGCAGGCTTAATAAGGATTTAATAGAACTAGGCATCCTGAATACTCCTGATACCCACGTTGACGATCAAAGAGTACCTTTTGACGTCCTGATCGAAGAAAATTTAGACACAGCCACGGTCAGCAAGTATTCCGAAAGCGATCAAACAGAATTTGTAAAGAACACCGTTGCAGCAGCCGAATATTATGATCCAAGTGGTTTTAAGGATGTAGTGAGCCGTATGAATAAGATTGAACAATTTGAGGACATGCACATTAAAGACCCCGAATTCCGAGTAGCCACTAGAGGAGCATACCTAAAGAGCCTAGTTAGTATTCAGGGTCTCGCTTTACTTTTCGTGTTATTGTTACGACTTGGAATACCGGTAAACGCCTGTAGCCAAACCCTATTAATCAGCAGTGATGGAAAAGTTTGTACCGATGTAGATTGTCGGGAACTCAAGAGCTATAGTTTCACGGCTAGCGTAGGCGAGACTATTTGTTTCAAAATGGTAAATGGGGCATTACTACAGATGGAGGTAGTAGCTGCTCATATTGACAAATATTATTTTCCCATTTACGAGACTAATGAGTTTAGTCTTAAGGTTCTTAGTACTTATAACTGCAAAGGTGCCGGTGGTTGTTGGGATGAGGCAACATGTCATCGTAGTGCGAAGCATCCCAGCTTTAACAGACACCTCAACCCAAACCAGCCCCAGGGGTATGGTTGTGGGTTGGAAACTTTGGGTTGTGGTTCTTGTTTGTATTCTACTCAATGTGTGTGGTGGTTTTGGCAGATACAACGTTCAATCAGGCCTAACATTATTGTATACGAATCCACACTGGAATCTTGGGGTATAACGATGCGGGCGACCCTCTTGGATCCCGCTGGGATTTTATTGAGTGACAATACCTACCGATTCACCCCTAATAACAATAAGGCTAATTTAATAGATGGGCAGTTAACTGGAATTGAGATGCCTATCATATTATCCAGTTTTAGCTATGATCAAATCCACATCCCTAACACACTGGTTAAGAATGGCAGTGATATCACCCATATAACTGTTTCTCCTCTTAATTTCCCAGTCGTCGGGTTGATCGGGGAATACCAGATCAGCTTGAACAAACCAGGTGAGATATATCCAACGTTTGCGGTTAGCTGCGTGTCCATGGGGTGCATCACCAGATGTACCTCGCCAGAACAGGCCCTACATAGATTCGCCAACTCTACCAAACCCCACGTTCAGGCCATACACACGAATATTATGCACAATGACGGAAGGATAATAACTAGTAGCCGAACACGGGGCATACTGCGGATTGACATAGGTAACGTGGACCTCACCAGTTTGTACATAGTTCGACCCTTCTGCAAAATCAACATAGTATACACTTATGGATGCATTGGCTGCTCCATGCCACCTTACATAATTGTGCAGGCCACTGAGATCAAAAGTACAGGGAATGTGGAGTATGTAAGCAACTGTACCATGACGCAATCCACCTTCCAATGCAATATAAATCGGTACATAATGTATTTGGATGGCGTCCCTGAGTATTGTCAGGTGGATGTACCCACCCTGAATGCTAGTTTTTCATTTAAGGTGAAATATGAATATACTGGTAACTTGGTGAGACTGGGTCTGAACACCTTCACCGCGGAAAATAGTTGGGTTGACACTGTCAAAGCGGCTATTTATAACCCTAATTTTATCAATAAGTTGGGTATTGGTATTATCTCTTCTACTTTGATCACTACTGGTATGGTGGCGTTTGTCAAAATTGTTACATACATTATTATTAATAGGCGGACAAGAGAGGTTGCGGCTAGCACAGCTTAGTACCCGATGTTCTTTAATCTCATACGTGTTCTCCTCCCCTCTCCTTTCCTTCTTTCCTTTTTTTTCCCCTGCTCCTATCCACGCATTTGGAAATGTCCAGGTTACTAGCCTTTTTAATCACTATATCTGAAAACTCTTCGGATTATATTGCATTTTATTCATGTTTTTTTTCCTGCTTTCAGCTTCAATACGTCACCTGGGGTGACATGTTGTAACATCACTTGCGTTCGCTTCGATAGTGATCATCGAAGCGAAAATAAATATAATTGGTATGTTACAACTTTTTCGTTCCATAGTAAATGTTTTACGTTGGCAGCATTTGTGCAAAGAATCGAAAAATAGGAGAATCGAAAAAAGTGATGGTTGAAAATGTTACAACATGCCGATTTATCGAAAATTTCGATACTTTATCGAACATCGAAAACTTCGATGTTACAACATGTCACCGCAGGTTTCACCTGTACCCAGTCATATCATCCATATACATTAATTTTAGTTTAGTATATAACATTATTCAAATTAAGTCTATTTATTCCCGCAAAACTTACTCGACCTGTTGGGACCGTAGCATTTGAGGTTGAAGACATGCAGGGGAAAAGCTTGGGTACCTACCATGTTAAGGATATACGCTCTTGAAGGTTGCCATGCTTCCTGTCGTCCCTTCCTGTCGTCACTTTTTTTTTCCTTCTCATTACTTAATCCTATCCGTGTCTAAAAATTTTTTTTTTTTCTTGAAGATTTCGTTTCACTTTCATCCCCAGTGGTAAAACATGGTCCCAGATACATTTAATAACGATAGTTTTAAGCCCGGTTTGAGACGTTCTCAGGGTGTGGGACGTCCCCACGATTTGTGACGAAGGATATTCTGGGGCACACCACTTTTGTGTCAAAAATTTGTCTTTACTTTCCTTCGTCCCAAGATTCCGAATTCCAGTTTATTTGAACATTTTTTTCATGTCTCATGACATTCCATTTCTTAAAACCTTATGTCTATATTTCCGTTTTGCTAATAACGTAAAATGGCATTAGTCTAAATTATAAAATTTTCCCACATTTCGTTTTCTGTAAATTTATCAGAAAACAATGAATATAAAACCATGGATTAACATAAGTTTAATCCAATTTCATTTTATAAAATTCTCATTTTTTTTGTCTTTTCTTCATAAGTCTGAAATTCAGCCTTTCATTTTTTTTGTAACTAAATAAGTTTTTCGTTTAATTGTGGGAAAGTTTCCACAATTTGATTCAATTTCTGGAATTCCGTTGGTTTTTTTCTTCTGTTTTCTCGTTGTTATTACTTTCGCTAACTAAGGGCATTTTTTTTTGTAAAAAGCTCATATTAAACCGAGGTTTCGAGGGAAGACGAAAATTGTTGATCGGGAGTCTGAAGTGGTCTGAGAACGTTAACGGTATTGAAAACTACGGCGAAAGGAGTTTTTATTTTTCTTGTTTTATTTTGGTTTTATTGCGGTTTTTTTTGGTTCTGTATTTTCTTTCCTTTTGTTTAGTAATTTCGGTTTTTAAAATTGTTAAGTTCAAATAATTGTTGTGACAAAGTTATTTAGATTAATAAGAAAAAAGATAGAAATTAAAGTGTGTCCGATCAGAAGTTTTTTAAGTAAAAAGGAAACGAAAAATTTTAATAATTTAAACTAATTGATTCACCAATGTGTGAAGGAATTTTATTCTTGTGATAAAATTATTAAGTTCAAATTATTGTTGTGACAAAGTTATTTATATTAATAAGAAAAAAGATAGAAATTAAAGTGAGTCCGATCACAAGTTTTTTTAAGTAAAAAGAAAACTAAAAATTATAATAATTTAAATTAATTGATTCACCAAGGTGTGAAGGAATTTTATTCTTGTGATAAAATTATTAAGTTCAAATTATTGTTGTGACAAAGTTATTTATATTAATAAGAAAAAAGATAGAAATTAAAGTGAGTCCGATCACAAGTTTTTTTAAGTAAAAAGAAAACTAAAAATTATAATAATTTAAATTAATTGATTCACCAAGGTGTGAAGGAATTTTATCCTTGTGATAAAATTGTTAAGTTCAAATTATTGTTGTGACAAAGTTATTTATATTAACAAGAAAAAAGATATAAATAAAGTGTGTCCGATCACAAGTTTTTTAAGTAAAAAGAAAACTAAAAATTATAATAATTTAAATTAATTGATTCACCAAGGTGTGAAGGAATTTTATTCTTGTGATAAAATTGTTAGACAAAATTTTTATTGTGACAAAGTTATTGATAAATATAGAAAGAAAAACAAAAGATATAAATAAAGTGTGTACGATCAAAAGTTTTTGAGTAAAAATATTCATTTGTTTTAATCTGGAACGAGGAATGGACATGCCGGCCACACTAGTAGACTGAAGGAAAATTAGGTGAGTCTACCTTGGATTGTCTAAGATTTTTGTTGCGTTATTAGTAGAGATGGGCAAAACTGCTACTTTTCAGTCACTGTTACAAACTGTTACTGCTACTTTCAAATCACTGTGAAAAATAACAGCGACTTTAGTAACAGGTGTGATTTTTAAAAAATAAAGAAAAAAGTCCAAAGTCAAGTATGTAATATTATCAAATAACGTTTTTGTATGTATTAAATATCTTTAAAGAAAATAAAGTTCATTCAATGTATTTTTAATTTGATTATTCTATTAATTCAAATATAAACTAATTCAAATGCAATTTTTTCCTTTCAAATAAAAAAATACGAACAAAAACAAAAAATCACTGCTACTTAAATATCAATGTTTTTAGTGATATCAAAGAAATCACAGCGATTTTTTTATTTTCCTGTTCCTTGTTCGTATTTTTATTTTAAAAGAAAAAAATACTAAAGTAGCAGGTAGCAGTCTAAATCACAGCGACCAAATAATAGGAACTGTTACTTTTAGAAATCACAGTGATTTTATTTTTCTGTTCTTTTCTTATTCGTATTTTTATTTTAAAAGAAAAAAATACTAAAGTAGCAGGTAGCAGTCTAAATCACAGCGACCAAATAATAGGAACTGTTACTTTTAGAAATCACAGTGATTTTATTTTCCTGTTCTTTTCTTGTTCGTATTTTTATTTTAAAAGAAAAAAATACTAAAGTAGCAGTCTGAATCACAGCGACCAAATAATAGGAACTGTTACTTTTAGAAATCAAAGTGATTTTATTTTCCTCTTCTTGTTGTATTTTTACTTTAAAATACTTTACTTTACTTTTAGTTTCAAAAATTCACAGCGAACAAAATAATAGGAGCCGCTACTTTAAATATTTAGTAACAGGCAGTGATTGCTACTTTTGAGTAACAGTGAAAAAGTAGCTGCTACCTAAATATCGTCACATCTCTAGTTATTAGTTTGTTTTTGTGTGTATTGTTTTGTATTATGGTATAATCGAGGTATAATCGAGGTAATGTTAACGTCACGAGTTACTGGGTTGTGGGGTATTGATTCTATTATCAATATAGAATTTGATCCCCCCCGTCAAACTAATGTAGTGTAAACGTTTTTATTTGTGTGAGAGAGAACATGGTTCACGGAAATGATGGTAAGTAGGAATATGGTAAGTAGGAATATGGTAAGTAGGAATTGCCGTCTTAGTTTTTTTTTCTTAATTTTTGTTTATCTTACTGAACCGCTCATTACTAGGACTACCTGGCTGCCGGATAAAATCCATGACCCCAAATGACTGAGCGAAGTCGAGAGCGGTATCCGGATCCACAGCCAGGTGGACAAATCTATAGCCTTAGCTTGTGCAACCTCTGCTTCCATCTGGAGGTCATAGCTTGCACTGCTAATCGTTACAAGTTTGTAAAATTTAGAATTCCCACGAACAACAGTAGTAAAACCAATTCCAAAACACAACCAATATCACTGAATTAAGTGGATTTAGTACGCCCGGTAAAATTCGTCCGATGGAAATGTAAAAATGAAAAACGCAAAGAATGAAAAAATACCGAACAACCCAATTCGAAAACACAAATTTTTTTTGTAAAATCAGATTTAGTAAAAGAACAAAAAAAAGAAATGATTGTTGTGCTCAACGCTGCTTGATTTTTTTGACAAAAATACCTAAAATATTACTATATATATAAAATATAATTTATTTATTTAATTTCAGATATACTGAAATTTCAGAATTAAATATATACCTAAAATTATTTATTGACGATTTATTTATTTTAAAAAAATTGAAAAATAAAAATATTTAAAAAATGCTTATTTTTAGATGCACCGTCTTAGCTCAAATATCTATTTATTTTCTCAAAAAAATAAAGAATATTTATTTAAATCTTGATGTTTTGCGTATTTAAAAAAAATTTTTTATTTACCTAAAATTAACTAATCTAAAAAAGATTTATTTTATTTAATAAAATTATTTATTTATTTAATTTTCAAAAAATTTGTTTCATTTATTTTATTTTTATTTAATAAGATAAGAGATTCCCAAAATCAAGATTCGTCTGGAGACAATTTGAAAGCAAGTATGGCTACAATATCCATTTTGTTTAAATCTGAAATATCACGTTCGCGAGCCCACTCCAACAATGCATGTGAGAACCGACTAGAAAAGCCCCTAACGACCAGATTCTACAGAACAGTTTCTCCCCAACCTAATAAAACTATCACAACTGTCACGATTAGACCTTAGATCCATTTCTACTGACCCAGTTGTGCTTGTTTAACCTAAAAATAAATTACAACTAAACCAAATGCGAAAGTTGAAGAACGCTCCCGAGCACCAGACTTCAAATCCTAAACTCCATGAAAAACTGTCTATTGCAAAGCTAAATGAAAAAATGGAAAAGTTGGTTGAATTTGTGTGAGGTGAAGCCTCTGATCCTGAAAGCAAAGTATAATTGGTTCTTCTCTTCATTACACCGAAGAAGCCTCTGAGCAAAGAATGGTACTACTGGTTTGCATCTAAGTACAAACACAGCAACACCACTCCTCGTCCCTGAGAACTCCCTCGCTGAATGAAGAGAAGAAACCAATGATCTTCGATCGCATAACCCCGATGGTCATAGGCGACCTAAGAACGTCATTAACGTTAAAGAGTGAAGCTCTATGGACGGCTTGTTAGGCCTACCGCTAAGAAAGTTCTTTGATTAAACCTAATACAAAAAAAAATTATATTCAAACTATTTACAGAAAAAGTACTAGCAAAGATAGTACTCATAAAAAATATTTACAGAAAAAGTACTAGCAAAGATAGTACTTATAAAAAATTATTTACAGAAATGTACAAGATTATGTACAAAATTATATACAGTATGTACATTGGAAGCATAAAAAATTCCTAAAAAAACTCCCCCAAAACGGTTTTTTTCAAATTAAAATAAAAAAAAATTAAGATAAGTTATTTTTTTCCCCCCCCTAACTTATCCAACAGCCAGGGACAGGAGTCTCCTGCGGACCAGACCACTCCTCTTCCTGTCGCGTGATCGGTGAGATGGGAACCTCCTCAACCAGCTCCTCCACTTGAGTACTCTTGGTCGAGGAAGCTCCCTGCTCCACGATCAAGTGACTCTCCTTGTTCTTCTTCCTCTTCTCCTTCCTCTTCTTATTTGAGTTCCTATTTCTGGAAATCCTCCCCTTTCACGCCAGCCCACATTCGGTTCCGAGGGTGAGAGTTCCTGGACCAGCGGTTCCAGGAGGTCTTCCACTATCTGGTCCGAATCCGAATTTGACAGTTGCAGAAGCAGCTGCTCCATAAGCTCACACACTATCTGGTCCGAATGTGGATCTGGCTCCCCTCGATCCCCAGGTCTTGTTCTCTGTAGGACAGGTCTGTAGACCCGTCCTACCTCCTTCTTCTTATTACCCCTTCGTATCAACTGGACCCCGTTGAAGAGGGACCGAACCGCTACCACGTCCTTTCCCTTAAAGGCTGCCTGCCCCTGTTGTCTTTTACAATACATGGTTGAAAAATTCAAAAATATTCTATTTTCCAAAAACCCCAATAGCAAAATACATATAATATGTACCTATATACGTTCATATATACATATATAGTACATATATCAAGTATATATATCAAAAAACCCACTGGTTTATCAAAAAAAAACCTAAACTGGTTTTCTCAAAAATTTCAAAATCAATAAATAAAAAAAAATTACAAAAACCCGGTTTGCCAACGCCCTAAATTTTGTGCAAAAATTATATATCAAATTATTACCGTTTACCGTTTTAGCTCTAACGGTATCAGATATCGTAAGAAAAATTATCTCGTGCCAAAATATAAAAATTAAGGGGTCCGTCTTTGGTTCGGCGTCAATTTGTTGTAATACTCGTTGGTGGTTCACCCTATGAACGAACCCTTTGGACGTAGATAAAGTCGCCGATAAAGATGCAGAGCAACAATCTATTTATTAGAAAAAAAGGCTAGTAAATTTGCTGAGCATCTAACTGGTTCGCGAAATTTTTTATAAAGCTAAGGCTGTTCCAGGAAATTTTTGTAAAATCTTCTATACTGTTGTAATACTCGTTGGTGGTTCACCCTATGAACCCTTTGGACTTTTTCTACAAACAACTTATTATGTTTGGTCCACTATGTGAATCAAACTGGACCTTTGTTACCAAATATCAATAATGATTCTACAAAAAAAGAAAATGCACGGGAAACGTTTTCGTCCACTCACGAACGTGGATTTGGGAATCTCTTATTCTAGCCACTTTAGCCTAACATTTAAAAAGAAAGATAAAAATTGTAATAATATAAAGAAATAAAAAATAGACCTAACTTAATTGTTCTTGTTATCTTCCAGTCATCCCTTGACTACAGTGTTCATCTTTGGATGTATAAACGTTGTTTTCCAGTCGCCGCCAATTCAATCACTCTTTTCCAGATATTTAAAGTTAATTTCCGCTTCTTTAATCAATACAAAATTCAATATCCTTGTTCAATAAAGCAATAATGCACTCCCGCCCACCTTCCATCAATAATCACTTCACCAGTAATACAATATTATGATCAGCCCGCCAAAATTCATCAGAAAAATATCCATGGGTTGAGAATAAAATTTGCATAAAAACAACTCTTTAACATTATTCCAGCTCCTCTTTCTTTAAATTTATTAATCTGAGATCCAATATTAGTTTGTCTAGAAATCTAAATTATGACAATTCCATATAAATTTTCTAGACGCCATCACAGAAATCATTTAACAGGAATCGTTTTTTTTTATATATGTATAACAAAATATTGAGAAACATTAATTATTAATATGATAAACATAACGCCCTTTTTTTTTATTTGAAACATAGTTTCTTTGATTATTATTCAATTAAATTGCTATATTTTTTTTTCACACAATAATAATCAAACAATAAAATGCATAGGCAAAAACTTCAACACGACATTTTTACAATTAATTAAAAAGCCAGAAATATCTTTAATGCTGACCTTATGATAACCCAAAAACAGAATGAATTTTTATTTAAATCAAACTTTTAACATTCAAAAAAACTCATTCCATCAAAAAAATGTGTTTTAGTTTTTTTACATCTTCCGATGTCAAAACAAATCGTTGTAATAATGAAAATTCAGCAAAGATTAGCAACGACATCTGTTCGTCCAGAATTGGAAATAAAATTGAGTACGTTCGTCCTGCTTTTTTAGAGTATAATCGAAATTTAAACTAGCAGTTAAGTATTAGAAAATTTTAAAAATTATTATTAATGTAAAAATGAACGGAAAACTAATGAAATACATTTTTTATTGAATTGAAAACGAAGATGAATTTGGTTGTATTATTGTTCTGCAAATATTGCGAACGTTACAAACTAAATAAAATATGGTAATCTATATTATGCCGGAGATCTGTTATGTTGCTCCCAGACGAATCCAGAGTTTGAGATCTCTTATTTAGCAAAACACTAGCCTAACATTTTAATAAACTACTCAAAAAAAAAACTTAATATAAAATTGTTCACCTGTTGAGGATTATCCATTCGATGCATAGTAGACGGGATGTAAAGTCAAATTCCTTGCCACGTTGTTCAACGTTAGTATAATTTATTTTTCGTTTGCGCCTGCCAAAAACGTTGTGTTATATCATCTGTTCGTTGGAATTCATGCGTTCGTGATAGCATAAACATGCAGGTGTCCTTAATACGATGACTGGTATGATTGATGATATGAAATCAACCAATTTTTAGTTTTCCTCCGTGATGAATCCAATTCACAGGAGAGAGGTATAAACCAAAAGAAAAGTTTTACATTGATTATGCTGTCCTCACGTAATAATTAATTAGCATGCACTACGTACCTCTAAACAAGATTCCGTTTTTTTTTTTCCAATATTTATTTACACAATATGTGTGTTATTAAGCGTGAAATAACAATTCCAAATATCGTAAACTAATTTTGTTTTGGTTTTATTTTTGGGTTTATTATTATTTAATTCTTTTTTTTTTTTGGAGTTAAACTCAAACTTTTCCACTTTCTTTAAGGAACTTGAAAATACTAACAAACTTTATGTTTTACAAACTATTTAACATTTAATGAATATGTTCTTTCTATCGAAACCTAATTTTTAATGAACATTCGTCTTGAAAAAATCAGATATGTATCCCTCACATGTGATTTTTTGACATCTCTTATTTTAACAAAAAAACCCAAAAATGAAACAGCGCTGAGTAAGCAATGAGTTCTTTTATTTTATTTTCTGTGATATTTGAATTTGAGGCTGTTCGGTATGATTTGAAAAAAACTGTTAAACTTTTATGATTGTAAAAAATGAAATGGAATATGGAAATATTTTGTAATTGAATCGAAAAAGAATAGAGATTGGTTTTTAATATTATTATTGAGAATGTAGCCGACGTTACAATACCTTCTTTTATTCATAGAGATATACCTGTTTAGGGTCAATCTAAAGAAAAAGCTAATTTATTGGGCAAAATGTTTTTTCTTTAAATTCTACCCAGT